>JAOTOM010004320.1:0-264031 GCA_034440615.1 Ashinkailepas kermadecensis | reverse complement strand
CAGCGTGACATTCCACTGGAACACCAGCGTGACATTCCACTGGCGTGACACCAGCGTGACATTCCACTGGCGTGACACCAGCGTGACACCAGCGTGACATTCCACTGTCATGA
This sequence comes from Ashinkailepas kermadecensis, assembly GCA_034440615.1. Classification (NCBI taxonomy): domain Eukaryota; kingdom Metazoa; phylum Arthropoda; class Thecostraca; family Neolepadidae; genus Ashinkailepas; species Ashinkailepas kermadecensis. The sequence continues at coordinate 263,918 of JAOTOM010004320.1, read as the reverse complement.
CACCAGCGTGACATTCCACTGTCATAACACCAGCGTGACATTCCACTGGCATAACACCAGCGTGACATTCCACTGGCATAACACCAGCGTGACGTTCCACTGCCGTGACACCAGCGTGACGTTCCAAAGTAAACGTGGCTAGCCGTCCCGGCGTCAGTTTTTCGAGGCATGCGGATTACTCAACAAGCCATTGCAAACAAACACCATTCAAGCAGCAATAGCAGGGAGCAGACCAAGTGGACGGCGACCCCAGTCGTCAGCGGTCGGCGGGGGTCAGCGGGGGTCAGTGGGGGTCAGCGGGGTCGCCGGACAGGGCCACCGACGAGGCCGCACCAGCACTGGCTACAGCCGCACGGCAGAGGCGTCAGCACAGCGGCACCACCCGGTGGTGACGCCACCAACATCGGCCCAAGCACAGAGGTGGAAGACCACCCGCGGCAAGGATTTACGTGAACTGAGAACAATCGCCGTCGAGGGTCACCGCCACGGGCGGCCGTGCACTGCTGCGCCGCGGCCGACACCATTGCCGACAGTTTACTATCTTTTGATGCAAGAAGTTGCCGTAGAGTACAATTTACGGCGGGTGGCCCACTTTCCCCCGGCCCAAGTCCCGCCGCCGCACCCTGCCCACGCGTCGTGCGTCGGCCACGTATATTACACCGCGAGGTCACGACCCAGAGACGGGTGGAGCTGGCCGTTTGAGCCGCTCCCGGGACCTGGGGCTACGCGACCGATGTCTGGCGCGCAGATCGACGTGCCGGCCGGGGACGCCGGCCGGTGGCCTCTGTGGCGGCGCCGAGGACAGCCGCAGCCGGATTCGGAGTCACCGGTCAGTGGGTCATTTCACGGCTGGGCGGAGACACGCACCAGCAATGGCCCGTTAACCGCCGGCCGTCAGTCTCACCAGATGACGTCATTAGACGATGTCCAATCGTCTGCGTCGCGTGGCCATTCGAGCTCGCGGTTAGAAGTATAGCGTAGCAGCGCAGCTAGGCTGCTGCTGCATCTCGCCGTGCTGCAGGACGGGGCGTGTAGCATCACAGCGGCTTCTGCTGCACCTCACCGTGCTACAGGGCAGCGAGCCACCGGCCAATGACCTTTCATTGTTCCGATGTTCCATCCGTTAGTCAGCACTGGCGACAGTCAGCACACGCCACGGCTCGTCAGGTGACCTTTGCCGCCGGTAGTGCGTTTGTGCGTGTTGGTGGCAAGCCGTCGGATGACTATTCACGTCGGGTGGCAATCTGTCGGAGGACTATTCACGTCGGGTGGCAATCTGTCGGAGGACTATTCACGACGAGTCGACGCTTGTGTCCGATTTCTCTGGTCGGTCGACATCGTCTCCATCGCACAGCCGCCGCCGCCGCCGCCGCCGCCGCCGCCTGGCGGCATTCCCGCCAAAAATGGCGCGTACTCGCACTCGCGCAGATCCGTCTTGTATCCGCTGACGCACAGCGTCTGGTCCCGCTCACTCGCCTGGACCTGCATTCAAATGAGTGTGCCAGCCACCGTTATCCATTGTCTCTCGCCATCATCAATCGCCAGCGTCGGCAGTTGTGATGACCAGCATAGTGCATTGGTGGCGCATTTTGTTTTAATGTTAACATTTGCGGTAAATAACGTTGCTATTTGTCGCTCGTTCGGCTGGGCTGACAAAGCCCGAAGTCTAGCTGACTCTGTTCACATCCTTTCACATCCGCTCGCATATGCTCACGCGTATGGTGTCCTTCCACTCGTGTCCATGGTGTCCATATGGTCCATATGGTGTCCATCCCAAAAATCATCTTTCTCTGTGGCAGGGCACTCCTTTCATGTCGTCCAGTGGGTGTTGGCTTAGGTCCGGCTCCGAGACCACGAGCGATAGTCTGGTCAAGCCCATCGTCCGGGATCATCAGCCTGAGGAAGAGAACCACCACCACCCTATCCCCTCACAATGACCGCCAGATAAAGTGCACCTCATAATGACCGCCAGATAAGGATAAGGTTCACGGCCAGGTCCATTACAGGCTATCACACACATGACAACCCTTCCACGCCTCCTTCGCCTGACACCCGCTGATGGCCAGCCCATATCTGTTTCACACACCACCACTCGGCGATCATCCAACGTCTCCCTCACACGACATCAGTTGGTGATCATCCCACGTCTCCCCCACACGACATCAGTTGGTGATCGTCCCACGTCTCGCCTTCAACCACATCAGATGGTGATCGTCCAAACGTCTCCCCCCACACCACATCAGTGATGATCAGTTGGTAATTATCCAAACGTCCCCCACACATCAGTTTGTGATCGTCCCATGTCTCCCCACACATCAGTTGGTGATCGTCCTACGTCTCCCCCACACATCAGTTGGTGATCGTCCTACGTCTCCCCTCACGACATCAGTTGGTGATCGTCCTACGTCTCCCCCACACATCAGTTGGTAATCATCCAAACGTCCCCCCCACACATCAGTTTGTGATCGTCCTACGTCTCCCCCACACATCAGTTGGTGATCGTCCCACGTCTCCCCCACACGACACGGGCCTGACTCCACCTCGCCGCCGCCGCTCTGGCTGCTCGGACACCCTGCGGCGGCGGCCCGTTATACACCGCCAACAAACGCCTGCCCAACATTCCACCGTCTGCCACCAGCGCTGATGTCACCGACACACCATGTCAGGCGATGTGGTGAACAGGTGATGTCGGGTGGTGTGGTGGACAGGTGATGTCAGGGGTATGGTGGACATGTGATGTCAGGTGGTGCGGTGGACAGGTGATGTCGGGTGGTGTGGTGGACAGGTGATGTCAGGTGATGTGGTGGACAGGTGATGTCAGGTGGTGTGGTGGACACACGTCAGGTGGTGTGGTAGGCACATGTGAGGTGGTGTAATGAAGAGGTAAAGCTAGGTGGTGTGATGGACAGATGCGGATGGTGTAATAGACAGGTGAAGTCGGGCGATGTGATGTGTAGTTGATGGTAGACGATGTGGTGACAGATGTTGTGATGATGATGATGTGGAGATGTGATGATGAGAGTGATGTGATGACAGGTGGTGTGCTGGACAAGTGATGTCAGGTGATGTGGTAGACAACCATGACGCAGTGTGATAGGCAGAGCAGACACTTCACATTGCCTACACGGCGACAATACAATATCCAACAGGCTATGAAATTGCATACGAACAGCAGATAGGACAGACCATCATTCAATATACATTTGGTCGCTGCCGTTCCTTTCGGTCCGAATCAATTGGAGTGCCAGCATCAATGGGGCGGCAGGAGCTTACCACACATACACACACACAAACACACCTACACACACACACACACCTACACACACACACACCTACACACACACACACACACACACACACGTGTTCCGAACAACACACAACCTGATGTATGCACAAAAACAATAATTCCGATAGCCGAGCGCGTGCTAAGAATGACTTGTATGCGCTGGGTGCGGCGCGGCCGGGCCGCCGAGTAGTCCGGCAGCCCGTTCCAGCACCACCGGCCGGACCGTTTCCGGACGGTAACGCCGAGTGACCCATTTTGCCCGCGCCGACCGTCCGACGAGGATAATTCCTGATGAGCCGAGCGCGTGTCCCTAAGGAGGGATGACTGTGTATGCGCTGGAGTGCGGCGCGGCTGGGCCGCCCTGAGGAGGTGGTGGTCCGGCAGCCCGTTCCAGCACCACCGGCCGGACCGTTTCCCTGGGGGAGGGTGATGACGGTGGAGTGACGTCGGTTTTGGTCCCGGTCGACCGTCCGACGGCGGCGGTGGTGACAGCCGTGGTGGCCACCGTCTGTCCCTGGGGGAGGGTGATGATGGTGGAGGCGTCGGAAGTGGTCCCGGTCGTCCCGTGGTGGTGGTGGTGGCGTGGTGGTGGTGGCGGTGGTGGTGACAGCCGTGGTGGCCACCGTCTGTCCCTGGGGGAGGGTGATGATGGTGGAGGCGTCGGAAGTGGTCCCGGTCGTCCCGTGGTGGCGGTGGTGGTGACAGCCGTGGTGGCCACCGTCTGTCCCTGGGGGAGGGTGATGATGGTGGAGGCGTCGGAAGTGGTCCCGGTCGTCCCGTGGTGGCGGTGGTGGCGGTGGTGGTGGCAGCCGTGGTGGCCACCGTCTGTCCCTGGGGGAGGGTGATGATGGTGGAGGCGTCGGAAGTGGTCCCGGTCGTCCCGTGGTGGCGGTGGTGGTGAGGTGGCTTTTCCCCTGGGGGAGGGTGATGATGGTGGAGGCGTCGGAAGTGGTCCCGGTCGTCCCGTGGTGGCGGTGGTGGTGACAGCCATGGTGGCCACCGTCTGTCCCTGGGGGAGGGTGATGATGGTGGAGGCGTCGGAAGTGGTCCCGGTCGTCCCGTGGTGGTGGTGGTGACGCTGTGACGTGAGAGTGTGTGTGGTCGAAAGGGAGCGTGTCTGAGAGTGGGCGTGGCTGAGAGTGGGCATAACTTGGAGTGGGCGTGTCCGGGAGTGGGCGTGGCTGATAGTGGTCGTAGCTGACAGCGGGCGGGCTGACAGTGGGCGTTTCCTACAGCGGAGATCCACCCATGACCGTCGACCTCGGACTCGGAGCAGTAACACCGTGGTATCGGAGCAGTAACACCGTGGAATGTCTGACCCACTTATGTCGGTGGTGGAGCAGCCCGGGACGAAATTCCGATCATCCGTAATATCAAGCCTGATTGCCAGCTGACACACCAGGCGTTCATCAGATGCGGTTCGACTGGTTTTCAACAATATCCTTCGAAGCAATCCGACGTCATCCTGTCTCCTATATATAAGAGGTTGACTCGTTATATACGTATATATACCCCATGGTATGCACGCTGTCGGCTGGTCAAGTAATGCTCTTGAAATAGAACCTGCAGGATAGTTATGCACCTATCGTTCACCTCACGAGATGTTCGCTTCATATTCCCCATACTTATAGGGCACAATTGTATTATTGCTACTGAAGAAAATGGATGCGCATGCACACACGGAAAACCGCCAGCGACAATTACTGGCGAGAAGTTTTCCCCACGCATATTTTCCCAAGCACAGGTGGTGGCTTTTCCTGCTGGGACACAAAACAAGTCCACGCCTCACCGCTCCAATAACACCTGCAACATCAAGCCAACGTTAGAAACATGAAGCACATGAAGCTAATATCACCGCCAAAAGGAGGTTGTCCTCACTAGACTTATAACTGGTTGCACAAAGCTTACACAGCCTCAACTAGAAGATGACCACTATGCAACACCTCACTGCGACACCTGCAACACCACATCCTGTTAGACTGTAGAAGCTTTCATGCTGAAAGACAATTATCACGTACTATTAAGGCCGTCTGCCAAAAAGAAGGCATCACCTTCTCGCTTCCATCGCCTCTGGGCGACGAACACCCATAATTCCTCCAATTGCGTTTTGGCTATCTGTACGACACCAAACTAGCAGGAAAAGTGTAGGCAATACACCATCAACACGCACTAAAACACGCAATGCATGCCCATAGAACACTCATAGCAGCAACGCAAATACCATCCACGAATGTCACCAGAAGTACGTGCGCCGACTTGCTTTCCCACTCGAAATAAATGGCTACCTAGCGGTGCCGTCGGGCGTAGATGAGCCGACTTGCTTAAAGATTAGCATAGCGTAAAACGATTACCAAGAGGTGCCATCGTAGGTACATGAGCCGAGTTGCTTGAAAATTCACAACGCAAAACGGTACTAGCTCTGCACACAACCCGGCATGAATGTATGATTATGCTAACCACAACTAGCACCTAACACGCGGCAGCCAGCCTGAGAAGCGACGTGGGAATTTACCTCCTTGCTCCACGGTAAAGATCCCTCGGTGTTCTTCGACAAGAGTAGGCCAATGTCGGCATCCTGAAAAAATCAACTTTCTTGTCATCCCCCCCCCCCACACACACACCAAGCTACAAATTATCTTGCGGTGGAGTAAAGTAAACCAGAACTCTAAAACTTTGGAGATGTTCCCCACCCACCTCACCCCTCCAGTACCTAACGCCACGAACACCATAACGTAGGACTTCTTTCACGTAAATGTGCTAAAGGAATCGTCTTAAAACTTACGTGCAAAACCCACTCACCTTAAAGGCGACGCAAATGACCTCCATCGTCCGGCACGCCTCTAAAACACACTCCCTCTTCTCCCGTTGGCTTGCATACACTCCACATTTCCATACGAAAGCGCTCGTTCAGGCAATGGACTCGCGACCGCCGAGCACCGAGCTGCATGGCATTCTGTTCCTGCCGGCTGAGTAAAGAGCGACGCCACGCCTAGCGACCCCATTGGGCAGCAACTTCATCTCGGCTGTCGACGAGTCACTCCGAGTCGGCCATCCAAGTGCGCGAGTGTCCATCGCAACCTGCCGCCAGTTCACGGCTGTCACCGCGACGGCGCCGGTCGCAAAGGACGCGGCGACCCGACGACGCCGGTCGTTGAGGACGCGGCGACCCGACGGCGCCGGTCGCTAAGGACGCGGCGACCAGACGGCGCTGGTCACTAAGGACGCGGCGACCCGACGACGCCGGTCGTTGAGGACGCGGGGACCCGACGGCGCTGGTCGCTAAGGACGCGGCGACTCGACGGCGCCGGTCGCTAAGGACCCGACGACTCAACGAACTACGCCCGACGTTAACGACGGCGTGCTTGTTACGCCGCGGCTGTCGATCACACTGTGACTGCCGGCTGGCCTTGCGACCGTGGTGCCGCCTCGTGACCGCACCTCACCTCACCCTGAATACACGGCTAGACGAACGGCTCAATCCAACCGCCAACTTGCCACGCTACGACGAAGCTTTCGTTTCAGCTTCACATAGTTTGAAGAAGCACTATATGGGAGCACTGAAGTGACGCTTGTGCAGGGTGGCACGCCGTGTTCGAATTGTGACAGCTCGAAGTGCAGCTGCACTGAAGTGTCCAGTCTGCTCCCAGTGGACGCTAACCCATTTGGGTGTTTTGTTTGTGCTCCGGTCCAATCGCCACAATTACTGGCTACACAGTGCACCGGGCTGGTCGCTCTGACACTGTCCGATTGCTCGCCAAGTTATTCACCCTAACCCCATCTGCTGATTCGGTCTGGCACCGTCTGCTGACTCGCCGTGGTGCCGTATCTTGTTGACTCGCTCCGGCATCGTCTGCCGACTCGCTCTAACACTGTTTGTCTGTGTTGCAGATGTGTGCTGCGCAATATGATGCGCCGCTGGCCCGTCCCAGCAACATGCCGGAGATCTCCAACCTGGAGGTGATGTGCGGCAAAGACCACATGACCGTGCAGCTGAGTTTCGTCGCGCCGTTTCAGGTAAGGACGTCGTGCCAAATCGGATTTATCTTGAGTACTTCGATGATAACTTTCTCCAAACATTTAGGACAAGTGATTATATTCTCAGTTGATTTTGGTTTGGTATGTAAACGCTCCTGCACTCCCTTTGGATCAATTGGATGCAGTCTTTTGGATAAACGTTTTTGTGTATACTCTTTGTTTCTTGACTAAGTGCTGACTATTAACTCGCGGGGTGGTGGAGCTAGTGGACTCCGATGTGAAGCACTCTCTCCCGTCGCCTTTCCTCTTTCTATCGGAGAGAGAGAGAGAGAGAGAGAGAGAGAGAGAGAGAGAGAGAGAGAGAGAGAGAGAGAGAGAGAGAGAGAGAGAGAGAGAGAGAGAGAGAGAGAGAGAGAGAGAGAGAGAGAGAGAGAGAGAGAGAGAGAGAGAGAGAGAGAGAGAGAGAGAGAGAGCAGACAAATCGGCGTGGATCAGGACAAACTGGGGCGACTTTGACTCGTCACTCTGCCCACCCAACTCAGTTGGTTCTCCTGACTCTCCGCTCACCACGAACGCTTCTTGTTGTTGTTAGGCTTCTTTCGTTTTGGAGAGCTTAGGGGAGTGTTCATTTGTGCTCTTCGCAGCATGCCAACGGCATATGGCAGACCAATATGATGTTCAGGACCTTAAATTGCATGTTATACACTCGTTTTTTTCTCAATAAGCATGACGCTTTCACGAATGAGGAAAATTATACACCAAACATCAATATATTCAGATAGTCTAGGCCTATTTCAAAATGTCCTGTATCGTGTGCTTACAATGGGTAAAACACGACATTTCTTGGTTGATTTGGTAGGGAAAAGGATTTCACGGAGTTCGGGGAGGAAGAATCAGCCTCCACATGACGGGGGCTGGAATAAGGGCACATAGCGGGGTTAAATTGTTGATAACGATCCCAAGATAATGTTCGTATCTAACGATGAATGACGAATGATTGTGTGACTGCCTGGTTTCTCCTCGTCTATGATGAGAAACTCATCAATCGGTGGGAATCTTGCTCCACAACGTCGACATCTAAATAGACCAGTCGAGGCAGCGGCCACATCCGGCTGCGACGGCGGCTATCGGGGATGTCGCCGGACAATTGGGGCGTCGTGATGGCCACGCAGCGCGACGACGCGTCTCCGTGAACGGTGGGCCAATAACGGCCGCTCTGGTGCCGTCGGTGGAACGGCCGGCCTCGACTGCCGCTGACGGTCACGCCGGTCGCACGCTGCAGGATGGAGCCGTACTGACCTGTCATCCGCTCATACGGTGTGTGGGGAGGCATACTGGACTGTCAGCCGCCCATAAGGTGTGTGGAGGAGCCATACTGGCCTGTTAACCGCCCACACGGTGTGTGAGGAGGCATACTGACCTGTCATCCGCTCATACGGTGTGTGGGGAGGCATACTGAACTGTCAGCCGCCCATAAGGTGTGTGGAGGAGCCATACTGGCCTGTTAACCGCCCACACGGTGTGTGAGGAGGCATACTGACCTGTCATCCGCTCATACGGTGTGTGGGGAGGCATACTGGACTGTCAGCCGCCCATAAGGTGTGTGGAGGAGCCATACTGGCCTGTTAACCGCCCACACGGTGTGTGGGGAGGCATACTGGACTGTCAGCCGCCCATAAGGTGTGTGGAGGAGCCATACTGGCCTGTCAGCCGCCCATACGGTGTGTGGGGAGGCATACTGGACTGTCAGCCGCCCATACGGTGTGTGGGGAGGCATACTGGACTGTCAGCCGCCCATACGGTGTGTGGGGAGGCATACTGGACTGTCAGCCGCTCATACGGTGTGTGGGGAGGCATACTGGACTGTCAGCCGCCCATAAGGTGTGGGAGGAGCCATACTGACCTGTTAACCGCCCACACGGTGTACGGGGAGCTATACTGACCAGTCAGTCATCTGCATGGTGTACTGTTGTGTTGCACCTTTGGCTTCACACATACCAAACCATGCAATCGTATCCAACCCAGCCGGGACATGCAAACCAGCATCGTCTGGTTCAGCTGAGACATACAGCTGGCCAGCATCGTCTGGTCTGGGGAGAATACGCCACATGAATTCAACAGCTAGCAACACACCACGTGTCGCCCCGGCTTACGTAAGCCAGCAGTGAGCAGCGTGCTGTATTCCTGAGACTGCGGTCATGCGCAATGAAACCAATTATTCAGCAGTATAATCTGTGTACTGGTGAGTGGTGTCACGTGCGACCTTTAATTATCGGTCTGCGCTCAATTTAAGTGCTTAATTACCGGTCCAAGGTAGCATTACTGGCACACGACGAGTCCGGGCAAAACAGGGACAATGGAGCTCTCCTGCTAGAGGTGTAGGGGTTCTCCTTCTGGAGGTACGGGAGCTCCCCTGCTGGAGGTACATGGGGATCTCCTGCTGGAGGTACAGGGGTTCTCTTGCTGGAAGTGCATGGGCTCTCCTGCTGGAGGTGCATGGCGAGGCGCTCCATTCCACGGCAGACAACTTGTGTACCGCAACTGCGGCGGTCTGTTGGCAGCCAGTACAGACGGGCGCCTCATTGGGTCCAGTTTTCGCTGAAGTGCAGGAAGCTCAGAATTAAGTGAAACCCATTTCGACAATTGGGCAGTGCATTCAAGTATGCCATGCATGCCCCATATCTTGACAGAGGAGTCCGATTGCTGAAATAGTGACTTCAGTTGCGACGTATGCAGATTGAGATACGATCCCGTTCAACAGACATTCAGCATTGCGAACATGCCGCGTGCAGCCAAAAAGGGTGGCGCGTCTGTGAGACAAGAAGACCGTGACTCATCGTGGTATCTTCACTGGCTCGACAAGTCGGAATAGTGCATTTACGTATGAACATCTACACCATGTTCGGCCGGTGGGCCAGATTTCGATGGGAGTGGTGAACCACAGTCAATTCCTGCGAAACGGATTGGTTTTCAATGTCCGTACGCCGCAATTTGAGGCGCTATTTACAATATTTGACCCCTCCTCCGAATGTCGAACTTGTGTAGCAAATTTGAATGCACTGTACCGACTTGTTGAAAGAGGCTTTCCTTCTTCCGAAGTTCCTGTACGTCCGCGAAAATTGAACGCAACCAGAAACAGATATTCGCGGGCTGCCAGGCGAGCGCAGTAGTGGCGGATCATGAGCTGCCGGTCGCGATATGATACCCGATCCTGCTCATGCAGCACTGGAGTACCACAGCCTGTCTCGCGCCCTTGCTAGTTCAGCGTCCCCTTATACAATGATACTCTATGCTTGTGCATTGCAATGCACAACACAATATATTCGGGGAATTGTTTTTAATAAAAACACCATAGAGGTCAGTGCTATGAATGTGGCAGTGTTGGGGGTCCCGTGTGGGTCCGGTCAGCCCCACACGCACCACCCCAGTGACAGTGGTGCGGCCCCGGCGCGGGTCCGGCCAGCCAATTGCACGGTCGGCCGCGCCACGCTCGCCGCCGATGCACGGTCGGCCGCGCCACGCTCGCCGCCGATGCCGCTGCTGACCCATTTCCGCCGCTCCAGTGCGCGCGGCACCCATTAGAGATTCCGCCGTGCGCCGTGGCAGCCCCGCTAACGGGCCGGCCACCGGGCACCGACGGCGTCTGCCCAGCCGAAGGGGATCACCGTGCCGGCGCTATCGGGGCACGGGATGAGGGATGACCGTGGCGATGACGCCATTAGCGTAGAATGAGGGATTACACCATGTGCCAGCAGCGCAGGACGGGATGACCGTGATGATGACATCAGTGGCGCAGGACGGGACGACCGTGACGATGACATCAGTGGCGCAGGACGGGACGACCGTGACGATGACATCAGTAGCGCAGGACGGGATGACCGTGATGATGACATCAGTGGCGCAGGACGGGACGACCGTGACGATGACATCAGTGGAGCAGGACGGGACGACCGTGACGATGACATCAGTAGCGCAGGACGGGACGACCGTGATGATGACATCAGTGGCGCAGGACGGGACGACCGTGACGATGACATCAGTAGCGCAGGACGAGGATGACCGTGATGATAACAACAGTAGCGCAGGACGGGATGGCCGTAACGATGGCATCAGTAGCGCAGGACGAGGATGGCCGTAACGATGGCATCAGTAGCGCAGGACGGGATGGCCGTAACGATGGCATCAGTAGCGCAGGACGAGGATGGCCGTAACGATGGCATCAGTAGCGCAGGACGGGATGACCGTAACGATGGCATCAGTAGCGCAGGACGGGATGGCCGTAACGATGGCATCAGTAGCGCAGGACGAGGATGGCCGTAACGATGGCATCAGTAGCGCAGGACGGGATGGCCGTAACGATGGCATCAGTAGCGCAGGACGGGATGGCCGTAACGATGGCATCAGTAGCGCAGGACGAGGATAACCATAACGATGACACCAGTAGCGCAGTATGAGGATACTCGTAGCGATGGCAGCAGCCGAGGACCGCCGACGGCTTCCAGACAGGTTCCTCCTTGGTGGCGCTGCAAGGCCGTCTCAGCCAGTCCAACACTCTCGACGCCAATGGCCGATCGAGGGCTATGCATATCAGCGATCGCTTTTCAGCTTAATCGAATGCTGACGTCATCCCGGACGTCTGTATCACATCCTCACTTTCTATCTAGAGTTTTGTGTACCGAATCGAGCTGAGGTCTTATAACGGTCATCCTTCATTAACACGATCAAAAGTTCATCAGGCCATCGCCATAGTAACTACATACCATAATGATGTGCAGAACGCAAAAGTCGAGACGCAAAGGCCAGAGCAGACTGGATAGATTGTCGGACTCCCCCTATGTGATGTTCTTAGCTCACAGTGCCAGCATCACCGCCTTATGGGTGGCCACTTAGCCGATCAGGATAATATGCTATTTTCGAAATTAGATGTTCATAAATTTGTCCCAGGAAGAAGCAGTGCGTAATCTGAATATTTTCTTTCTATTCTAAGTGGAATTTCAGAACAACAATGGAACATTCCATGTTGTCTCTCTTCCAGCTTGCCTCTCACCATGAAAGCACAACACTGTCGTAGCCATTGGAAGGTTACTGTTACCTAGAAAATAAACTCACACTCATAAGCCTCAAGGATAAGCAAACGCCATTTGCTGTGTATTTCGCAGTCGATGATATTATTTGTATCATTTCTGTGCAAATTTAAGTGTTGGGCATTGCAAATGCATGCACAGAGCCTGAAAGGGTGCACTTCATTTCGCTTCGTCTTCGATTTATGGGAGGGATCATCATGTAACACCGGCTAAACCGCATCATTTTTCTGTCGGCTCGGTCACGTGCATGCACCCGTCACAAGGTAATGACGTCATTCACGTACCTCGAACACCACTCGAGAGAGAACGATGTCTATCAGGACAGTATATTTCAGAGAAAGCATAAGCGTCCTGGTAGCCTGACCATACCACGCTGCAGTTCTGGCAGCCGGCTTCATTCATGTCCGGACCGAACCGCGCGGAGCCTGCAATTTCGCCGCGGCTGTGACACGTGTTCTTGGCAGCCGACACGGTCTTTCGGAACGTTCGTGTGTCCCGGATGCCTCCTGCGGCCAGCATGCCGATGTACCGTACCGGCACCTCTGACACGAGCAGACCCCACGATCGACACCTGAGCAGCTGTCCAGCCACTCCGGAGACGCGGCTGCTGTCGGTGCAACAGCGCACGGCTTGCAGCAGCCAGGTCCACGCGAGAGACGCAGGCCACTTGTTGGGTGCCGGTGCGGAGCCGGCGGTCACACGACCTTAGGTCATCACGCGATGACACCCGCTCCCGGCACAACGTGGCAGTGATGCTGAGAACAGTGCGTTTGAAATGTCCGGTGAACTGATGTGTCGAAGTACTGTGCACTTCACTATATGCGGCATATTTATATTCCCGTGGCTCGTGATGTCCGGCGCAGAACTGGCTTCGCGACAACTTGTCCGGAAATAAGCTGCCGTTATTTACATTCTTTTGACAGGGCTTACGGGGTACGCAAAACGGCGAAGCTCGTCATGCAACGTCCTCAATTCCAACAGTCGTCACACAGACACCGGCACGTGTCTCTCCACAGTCCCAACAGTCGCCACATATACACCGGCACGCTCGACACCGGGACGGTCCGCCGTCTATCCGCCCACAGTCAGCCGTCCAGCGCCACGCTCGCCCCGGCCGTCCATCTAACTCGGTCCGCCGTGGCCAGCCGCGCGTCCCACTCCGGCCGGCTCGGGGACCGTACACTGTCACACGTCACATGTCGGCCACGTGCCGGTGTCGTCTGTTGTATTACCCACACCTCCGCGGGAGCGGCTCGGTGGACGGCACTCGGTCATCGGTCAGCCATGCCCCGCATGTGCATCGGTCACACGGTCAGCCATGCCCCGCATGTCCATCGGTCACACGGTCAGCCATGCCCCGCATGTGCATCGGTCGCACGGTCAGCCATGCCCCGCATATCCATCGGTCACACGCGACACTGTGCAGGCGCGGCGCCGCGTTGTATGCTGGAAGTGGCGACGGCAGGTGTCGGCCGGCAGACGGGGCCGGAGCTGACCATGTCAGACATGGCGACGGCAGGTGTCGGCCGACAGACGGGGCCGGAGCTGACCATGCCAGACATGCCGTGCGGGTCGGGGCGCGGGCCGTGGTGCAGCAGTGCGTCCTGTGTCAGCTGACTACGTCAGACGGGGCCGGAGCTGACCATGTCAGACATGCCGTGCGGGTCGGGGCGCGGGCCGTGGTGCAGCAGTCCGTCCTGTGTCAGCTGACTACGTCAGACGGGGCCGGAGCTGACCATGTCAGACATGCCGTGCGGGTCGGGGCGCGGGCCGTGGTGCAGCAGTGCGTCCTGTGTCAGCTGACTACGTCAGCGGCGGACGGGCGCCGGCGGACGGGCGTCGACCGATGGGCGCCGACAGACGGGCGCCGGCCGACGGGCGCCGACAGACGGGCGCCGACCGACGGGCGCCGACCGACGGGCGCCGACCGACGGGCGCCGGCCGACGGGCGCCGACAGACGGGCGCCGACCGACGGGCGCCGACCGACGGGCGCCGACCGACGGGCGCCGACCGACGGGCGCCGGCCGACAGGCGGTGTTTCCACCCGCGCGAGGGTTCCGACAAGTCAGGACACATAGACACTGAGGTGCAGCTATACTTATACTGTATGGCGCATTACCATGCAGACAGTCCGAAGTTAACTTTGTTGCATTTAACGCCAGAAGCATCTCTGACCTCTGAATGTGTGGCATCATCCCGATGTCATTTCGCAGTTTCTCGCACCCAATGTTGCCGTTTTCGTGTCAGAATATCATAACATATTAACGGACAAATATTCGATAACAGAACTCGGTTGATGAGTATTCGTCAACAGTACTGCTGAAACCATGAGCCTGTAAAGCCCAGCTGAACATCGTATCGCTTGGGTGACATGAGCTCTGAAATATATTTGACGCAACTCTTGTGAGTATTACAAAAGCACTGGTAGTGCAAGCTTGTCATTTGCATATTACTCACCGAGAGCCAGAGTCCGCTGGGAATGAACCCACCGCCGCCACTCCACAGTTGGCGTCTGGTGGGCAGGTGACTCTCAGCTCAGGCTGCCTCTGCTGACAAGGGGTGACGCCGCGATGGGCGAGACTCGTGTTAGCAAGGTGACTGGCTGAACACCCACAGCAGCTCGTGCGCCTCCACGTCGACCGAATCACCGTCATGTACTACTACCTGCCTTTCAATGGGGCTGTCCTGGTGGCTGGCCGCGCGCCAACCACCAGGACGGCCTCTCCAGACAGAAGCCACCTGTCGCCAGCGCGGGGCAGGCGGCTCGGCTGGACGCCGTCTGCTCATCACCTGTCGGTGCTCCGACGGCCGCGGACGCCGCTCGGTGGCCCGACGGAAGGATTGCAGCCCGGTCAGATGCTAACACACTGAGAGTGTAATGGGTGCACGCAAAAACCAGCTGACCCGAAACTGGTGCAGGCGAGCACGCAAACTGGCATATATATATATATATTAGTAAATGTTGGGAGCAGATTCTCTTTAATGCATGCTCCATTGAATAAAACAGCATACTTCGTGCTGATGTGCCTCTTTGAAAGGCTCTATATAAATATATATATATATATATATATATATATATATATATATATATATATATATATATATATATATTTATACATAGATGTATATATATATATATACATAAATAGCAATAGTTTGAACCACGGATGAACTCCACCAGAGGCCGGTGTGTAGCTGGAGCGTAGCGAGGACGTTCGTTCACCCCAGACGTGACCCCTGCCGACCTGAAGTGCGCAGACGACGTTGGCCCGAGGTGACCCACACCGGCGGCGGGCAGTAGTGATTGGCAGGCTCAGGTGGGCGCCCGACCGACCGCCGCGGGGAGCCATTTTGAGCCGATCGAGCCGGCCGAATTCGTTTATAAGAATGTGGTCGGGTTGAGCGCACCTAATGACACTTCTGGCGTGTGCATGTGGGCCGGCGCTGAAGAGGTCGTGCCGGGGGGGGGGGCGCGCTGTTGTCGGAGGGGATGGGTTCGGTCGACCGGTCTGTGTGTCTCGGCGTCCTGTCGCTGAACTTCTGCCACTGGGTAGCCGTCACTGGGTAGCCGTCACCGGGAAGCCGTCACTGGGTAGCCGTCACTGTGTAGCTGTCACTGGGTAGCCGTCACTGGGTAGCCGTCACTGGGTAGCCGTCACTGGATAGCCGTCACCGGGTAGCCGTCACTGGGTAGCATTCATTGCACAAACGTCACTGGGTAGCCGTCACTGGTAACCTTCATTGCGCAAGCGTCACTGGGTAGCCGTCACGGGTAGCCTCCATTGCACACACGTCACTGGATGGCCGTTGCTGGGTAGAAGTAATTGCACACATGTCACGGGGAAGTTGTTACTTGGTAGCCGTTATTGCACAAAGGCGACTGGATCACTGCCAATACTGATTTTCGGTGGCACGATTCTGCCGATACGAGGCTTATCGACCCTCCTAGACGGTTGGGCTGGTAGTAAATTTACTTCGAAAAATGCACGTTGAATGGAACGTGTAGTCAGCTGGTAAAAGCAACGAATAAGCAATTGAGTAAATTTTAGGTCAGGAAAAATCTTACACAGAGATTACGATCCATTTGTATTGGGACTCGGCTCCCATCGGATTAGTTGCAAAGTAGCAAACCTGGCGCAAGCGCACGCTGGCGTCGTGGTTCTAGCGCATTAGAAGTGAGGTGACGATGGGCTGACAGCCTCAGATTCACTGGTGTACGGACGTCGGCGAAACTCCCTCGGCGGGGTGCGGCTGCCAGTGTTATACGGACGTCGGCGAAACGCCCTCGGTGGGGTGCGGCTGCCATTGTTATTTCAGGAGCTCACTACTCCATTGTGCCGAAGCCTTTGAGGAATGCACGTGGGTGCCTGTGGGTGATTATTATCCCGTTTTCAGCCACGCGGAAACAAATGCCGATTTTTAACTCATTATGCATAGCCATGAGCTCATTTGGCCTCCATTTGACACGTTTGACCCCTTCACATCAAGTGAACTTCTTCCAAATCCGGATGATCCATGCACTTCTAGGTGCAAATGTGAAAGGCCTAAGGCAGCTATTACGCCATTGGTGATGTTCACAGGTCGCATCGTAACTTCCAGCCACATGTATGCTTGTGAAGTCACCTGTGACATCAAGTAGAGTGTCTTTACACGGTGACTAGAGTGCCTTGAAACCATGGCCGTTCTGGTCCTTCGTGAGTGTGCAAATAAATTTTGTCATGTCCGATCAGTCTTGTCTGACATTACTTCCGTCGTGCGCTGGCTAAAACCTCTGCCTACTGTTTCTCAGGGTCTTGTGTTCTCCAAGGGTCAGTTCAACAGCCCTAACTGTGTGTACGTGAAGTCGTACACCGGAGCTTCCACCTACACATACGACATCTATTATAACAAATGCGGCACCAAGCCCGACCTCAACGGAAAGTTCTACGAGAACACCATCATCATTCAGTACGACAACGAGTTGATTGAGGTAAGAATCGTACAGCTGTCTAAGCTGACTACACTTGCTGGCAGTCTTGCCGTATGCTTCTTATTTCCCTCATGGCTGTGAGTTGCTTCCCGTCATCCGTCACCTGGCCGTGATAGCTGGCAGTCACGTAACTTCGGCGTGCAATATCTCACTGCAAATCATGATTGGCTCCAGTAAGCCTCAGTCTAATAACCGTGCGCACCGGACGCCCATTGGAACCCCATCCGCTGGCCATTGATTTCTGTGAACGCCTGCGGGATGAGACGCTGTGCAATTTGCCGTGCAGGTGTGGGACGAGGCGAAGCGGCTGCGCTGCGAGTGGTACAACGACTACGAGAAGACGGCAACCAAGCCGCCCGTGGTGATCGCTGACCTGGAAGTCATCGAGCTCAACTTCAGAGGTCAGTGCGCGGCCGGCACAGCTGGGGAGATCAGTGCGCAGCAGCCCGCATCCTCAGAGGTCATTGCGCAGCAGTCCGCAGCCTCAGAGGTCATTGCGCAGCAGCCCGTAGCCTCAGAGGTCATTGCGCAGCCGGCACATCTTCAGAGGTCAGTGCGCAGCAGCCCGCAGCCCCAGAGGTCATTGCGCAGCAGGCGCAGCTTCGGAGGTCAGTGCGCAGTAGGCGCAACTCCAGAGGCCAGTATGCAGCCGGCACAGCTTCAGAGGCCAGCATGCAGCCGGCACAATGATGGTGGCATGGGAGCGCCAGATTAGCACCATGCCATCCCACGTCGGGTGAGGCCAGGTCGGGTCAGGTCAGATGGCACAGCTGACGGCGATTGCATGGGTCGGCACAGTGACCAGGCCACCCGTCGTCCGACACACGTCACGTGACAATTGGCTGCTTGTCGTTTGGCACAGTGACCCATCGCTGACCTGACGCCACCTGTCCGCTGCCACGATGCTATCAGTCCACCAGCTGGCCCACCCACCTCCGCTCGCCCTGCTCGTGCGTCCCGCCGGCCTCTGACATCGCTCACAGCTGTTGCCCCCACCTACTCGGCCGCTCCGCTTGTCTGTGGTTGGTTGATGATGTAGCGGGGCGTCTGCGATTTACATCGATCTCGGTGGCTCTAACAGTTCCTGGTGGCCACCCCATGCATTCCGCCGGGCAGGCGAGACGTGTCAGCCGGTCCTGTACCTGTGCATGCTCTCTGTCCACGTCTGCCGTGCAGACTTTATGAGCGGATTCGCTGTCCAGGTTCGGTGGGTGGAGCTCGTATAGCTCATCACTGCTGGAGACCTCTGCTCAGACATGGAGTGTCTACGGTGAACTTTCGTTTAGGGTCTTCAGTGCATGCCATGGGTCTAAGTTCAAACTGACTTCGAGCGGCGGGAAGGAGCCCGGTCCGGGAGTGTGCACGTATGGTGCAGGTTCACTGAGCGGATCCATGATGTAGATTCAGACTGCGGCCTCAGCACAACACTTTTGAAGTTCTCAAGATCGCTGACACTGCTGGTGGACTGCGATTGGCAAGTGGTGATGGTTGACAAGTGTGGTTGGCATGTGGCGGTGGTGGTGTGCCGGTGGTGATTGTCGGTAGTCGCTGACGGTGATGGTTGACAAGTGCGGCTGGCAGGTGGCGGTGGTGGTGTGCCGGTGGTGATTGTCGGTAGTCGCTGATGGTGATGGTTGACAAGTGCGGCTGGCAGGTGGCGGTGGTGGTGTGCCGGTGGTGATTGTCGGTAGTCGCTGGTGGTGATGGTTGACAAGTGCGGCTGGCAGGTGGCGGTGGTAGTGTGCCGGTGGTGATTGTCGGTAGTCGCTGGTGATGTTGGTTGACAAGTGCGGGTGGTGTCTCAGTGGTGATGGCTGCCAGGCACTGGTTGCGTGGCGGTGGTGATGGCTGCCAGGTGGTGAGACTGAGAGATCACAGATGCTCGGACCAGCCGACCGCTGACGACGCTGATGGCATCTGGAGTTGGTGCCGCTGTTGGTAACGGTGCGTGACACGCGAGCTGCCGCCCCCTCAATATCCGACAGCCACGGCAACAGTCCCGCACCGACACTCCTCCAATACACGCGCCAGGCATCCCTGCACGGTCCCTGGATTTAATTTGGCAAGGCGTGCGATGTAAAAACTGTAGTGTTTATCTGGGAAGAAAGAGATCTAGGTATGATGGAGCGGGTGCAGCACAAATCTACTAGACTGATCAATGGACTAGGAAGTTTAAAATATTGAGAGAGGCTTATGGCATTATTTGTGTACTCGCTCCAGCACAGGAGATTCAGGGCTGATATGATTGAGATGTTTAAAGTTGTACAAGGGTTGCATAACGTCAACCTGAATGATGCTGTTCTGTTTAGGGTATCAATAAGGTTCCATGTAGAGGGCATCAATTCAGGTTAAACAAGTAAGAGTGCGGGACAGCTAAACTCCAGCAAGTTTTGAATGAAAGGGTGGCTGATCAGTGGATTGGACTGCTTGGAGATGTGGTGGGTAGTCCCTCCTTGAATCGGTTCACAATCAGGGTGGATAATTTCTAGAAGTCCAGTAAACTTATCTGTGAATTATCAGATGTAGGTAGATGAAGAATTGGGTGGATGAAGCGGGACGACTGCAGGCGAGTCGCGCGTGAGTTACGCGGACTCACGCGTACGCTACGACCACGCGTGCGGAACGCGATGCACGAGTTTATTGCGCAAGATCGATCGAGACCGAGTGAACGAGGCTAGATATGCTGGGGAGATAATTTATTAACTTGGGTATAGTATTGATTAGGGTATTTCAAGATCTTTCTCTCGTCTTATACTATCTTCCCCTTATAGGCTTAACCCAGATGGTCCCTGTGACTCATATTAAGCCTTAGCACTGCGTAGCCTTATGACATCACAAGATTCGCCACAAGTCAGCCCCCATCAAACGTGCCCATGGAATGTGTCCGGAAGTGGCGTCTGTACTGCGCTCATCCATGCGCATCTAAGCGTCGCTACCCGCGATGTTCTTCGTCCAGCGATTGGCAGTCCACCGTCTGGCGGCCGGCTCCGAGGGGCATCCGGTCGGGCGGGTGTTGACCCGGAGTGACCCGAGCCCGACCCGCCCTCTGGCGGCCAGTTCCGGAGCTGCTGGCACGGGGCGCCATTCCTCCTGGAGCTGGCGGCCGGCGGACCGCCGCGCCGGTCGGTCGACTTCGCGGCGTCCTCGGCCATCCATCTGGACCGTGACGTCCTGATCCATTTCGAGGGCAAAGTTCGCCGGCTCGATCGTCCGCCGCCACCCCGTGTGGCGGCCGGTCGGCGGGTCCCGCTGTCGGCTGAGGTCAGCTGTGGGCCGGATCCCAGTGTGGGCTGTGTCCCGCTGTCGGCTGAGGTCGGCTGTGGGCCGGATCCCAGTGTGGGCTGTGTCCCGCTGTCGGCTGTGGGCCGGATCCCAGTGTGGGCTGTGTCCCGCTGTCGGCTGAGGTCGGCTGTGGGCCGGATCCCAGTGTGGGCTGTGTCCCGCTGTGGGCTGAGGTCGGCTGTGGGCTGGATCCCAGTGTGGGCTGTGTCCCGCTGTCGGCTGAGGTCGGCTGTGGGCCGGATCCCAGTGTGGGCTGTGTCCCGCTGTCGGCTGAGGTCGGCTGTGGTCCGGATCCCAGTGTGAGCTGTGTCCCACTGTCGGCTTTGTGCCGCGCTAACTGACCGTGTCCCACTACGAGCGGCGTCCAAGTGTGGGCCATGTCCCACTGTGTGTGTTTTGTGTTAGACTAGCTAACAGTATCCCACCACAGACGACGCCCCAGTCCGTGTGGGCTGTGTCCCACTGTGGGCTACGAATTGGACCAACTGACCGTGTCCCACTCCGGACGGCGTCCCAGTGTGGCTGTGTCCCACTGTGGGCTATGAGTTGGACTAACTGACCGTGTCCCACTACGGACAGTGTCCCAGTGAGGGCAGTTTTGCAACACGGCCAGCTGTTCTGCTCCATAAGCGATATCCCACCAGACTGGTTGTGTCCCCCTCCACCGGCTACCACTGCCACACCGTCACCCCACCACATGGCCGCAGGGGTGTCGACACCACCGCCACACCGTCACCCCACCACATGGCCGTGGAAGTGACGCTGGGATCTCAGCCACCAACAAAGTTTTGCAGGAGCCTATTGGCAAGCGGAATCGAACAACACTGTCCGATCAACCGCCGTACGTCTGTGCGGCATGCCGGCCTGACCTGGCCTGACCTCTAACCTCACATCTGGCTATCCCGCGTGGCTGTGAGATATCGAATCTACTTCACTATCAAATGGTACTGACTCGAGAGGTCGTGCGTGCAGACATGAGGCCGAAGTCACTGGGGGCAGCGGATGTGCGTGTGATTGCATCATTCCTTGAATGTGTCGGACCTATGTAATGGGTGTACGAAATGTCGCATCAGTCGTGCCATTGCGTATTTACCAGCTGGCAGCAGTGTCGTGATGGTTGGTTGGTTATTTGGGATTAAGGGCGCATCGACTGCGTTGGTCATACAGCGCCCATAGTGTCGTGATGGCTTTGGTATGGGTTCACAGGTGAAGTATTTTCGGGAAGCAGAGATGTGCACTGGCGTTCCGAAGGCGTGTAGTTCGCCGGTGCGCCACGCTGCATGTATTCATCAGATCTTACTGGCACCAAGCTGCGATAATCTGCCTTCACAGATGACTAACGTATAATGGTTCGCATAATGCGTATGGGGTCACTTCGCGTTGCGATATGTATGGTCCTTTCTCTCTGCATAAGACGAGTAGCATGCTAGGCTGCAACCAACGCATTGCAAGAACCGTCGAGTCTGCGGGCATGCGATAATGTTAGAAGTTCGTACCTGCTGAGGACACCAACACACATGTTGTGTTTTCACACTTGCTCTTGATGATGCTTATACACTCTCACGATTGTTCCAACTATGTGTTCATTGTTGTGCGTGGTGTCAACACACGCGAGCAGACTTTGTGCATTTCCTCACAACAAGCCAGGACCGGTCGCAGGCGTAGCTGTTTGGACCCACTTCGACGTCCGGGCTCTCCTCCGAGCCATTTCCCTTCGTCGTCAGCTGACTGCGCGCCTGTGTTTGTCCGCCGCCGGCGATCGATGTCTGCCTCACATCGCCGGCCCGCGGCTCGATGGCAGTGCTGACAGATTGTGATTGGCTCACGGAGAGGCTGTCGCCAGAGGGGCCGCCGCCGCCGCCACGGTCGCGCCCCGCTGGCCGACATACCGAGGCGACGTCGTAACGGTTACGCGAGGATTCAATTTAGGGACAGCGCCGGCCGCAAAGACGAAACGGCGCCGTAAAATCGGCTTTACGGTGTTGTTTATGTGCGCGTGGAGTGTGGTGGCCGAAGCCGTGCGCGTGACGACCGAACTTTTTCGTCTGACACCGCTGACGTCGCAATGCCCGGCAGGGGACAACGTCGACTGCTGGATGGAGATTCAGGACGGCAAAGGCCCCTGGGCGAGCCCGGTGACCGGCATTGTTCCTCTGGGCTCCACCCTGACCATGGTGATCGCCATCAACGACCCAAACGGTGAGCCGGTCCAATGTGCTAACGCAACGTCGCGAACACACATCACTGTCGATTGAACGAGATGAATCGTCCCCTGCAATCTGTTCCGCATGCTTTTATGCTCGTCACCGTCATTGAAAGGCTCTAAATTAAGATGACCGGCACGTATAATAGCTCTCGGGAGCCTTAATCAAGATTACCTTTTCTACCATAGATTGATTGCAATGCATTGATCATTATCCATGACACTGGGACGATTAATCGGATAGTAAAATGCGACGTAAAATAGAATTAGCATTCCCGAAATGCCAGCCGATTGTCTACTGCGCAATAGGGTCGCGACACCGGACCGGCCTCGGCCGACCGACGGCCTGTGCCGCTCTGACCCACGTCATCGCTCTGACGTCACGCGTGCCAGCCGACTAACGTCACGCGTGCCGGTCCACAGCCGAGTTCGACATGCGCGTCAAGGAGTGCGAGGCGTCGGACGGCAAGGGCCGGCCGATCCACCTGTCCGACCAGGACGGCTGCGTGCTGCGGCCCAAGATGATCAGCAAGTTCACGAAGCTGCGCAGCAACGACGGCCGCTCCACGGTCATCACGTACGCGCACTTCCACGCGTTCAAGTTCCCCGACAGCATGTACGTGCACCTCAAGTGCAAGGTGGAGATCTGCCGCTACGGCTGCCCGGACCACTGTCAGAAGGCGGTGGCCGGCCGGTATGCGGCGCCCGCCGCGGACGAAGCAGCGCCGCGAGCCGCCGCCTCCACGTACGACGCGGTCGTCGCCAACTCGGTGGACGAGCCGCGGCCGGCGGTGGTCGAGGTGCAGGCGCAGGCGCAGGCGCAGGCGCAGGCGCAGGCGCAGGCGCAGGCGCAGGCGCAGGCGCAGGCGCAGGCGCAGGCACAGGCGCAGGCGCAGGCGCAGGCGCAGGCGCAGGCGCAGGCGAAGGCGCAGGCGGAGGCGAAGGCGGAGGCGAAGGCGGAGGCGGAGGCGGCGCCCGCGAAGGCCGAGTCGGCGCCGGCGGACGTAGCCGATTACGGCCCGCCGCGGCAGCAGGCGGCGGCCGACCACCGCCGCGTCCAGTCGCGACGTCGGCAGCCGGCGGCGCGGCGGCGGCCGGCCGGCCGCCGGCCGCCGCCGCGCCGGCGCGTCGATCTGGCGGCGCCCGGCGGCGGCGGCGCCCACACCATCCGCGCCATCCCGCTGCCGCTGCCTCCGCGCGACGGCATCAATCGGATGAACGTGCCGGCCGATCTGCCGCCGCTGCCGGCGCACTACCAGCCGGTGCTGGTGGCGCCCAGCACGCGCGACGTGATCGGCCGGCCGGCGGCACTGCCGGTGCCGTTCCACACGGACGGCCGCGGCGCGGCGCGCACCTCGGACGCCGGCCTCGGCGGCGTCGACCGCGCCGAGTTCCCGTGGGGGCCGCGCAGCCTGCGGATCCGCCGGCGCCGCTACGCCGTCGACGAGACGGCCACCGGGTCGGCCGACATCGGCGTCGGCTCGACGCTCGAGGTCGTCTCCGAGAACGACCTGCAGTTCGAGCCGACCTACGAGGACAACCAGCGCGTCGCCATCTTCCAGGGCCGGATGCACGACGACGTCGTGTACGGCATCTGCCTGCCGGCGGCCGGCTTCTCGGCGCTGTTCGTGCTGCTCGCCATGTGCGCCGTCATCTCGGTGCTGGTGGCCAGCTTCCTCTGCCACCACCGGCAGCTGCAGAAGGACTCGAGTCGGCAGGCGGCCGCGCTGCCGCTGCGCCCGTGGCCCGCCATGGTCGGCTTCATCCGACAGCGGCTGCAGCCTGGCCAGTGAGGCCGCCTGCACGCTGGTCCGCCACGCTCGCCGGCCGCCGCGTCGCCTTGGTTCCGCCGTCTCGGCCAGCGGGCTGGCCACCGTCGCCACCGCCACCGCCGCCGCAGTGTCGGCGGCGGCGGCGGTGGCGGTGGCGGTGGCGGTGGCGGTGGTGGTTTTTATATTTCCCTATAGCAAGAAAACAGCGGCGGCGGCGGCGGCTGCAGCGGTGGCGTCCCAGGCGCTCCCAGGGCGGGGTCCCGGCAGCCCCCAGTCAGTGACGCAGTCGGCCGTGTTGATCACAGCGTCCAGCCTGGCGTCCCGCACGTTGCGATCGGACACCCGGGCAACAATCAAACGGCCCGAGCAGGCAGCGGCGCCGCTTCTGGCAGCTGAGCGCGCCTGACGGCCAGCGCCGACACTAGCGACAGTGACGCGCCTGACGGCCAGCGCCGACACTAGCGACAGTGACACGCGCAGAGACACGAGTGCTCACCTGCTGATTGGCTGAGACAAGCCCGCCCCGCTTGTCTCAGCCAATCAACGCCTCGAAGGCTCGGGCAATGTCCGCCGTCGGCGACGACATTACTTGCGGCGGCCTTTTGAGATGGAGTTGTTGGCGTCCGTTTATGCCGTTACGGTGGCGACGAGTACGAACTGGGTGTGACGAATGCCCGACTGTGCACAGCTGTTGCGAAGGCGATTATGTGCCGTTGTTTGTTTTAGTTGTTACGTTCGAGGAAATGACCACATCTGCAGCTGCAAGACTCTGAATGTCATAATTGGCACTGAGTGTTGCAGCTGTTCCCGGGTGTCGTAATTGATCATTGGTGCAGGAATCACAACTCGGCCGGACATTGGCGTGTTCGCAGCAGTTAGCCGGCCACCATCTCTGCTCCTAACCAATGTGTCAAGATTCACGAGGACATTTCTGCTGCAGCTGTGGCAGCTGTTTCCAAAGGGTGCTTGTTATTGTTAATTGCGTGTGTTGTGTTTCGTGTGTGGATTGGATGGAGTAGCGTCATGACCCGGACGTGCCCTCGTGCACAACACGACGGACGGACACATTGGGAGAAAGCCAAGGCGACATGCAGCAGACCGAGCATCCTGACATTTTGCTCAACGTTTTGCATGCAGGAAACAGCACGGACGGGATCGCATATCCACTCATGGGAACCATATGTAGGCATTATCTGGCACCTGCTAAGCTTAAATTTATCATAGTCTCTTAGAACTGCCACATTGCTCTGGCCACGTGGTATCGTTCTACTCCAATGAGCCCGATGGTCGTTGCTTGCTGTTATCTGCAAGCTGAATGTTCGAATGACTGTTGCTATTTATTGAGCTATTTATTATCGCGTAATACATAACTATTGTCTTAATACGATGGTTTGTTCAACTCAGTCCACCTTGAAGAGGTCGTCAGAAGCTCTTGGGAATGAGCTGACGCCGAGCAAAATCGCCTCTGCAGTGCTGCATCTCTCCGAAGCTCTACATAGTGCGCGCTGTACCAGGTAATTTCGCGCAGCAGCTGTGGTGAAGACGTATGGAACGAAGGGGTTTGACGGTTGTCAAAACGAATGAAGCAAATAGGCGCTATGAATACCGCAGTTTAGATTTCACGTCCAAGTAGTGCGGGAGAGAACAGTCTGTCTGGATGTCAATGTGGCCTACAAGTTGAGAGTAGCGTTTTCAGAGGTGTAAAAAATGCCGAAGCTGTCACCGACGAACCCGTGAGCTGTCTAACATGTTTTGTATACATGCTTCATGAAATGCATAGCTGAAAAACCAAAGCGAGAATGGGATGATGTAGATAATTTTTCAGTTTCAGTTTGGATATATATGATTGCGATATTTCTCAGCCCAGATAAATCAAGGGAACACATTCTTAGGCTACAATAGGCTGGTAACTATGCAAGGACCAACATTACCAAGGTACCAAACCTGGGGATCGGACCCCTCTGACCCACCCGAGATCTCCAGCCATGGTGTCGTGGTCTTCTATATGTAGCTTTGATGGTGTCTTGCAAAGACACCATGCAGCTCCTTTCATCCAGTATTGAAGCACACATTCGTCACTCCGGGTAAGATAGCATCAAGGTCCCTTTGTTGGAAGTGTCGGACTCGGGAATATTCCTGACCACATCCAATAACCTCCCAGTGAACATGCCGACAGCGGCCCTCGATCGGCTGGGGAGTGGAATGTCCGCCAATGCCCACATGCAGCCGACACCCAGCCGACATGTAGCCGACTTGAGGCCGATGTCGGGCTGTTGTCGGGGCGCTAGGGGCCCGCTATCGGCTGGGGAGTGAAATGTCGGACATCGGTCCGACGTCGGCTGGCCGCTATTGATATCCTGAATTGAACAACATATGTTGATATCAGGGGGTTTTATGCACTTTGAAGGGGAATTTCCCCATCAGTGTTGTCTTCCCCCCCAATAATTTCAACTTCTAACTTGTGACCCAATGAAGTGTGCCCCCCAAAAAACGCTTTGGTTGCTCATTACCTTCATGTATTTTGCCCCACCCCCTAATAATATTCAGAAATTAACACCCGTGTTTGATATTCCAGGTCAGTATGCCGATGTCGGACCAATAATTTCCCGATGTCGGCATACCGTTAACGATATGCCAAGCTCGCCTCGACACATGCCGACAGCGGGACGACATCGACATGTTTACTGGACTGCTCATCCCAGATGAATTAAACTTTTACTAGACCCGCCCAAACCCCGTCAACCGCTCCTGAACTTACTGCAAGAATACTGGCGATGCGAACAAGCGTGCGACGTGTAGCACGGTCACCACAGTTGACTCACAAGCGCACTATTTGTGTTCGATATTTGGAAACCCGGCGGGATCCGGCTGTGAGCTTGGAACGACGGACGGAAAATTTTCCGTCCTCGCGGAAATTATTTTCCGAACTGCAAACGCACCCAGTAGGGTTGAACGCGCCACAATTGTCACACATGAGACAGCTCGCTGCTGTCTCATCGACATATCGCCGACGTCTACGGGAATTTAACATTGGCCGCCACCTGCGCCGCTGTTTGTTTTCAGCCGGTGGCCCACTCAAAGGGACGCCACCACTATATAAAATGTGCCGTCTGCCAATGTAAACTAGCCTAGAAAAGGACCTTGCCATGTCATTTACAATGTTATACAAATGTTATAGAATTGTTATACAATGTTATATAATGATACTTACAATGTTATATACAACAGTTATTAGCGTAGACTTAGCCGGACTTGATTAACCCACCCACTCACATGTCATACGGCCGCCGGGCAGACTAGATGTCTCGCTCACCGCAGTGCCATATGGTGTCCATAGATGGCGCTAGGTATACCAGGTGCCTGATAATCACATCCTATTATATCTAGGATTGTCGCAGTTCACTCGACAAATCAAATTGATTAACCAGCTCAGCTAGCTAAGTTTTCACATGTGTCGATGCGCATAAAAGACATATTGCAGGAGATTATACTATCAACAACTAGCAACACTTGGTGGCAATGCAGTCGACACCGGCAGTGTCTCATGACATCTCATGCCGACGAGCGGTACATGCGTCCCTACACCCACCACCGCAGTCACCATGCCTGACAGACATGCCTCCTCCACTAGCTTTTTCAACCCCCGCAGGAACCATTCGGCTGAAAAGAAGGAGTCGAGACCACCGCACGCAAAGTAACGTCACAACTAACCGACCAATGTGGACAGAAAACGGCAAACGAACGCGCTGTTGAAGTGTTTGCACAGCGTCACTGCCACTGTTTGTGTCTGTGCTGTATTAACTGAAGCTCGTCTTTGGAAGCAAATAGTTGCAAGAAAATTAATCAGTGTACATTGCGCTGTAATTTTGACTTATGTGGTCGCGTTTTGGTAATAATTTGCATTGATTGCTTTTACGATAGATGTTCATCAGTTAAATTGTTACCCATTAACAAAACTCCCTTCTAGCAAAATTACAAATAATAACCAACATATCTTACATTTGAAATATATATATATATATATATTACATGGTGCTACAAGACGGCTTTTTGGTGGCTAATGGTGCAGTGGTAGGTAATACATAAGGTGTGCTATCTACGCATAGCTGTGCCTACTTATTACCTGTACATATGTAGCCATTCCTACATACAACTTATTGAGGTGTAGTCATGGACCATAATGAGCGCATTTGAATTACATCCCATAACGGTCGTCCAGAGACAATGTCAGCGGCACGCTCGTGTGATGCCCTTCGCCTATATCCACATCCGAGTTTTGTGCTTTGTGCAGCGTGTATGATTTTCAAAATTGTTGAAGTTCCTGTCTTCCTGTCGCTTAAAGCGTCTGCGCTTCGTCGTTGTTAAATTAATTTATGAGTTTTAAAGGTGACACTTTTCATATCCTACAAGTGCCTTTTAATGATATGGGCCCTAGTGAGATGGAAAATGGAAAATGGAATGTCATTGGTTGATGTAGATTAGTTTCCAAACCGTCAATGTCGAAGTTGGAGAGACTGTTGGTGAAAACCTGCGCCTCTGCTGAATATAGTGCGCTTATTGTAACTTTAATGCAATGCCAAAATCGACCCTACCTATTCCTAACATTTGTGGTTGCACTTCTGTGAGAAGTGAAGGCAATCAGATTCATGTGTCTACAGGCGACCGGCGGAGAGCAGCTGTAGTCGGTCGGCACATGTTCTGCCTGAACTGCATGAAGCTCGATTATGTGCCTTCAGCATGGCAGCCATATAGCCTGCCCTTGTCCATGCTCATCCAGCACAGACAATGGGACCTTATGCTTTATGCTGATATAAGCGGCCCTGTCCATGCTCATCCAGCACTCAAAATGACGCCTTATGTTGATATAGGCAATCCGAATCGGTCAGACCTAACTATAGTACTCGCAAACATTAGGCAATACGTTTCGCTTTGTCTTGTTTGAAGGCCTCCTTTTTCACTCAAATTAGATGCCTTTGAAGTCTATTTTTGCGACCAACTTTCACCACCAAGTTTCGTCTGAAGTATGGACATTATTTACTCCAGCTTTTCGACCGCGCTTCCAGGATCGCGTCGCACGGTGCAGCGCTTCACCTACCGAAGCAATGCCGCACTTCCACGAGTTGCTATGCGAGAGTCGTGGCACAGGGAGTGGCGGTGTGTCCGCGCAAGATTCCAACTGACATCACTATTACTCCCGGCTCCGTGGCCCGCATCACGGGTAGCTGTAGTGGGTTTGCAGGGTTCCAACTGGCAACACTATTACTCCCGGCTCCGTGGTCCGCAGCACGGGTAGCTGTAGTGGGTTCGCAGGGTTCCAACTGACACCACTATCACTCCCGGCTCCTTGGGCCGCAGCACGGGTAGCTGTAGTGGGTTCGCAGGGTTCCAACTGGCAACACTATTACTCCCGGCTCCGTGGCGATAGCACGGGTGCTTAGCCAGATTATTGTCATTACACGGTCAGCACTTCTGATGGCACTTATGCTCGCATTTGAATACCCAACTCTGAACTTCGTGTTTGGAAGTGCATCGAATGGTAGAACGACTTGTTCTACCACTCGATACTGGATCTAACATTCTAACGACAGTTCAGCTTGTAGAAAAAGAAATAGAACAAGTGGCGCCGCTCAGGCACGGTCACCTTCAGGTGATACTTTAATTCTACTTCTGGCCTTTGTCCGGATATCCAGTCAGCATATTGACTAAGTGAGTGGACAGCACTTCCTCCTCCATTTCCAGTTGTGCTTGTTTAGCGCTGCCGTCCTCATCTTCCTCTTCCGAGCTGCTGCCGCCTTTCGGGATTAGTGCCAACAATAGCTTCCAAGATTCGTCGACATCGGAAACCGACTTAATTGACTTCATCGCAGACCGCAGATCCCTCAAAATTGTAAAGATATCCTCGTAGCCGGTAGGAAAATCGTGATAAAACTCTTGATTCTCGTCCTCCAGAAGATACATGAGTGGCTTGGCTATCATTGCAGGGAATTCCTGCAATGGAAACATCCCACAAGCGTCAACACAGCGAATGAGTTCCTTTGGCCATCATACCGCTACATTTGTCTAAAAAGTTCGCATCATCACTCGGAGACCATGACATCACCACCCGCAGACCGTCACATCATCACTCGGAGACCGTCACCATCACCACCCGATGACCATCACAATCACCACTCGGAGATCGTGATATCACCACCCGGAGACAGTCACATCTCTGTCCAGAATCCGCCACGATCACCAATGGAAGACCGTCACCATCACCACCAGAAGACCATCACAATCACCACTCGGAGACCGTCATAACACCATCCATGGATCGTCACCATCACCACCTGATGATCATCACAATCACCATTTGGAGATCGTCACAACATCATTATTACACGCGGAAGTCGTTCTATCACCCATTACAGTAGACTATAGGTTATATATCCGGTGTTATGCCGGTCTGACTTCGTTATGTTACTGTAAGCTATATATCCGGTGATGTACCGGTCTGCCATCGCTATGTTACTGTAAGCTATATATCCGGTGTTATGCCGGTCTGCCATCGCTATGTTACTGTAAGCTATATATCCGGTGATATACCGGTCTGCCATCGCTATGTTACTGTAAGCTACATAGCCGGTGCTGTGTCGGTCTGTCATCGCTATGTTACTGTAAGCTACATAGCCGGTGCTGTGTCGGTCTGCCATCGCTGTACTACTGTACCCCACATAGCCTGTGTTGTGTCGGTCTGGCACCGTTACGTTGATCAACTGGTTCTAAAAATTAGCAATTTAGTTAATACACATAAACTTGCCAGCCTTCCAACTGTGAGTTAAGCTACTCCAAAACGGATTGGTTGGATGTAGTGCAGCATTGCCATGGCTCCAATGAGTTGGTGGTGGTAAGACTTCTGACAAGCATTGGCCCAGATGTTTTCTATTATATATATATATATATATATATATATATATATATATATATATATATATATATATATATATCACGCAAATACCAATATGCATGCACAACATGCATTAAAATAATCAGTTATTGTTTAGTACCAATAAGGTTGAAGGTAATGAACAATCCTACTTCACAGTCTTTATGTAATGCCCCGGAAATTTGGTTCGCAAAGCGCTGGTTCTTAGCCTACAGTCGCCTAGCAAGATGGAGTTCGAATTGCTTGACGCGCACTTGCGTAGCCCCAGCTGGGAGTGTCAGATAGTGACTGGCCAGACAAGATCACGGGGCAGCAGCGGGCGGTTGTGTCGGTGCATTGACGGCACGTTAAGCTCTGGGTTCAACACTTGCCGTTTAATCGTATCTCCTTGATTGGGGGTGAAGTGGTTTCAGGATCTGCGCAACACGCTCTGTGTGACACGGTACCTGGCCCTAAATCCACGCAATCACACTGACTGGACCTACTGGACTGGATTTGTTATAAAAGCAGATCTATTTTGGAAACAATGTGAAACGAATGTGGTTAGGTCCTGCTCCCCTCATGCGTGTCCTTCGCCTATCCCCAACCATAGCGTTGATCCTATCGAGATGTCGGCAAAATGCACAAGTTGTGAATATACAAGTTGACGGGCATACGACCATACCAATGCATAGTACATCATTCCAGTGGGTGAATATTGGACAGCGCATGTGTGTGATATTTGCAGTCATGGTTTCGAGTTGGTTGTGAAGTTCAATGTCCACTAAGCTTACAAGCTGGCATATCTCCAACAACGTGTCTCTCTTCTGCGCTGCAGAGTCTTCGGGCCACGCATCGTCCACCCACACTTCCAGCATGGCCTTGTCTGTTGGAAGAGAGACACGTATGAAGCGTCACTGGCGTACATGTCGGCGATCGGCGCGTCCAATGGCCTGTCCAATCTCCAAGCGATATCCACCCAGAATCCGTGAGTTGGAAGCCATTCATATCTGATGCTGTTGCCGACACGCAACTGTGTCTCAAACAGTCTCAACGATCCGTGTGTCAAGCAGCCTCAAACATGAGATTATTTGAGACGCATGTGGCTGGGTGTCGGTACGCATGTGCATATGTTGTAAGTATGCGCAACTGCATAGATAGTTAAAATTGACACTGATGTGATCAATTGCATTAAACTTAGATGTTCCATGGTGCTATGCGAGGTCTTTGGAATGCGTGCGAGACATGTCAAGTCAGGGCAGCGAGTTTGCCTCAAAACCAGGATCGAACAGCTAAGGGTAGCTACGGCCAGCATTGAGGCACTGGACCTGGAATTGAATCTGAAGGTTGATCAAAAGCTTCATCCTCTATCCGAGGCAATCTGACATTAAGTTCCGTGATCATAAGGGAGTCCATCGCCCACTCCCCCTCCTCCGCCATCAGATCAAGTGTCAATACCATCTACAGGATGAACTCACAATTTATGAACAGCAGCCGATATTGTTGCACAAGTCCCGATATGTTGTCAATAATGTTATCTTCTGTTTTCTTCGTTTCATCTGAGAAATGCAATGCATGGTTATTGACATATTCATGACATCTCATTCGTGGCATATTTGAGAAAGATCCGAAGGAACCTACTCGGTTGAAGTTGCATGCCTTCCTGATGTACCAATCTGTCATCCAACGACAGCGCCCAGCCTTCTGCAGTCAGTTATGCTATCTTTGCAAATCTTACTCTAAGGAATTCTTAATCGCACAAAATACACAACACCTATAAAGAACGGCATGCTCAACAGGCTGCTTTAGGTTTAGATGCAGTTGTCGTTTCATAAAGAACTGCAGACAGCAGTTCATTGTATGGCCATTGAAGCACAAGAGGATAGAACAGCCTACTACCCAGAGGAAAGTGATTTCACAAGCGCAATGCCGGGACTTGGCTTCAGCAAATTTTCCAGTATCGATAAACTTAATTATTTAATTGTCTTCTTTTAGGCGCTCCTTTTTGTGTCCGAATGCGATTTAAAACCTTTTGCCGCTTGGCGGAGGAAAAAGAAGGGCTAAATGGTGATGGGTTAGAAATACCCTGGTCCTGGATGACAATACACAGCAGGATGGTCAGGCTGGGACAACATAACCGGCTGAATGGATGATAGGGTAGTCAGGCTGAGACACCATACCCGGCTGAATGGATGCTAGGGTGGTCAGGCTGAGACACCATAACCGGCTGAATGGATGCTAGGGTGGTCAGGCTGAGACACCATACCCGGCTGAATGGATGGTAGGGTGGTGAGGCTGAGACACCATAACCGGCTGAATGGATGCTAGGGTGGTCAGGCTGAGACACCATAACCGGCTGAATGGATGTTAGGGTTGTCAGGCTGAGACACCATAACCGGCTGAATGGATGCTAGGGTGGTCAGGCTGAGACACCATAACCGGCTGAATGGATGATAGGGTGGTCAGGCTGAGACACAATAACCGGCTGAATGGATGCTAGGGTAGTCAGGCTGAGACACCATAACCGGCTGAATGGATGCTAGGGTGGTCAGGCTGAGACACAATAACCGGCTGAATGGATGCTAGGGTAGTCAGGCTGAGACACCATAACCGGCTGAATGGATGCTAGGGTGGTCAGGCTGAGACACCATAACCGGCTGAATGGATGGCAGGGTGCTCAGGCTGAGACATCATGACCGGCTGAATGGATGACAGGGTGCTCAGGCTGAGACACCATACACAGCTGAGTGGAGTACAGGGTGGTCAGGCTGAGGAACCATACACAGTTCAGTGGACTACAAGGTGGTTAGGCTGAAACACCATATACAGGTGCACGGCGGGAAAATTGGGCTATCCTTCAGCACTGGGAAGCATGCTGCTCTGCCCAGTATTGGGGACACAGTGGTGTCATACTCGGCCCGAGACACGAGAGACAGACAGGAGCCGTACCCGACACGAGACATAGACAGGAGCCGTACCCGACAAGAGACATACACGGGAGCTGTACTCGACACGAGAGACAGACAGGAGCCGTACTCGACACGAAAGACAGACGGGAGCCGTACCCGACACGAGAGATAGACAGGAGCCGTACCCGACACGAGACATAGACAGGAGCCGTACTCGACACGAGAGACAGACGGGAGCTGTACTCGACACGAGAGACAGACGGGAGCTGTACTAGACGCGAGAGACAGGCAGGAGCCGCACTCGACACGAGAGACAAACAGGAGTTGCACTCGACCGAAAGGACCGCGACCGAAATATTCTATTTTGCATCCTGAGAGTGATCGAATGGTCCATTGAAAGACCAGAGGGACCCATGGAACCGAGAGCGAGACCCATATTGAAGTCAGAAAGATCCATGGGACAGACAGAAGGGACCAGTAGCATTCTAATGAGCTCTTGATACCGACAGAAGGTGTTTAGAGAATGACAGAGGTGCCCCTGAGACCGACGAATGAGCCGCAGGATTGATCAGGTGCCCTCGGATCGGCAGTGTGGTTCATGGAACAGTCAGAGGCCCCGAAAATGGTCAAGCGGGGCCCTGAGATCGACATCGGGGGACCATTCCCGGCCACCTAACCGTGAAGGAAATTGGTCTAGACTTTGGCCTAAGCATGGTGTGTTTCTGGACGTATTGAGTAATTCGATCCCCTCCAGTCCATCCAGAACCCTGATCATGAAAGAAGTAGCTCAGTAGCTCAGAAAGCTCAGAACTGATTGTATTATTTGCTCAAGTGGGAGTTTAAAAAAAAGTGTTTGATGTTGATGTTCGTTCGGGATCTCCTTGGACCCCTACAGGTGACTGTACCACTTCAACACATATCAGGGAATGGCTCCCTTGGACCCATACAGGTGGCTGTACCACCTCAACAGCCGTCAGGAAATGGCTCCCTTGGACAACTACAGGTGACTGTAGTACCTCAATACCCGTCAGGGAATGGCTCCCATAGACCCCTACAGGTGGCTGTACCACCTCAACACCCATCAGGGAATGGCTCCTTTGAACCCCTACAGGTGGCTGCACCACCTCAACACCCATCAGGGATGGCTCCAAAATGCTTCCACGAACGAATCGAAGTGGGGAATATCGAACTTGACCTCCCCCAAGCCAGCCGATTTTAGTGAAAGTTAATATAAGCAAGCTTTTCGGAAAGTTTTCCAAACTGTATCAAGGAAAGATTGTTTTCATATGACTTTCTCATATTAAAAATCCAATATATCCAAAACCGGCTCGTTTTAGGAAAGGTAGAGTTCATTCCCACTACCACTCCACTCTCGTTCCCTTTCAAAGGGACTTCTGGATTGACCTTTAGGTTTTCACCGAAGTCTACACCACATTTAAAATAGAAAGACAACCATGCACGAGAGACAGGAACCGTACTCATTACGAGAGGAGGACTGGAGCCGGACTCAGCGCGAGACACGAGAGACAGACCGCAGCCGTACTCAGCACGAGACACGAGAGACGGACTGGAGCCGGACTGAGCACGAGACACGAGAGGCGGACTGGAGCCGGACTGAGCACGAGACACGAGAGACAGACCGCAGTCGTACTCAGCACGAGACGCGAGAGACGGACTGGAGCGGGACTCAGCACGAGACACAAGAGGCGGACTGGAGCCGGACTGAGCACGAGACACGAGAGACAGACCGCAGCCGTACTCAGCACGAGACACGAGAGGCGGACTGGAGCGGGACTCAGCACGAGACACGAGAGACGGACTGGAGCCGGACTCAGCACGAGACACGAGAGGCGGACTGGAGCCGGACTGAGCACGAGACACGAGAGACAGACTGCAGCCTTACTCAGCACGAGACACGAGAGACAGACCGCAGCCGTACTCAGCACGAGAAGCAGGCCGGTGCGGAGGGAGTGTCGGGCGGCCGACCGCAGACGCCCCGGCGTGTCCGACAACAGCTGCAGCTGCTGCAGGCGCGCCCACGGCAGCAGCACGTCCAGCTGCACCAGCTGCAGCCGGTGCCACAGCGCCTCCTCCAGCTCCGCCAGCACCCGCTCGTGCTGCTCGACGATGCTCTCACTGCACAGCACGGCGCGGGTCAACACAGCGCCCTGCTCAGCATTGCTGCTCGCCCTGCGCAGCCCCGCGCTGCGTGAGTACCGTTCTGGTCTGGACAGCTTCCTGCTCAGTACGGCTAGGTGATAAACACCGTTTCCTGACGGCATGCTGCTGCCCGCTCTCACCTGCATGAATCATCACACGTGGAGTAGCATGTATCAGTAAGGCACTTCATTGGAGGATCACGAGAGAAGCCTGGCAAGTTGCGCCTCTTCAGATTAAGATGCGCTTTGAAATGTTCGTAGGTGCATATATTTTTCCCGGTTGCATTTCGCATCCTATGTAATCATTTGATTGCACCATAAACGCCATGACTTGTGGAGCATGGTATGTACAATGCACACGTGGAGCAAGCTCTTTATCACATCTCGTCGGATGACAAGATGGGATTTACTATTCATCGATTTAGTAGTAATTTATTAGAAATCAAATACATTTATGACAACATTTTGTATGCCCAATGAACTGGCAGTAACACACCAAGCGCAATGCTCCTCCGCTTCAGTGCAATTAAGGCACCACAAGCATCCTTGGATGCAAGCGGCAAACTCAACAACATAGCCCTGCTAATGGAGTTGTTGCACGCCACCTAACACCAAGTTTTCTTTACCTTTTCATGGATAATTTTCTAGCTTGAAAAATTGCGGCAATGCTCATTTTAACCAGATATGAAAAACGTTAATGAAACTAACTTAGTATGTATCGGCTATCTAGATCGTTCTGTGATTGGTCGTGACGTAACGCTTGACAACCAGCAGATAACGACAACGGGCGCTTGCAGAGAATCGGCATTTGCTGGTATGTACACTCAGGGCATAAAGACATAAAGACTTAAAAGATCAGTGCAACTATGAGCCACAAGGGCCCTTCTTGGTTGCACTTGGTACACTGAACCAGTTGCCCACCAAATCTGTCAATCAACCCACCCTGGAATACAGAAAAACAAGCCCCCTATTCTTATAATGATTGTCTATGCCGTTTTTAAAGATGTTCAGTGTGTTGCTACTGACAATTGTTCCTGGAAGCTGGTTCCAGTGTTCTACTACCCTGTTGGTGAAGAAAGACTGTCTTAACCTTGTCCTGCTGTGATTAACTTTAATTTTGAATTGATGACCTCTAATTGCATCATTTCTGTCAAATTCAAACATTTCCCTTAGATATCCCTGCTCCTGACCATGAACAAATTTAAAAACCTCGATGAGATCTCCTCTCAGCCTTCTATATCTAAGTGAAAACATATTCAATTTCTTCAATCTTTCCTCATATGCCAGGTTGCCTATACCATTAACCATTTTTGTTGCCCTCTTTTGTACTCTCTCTAAAAGCCAACAATCTTTCTCATAACTAGGGGACCAAGCTTGGACACAGTATTCCAAATGTGGCCTGACATATGCACAGTAAAGCTTCCTGATGACCTCCTCACTTTTGTGTGACACATTCCTCTGTATCGCCCCAATCATTCTTAGTGCCTTCTTCCTGGCTTCTTTGGTCTGTTCTGATGCCCCCAATTTTGTGTTCAAAATAACACCTAAGTCCTTCTCCTG
Source organism: Ashinkailepas kermadecensis (assembly GCA_034440615.1). Taxonomy (NCBI): domain Eukaryota; kingdom Metazoa; phylum Arthropoda; class Thecostraca; family Neolepadidae; genus Ashinkailepas; species Ashinkailepas kermadecensis. The sequence continues at coordinate 225,814 of JAOTOM010004320.1, read as the reverse complement.
CTCAGTCACAGATAGTACTTGGCCATCCATCAAGTATGGCGCCTTCATATGCTGCCTACCTACATGCATGACTTTGTACTTATCAAAATAAAACTTCATTTGCCATTTTTCGGACCACTTCACAAGCTCGTCTAAGTCGTTCTGCAGCAAAACCTGCTCATTGTGCCCTGTTATTGCCCTAAAGATCTTCAAATCATCCCGCAAATTTCAAAACCTTACTGCTCAGGCCACATTCAATGCTATTCACAAATATAATGAACAACAGTGGCCCCAGTACCGACCCCTGAGGGACTCCACTAAGAACATTTTGCCATGATGACTTTGTACCATTAAGCATCACTCTCTGCTGTCTATCGGAAAGCCACAACTCAATCCATTTTAGGATGCTACCTGCAATGCCATGGACCTGAAGCTGCATCATTAACCGTTTATGGGGTACCTTGTCAAAGGCCTTACTAAAGTCAAGATATGCTACATCAACCTGATTTCCCTGATCAAATTGTTCTGTAGCAAAATTTAAAAAGTCCAAGAGATTTGTGAGACACGATCTCCCTTTTCTAAACCCATGTTGAGTATCTTGAATCAATCTGTTTCCTTCCAGAAAACTAACTATTCTATCTTTGATAATTGATTCGAGTACCTTGCAGACTAGGGATGTGAGGCTTACTGGCCTATAATTTTCAACTTTCCCTCTTTCTCCTTTCTTGAAAATAGGAACTACATTTGCCCTTTTCCAATCTGTTGGAATTTCATTTTGTGAAACTGATCTACAAAATATTATACTAAGTGGAATTGCCAGTTCCTTTTCAGCTTCCCGCAATACCCTAGCATAAATTCCATCAGGTCCTGCTGCCTTGTTTGGCTTTATTTTTCTGATATAATTGAAAACAACATCACTATCAATGAAATCAACATTGTGTATCTGATCACCTGTCACTGAACTGTGGTTCACGGTTGGCAAATTTGTCACATCCTCCACTGTAAACACTGATTTAAACTGCTTGCTCAGCTCCTCAACCATCTCACCATCCTCACTCAATATAGTGCCATTTACTTCCAGTGGACCAATTGTGTTTGAAACTTTACTTAGCTTGTAGAAACTAAAGAACTTTTTACTGTCCCCATTACAGTTCCTAGCCAAATCCAATTCTTTTGCCCGCCTTGCTGCTCTGGTTTTCTGCTTCACAGCATCTCTAGCTTTTTGATACGACCTTAGATTTACGACATTTGAAGCTTCCTTAAATACTCTAAATGCATCTTTCTTAGCCTTAATTGATCTCCTCAAATCTGGTGTAAGCCATGCTGGCTTTCCTATACTTCTTTTGCGCCTTTGCTTTTGGGGGACATGTCTAATCTGAATTTCCCTCAAGTAAGATTTGAACTTTTCCCACATTTCACAGGCATTTAAATCAAGAAATTATTCTTCCCATTGTATGGCACTTAAAGCCTCTCTCATGGAGTCAAAGTCTGCCCTGTTAAAATTTGGAATCTTTGCCAAGTTATCCTTGATTGTCCCTGCTATTTGTACCTTAAATCTCACTATGTTATGGTCACTTCTTCCCAGAGTTTCTCCTACAGTCAAGTCTTGAACTAAATCACTTAAATCTGAGAAGACAAGGTCCAAGAATGAGCCCTGCCTGGTTGGTTCCATTACAAACTGGTGTAAGAACAAGTCCTCTTCAAGGCATTTCCTAAACAGTTTACATGATGGGGAGCCAACACCACCATGTTCATATCCTTTTAGATTAAAGTCACCAAGAATAAGGCATTTCCTCTGAAAGTTTCTACTGATTTCCTCACAAATCACCTTATCGAGCTCCAGTTGCTGAGAATGTGGCAAGGTTCCTGATCGATACAAAGCTCCAATCCTCAGTTTATTGCTATTGCCTCTTCCCACAGCAACATCAAGCCAAATGGACTCCACAGACACATTTTTTACCCCATCTGCTACTTTCTGAGAACTGTATAAACTATTCACATAGAGCATTACACCACCCCCTTTCACTGCTGGACCCCTATTGCATGAAAACATATTGTATCCCTGGATCTCATAGTCCTGCAAGTTATCCCCAAAATATCCCTCACTGACCCATGCCTCAGTAATGCAAACAAAATCTGGTTTCTCCTCAGCAACATAACACTTGAACTCATCAAATTTGGATCGAATGCTCTGAGCATTAAGCATCATACACTTAACAAAAGTTCCATAACCCTCTTTGGCTTTTTCATGTTGAGTAGCTCTATCATCTCTGGATGAGCTACCACTCTGCCCCCTTGATCTACTGCTACCCCTATTTGCTGACTGTGAGGTGTTTGCAAGACCTCTCTCTCTATCAGCTACACCCCCCATGACCTGCCTAGTTTCCCTGTTTCCTAATGAGAGCCTCCTCATACCTATTGCTGAGCAATTCAACTCCTCTCTTGCTCAAATGTAACCCATCTAATGCAAACATTTCAGTCCTCCCCCAGAAATCCCCCCACAAATCCAAGAACCCGACCCCAAGTTCCTTACAAATCTTGGCCACCCTGGTATTCAGCCCAATGGCCCTTGAGTACCACTCTATGCTTGCCTTAACCATAGGGAGGATGGATGTTACCATTCCTCGTTTCCTACTCACAGCTAACCTACCTATCAAAGCCCTATACTCTTGCACTGTTTCCTCTGTTTTTGCTTTTCCTACATCATTTACACCAACCTGCACAATTACTGTTGTGCTCTCTCCACTACCCTTCATCACTCCTTCTATCCTATCACCAACATCCTTTACCTGGGCCCCTGGGTAGCAAACACGAGTCCGTTTGTTGGGGTTCCTGCTACAAAAAGTACGGTCCATGTACCTCACTCTTGAGTCCCCTATAACTAAAACTTCCCCCTCTCTACCATCAGCTGCCTGGTCGTTCCTCCCTTCCTCCTTAGCAGCATTTCTATCTCTCTCTTGCAGTACCTCAAATCTATTATTAGTTTCAATGCCTTTGTCAATTTTCCTTAAAGCTAGTCTCGTACTCTGGCGTCTAGCTACTTTCCACTCTCTACTGTCATGGTCTATACTATCTCCACCCCTATCACTCCTAGACTCCTGCACCTGGCTTGCCTGGCTGACATTTTCTATGGTGGGCCCTGTCACCAAACACTTCAGACGCTCCACCTCCCTTGCTAACATATCTACTTTCTTACTCAAGTCCCCAATGACTACAATACACTTACACTTCCCACAGTCGCCTTGCATTTTATTTTTATTTTTTATTTAATTTAAATAAAGTTATCCCGACTCACCAGCTACAAACTCCAACTAAACCAAACTAAAATAAAAAAAAGCCTAGATACCTTTGCAATTACACCAGTATATTGAAAATATACCTAGTGGTAATTTAAGCTCACTATTTTAGTCCTAAGCTCTATCTTAAACTTAAACACCAAAAGGACACCGACTTATTCCTCTACACTACAGAAACCTAAGCCACGAGACCGCGCCATCCGTCTACAAAGCGTTCACGTGGCTGATCGATAATTCTAGAAGCTACCTTGTGTAATGTAAGCTCACTATTTTAATCTTAAAGTCTATCTTAAACTTAAACACCAAGCGGACACAGACTTATTCCTCTATGCTAACAGAAACCTAAGCCACGTGGCCGCTCCACCCGTCTACAAAGCGTCCACGTGGCCGATCGATAATTCTAGAAGCTAAAAATCTGCTCGTTAAAAAGAAACTTATGAGATAAAACCAGGGATGCGGAGCCGGGAACATTTTGGACGGCTCCGGCTCCGACTCCGGCTCCGGGGAAGTATCCCGGCTCCGACTCCGACTCCGGCTCCGAGTAAAATGTCCCGGCGGCTCCGGCTCCGGCTCCGGCTCCGGGCAAAATGTACCGGCTCCGGCGGCTCCGGCTCCGGCTCCGGCTCCGTACATCCCAAACGTGATCGATCCATTAAGTAAGAGCTAGGGGGATGTAAAAAAAGTTAGCCGCGACCACTCAGGGGCGCAAACTTCAGACAATTATAAGCAACTTTCTCTTATAAACCCTGTATCTATCTTTAAATAAACACCCGCCCCCGCCCAAATCACTTTTCGGTGTTCAGCGCCGCGCGGCTCATAACGCGCGGCTCATACAAAAGAGGGGAGACTCGAATCAACAACACTCCCCATCCCGTGAACGGTCCAAGGAACACCATTGTTGTAAATTGTAATGTTTGACCTCATCTCTAGTAAGGTACAACAACCCGTTGATGATGGAAACAATGAACTTAACTAAACTAAACATGGAACTATTGCATTGACTACTGAGGCTAGAATATGGTTATTGGTTATTCTACCATTATTTGATGATATTTTTACATGTTACTCGTATTTAAACATTTTGGCTTTTAAAAATACGTTTTCATACCATACCATACCATACTAGGTATAATGTGTTCATTTCACGTTTGCTAATTTTGTTTAATTTGCACCTCTTTCGGAGTCGGAGCCGCCCTGCTTTTGACGGCTCCGGCTCCGACTCCGGCTCCAAGTAAAATGTCCCGGCGGCTCCGGCTCCGGCTCCGGCTCCGGGCAAAATGTTCCGGCTCCGGCGGCTCCGGCTCCGGCTCCGGCTCCGGCTCCGCATCCCTGGATAAAACTATGCAAATATATGCACAGAAGTAATTGCTAAATACCTACCACCAGCTGCAAACTCCAACTAAACCAAACTAAACACTAATATAATCAAAAACCTAGATACCTATACAATAACACCAGGACAAGAAGATATACCTAGTGTAATTTAAGCACACTATTTTAGTCAACTCTATTTTAAACTTAACCACCAAAAAAAACAAAAACAAACTTATTCCTCTGCACTACAGAAACCTAAGCCACGAGGCCACGCCACCCATCTACAAAGCGTCCACGTAGCCGATGGATAATTCTAGAAGCTACCTAGTGTAAGTTAAGCTCACTATTTTAATCTTCAACTAAAACACCAAGCAGACACAAACTTATTCCTCTATGCTAACAGAAACCTAAGCCACGTGGCCACTCCACCCGTCTACAAACGTACACGTGGCCGATCGATAATTATAGAAGCTTAGAATACCTAGGCTAAGTCTAATATACTCAAGTTAAACAATATAACCGCTCTTTCTTAACCTAGACCTACAATAGAACAAATCCTCCCTCCACTAACCACCTGTGCCCAATCTTTTACTCACGATTTTCCCTCGTCACGGGAGCGCAAAAACACGTCCGCTCGCGACGAGGGCATGGCAATGGCACAGAGGGAGCGGAGGCGTAGTTATTCTTGCTTCGTACCAAGGTGCAAAAACACCACAAACACTGCGCTCCAAAAGCATGCATTGGTCTTCCCATCAACTGCAATACATGGAAAATATGGAGGGACCCAGCCAGCTAGATGGTCGCTTCCTAGCCGCTAGAGTGCAGTATGTTGCGAGGATCATTTTAATGGTAAATTTTGAGCCCTCCTCATTACCAGTTTTCACTGCTAGATTTCTGCTCACAGATTGCAAAGCTGCTTATGTCCACTGGCCACTGCCATATTGCACTGCTTTATTGTTTGGAGACGGTGAAGTCCTTGCTTCTGTAATCATGGATACAGCTAGAATAGCGATGGGCAAAGTGTGTGACGTGAAGTGTTCACTAAGTGTATCGGTGATACGGGGGCCAACAAATGTATTCATCAAAATTATGAATATGATTAAGGAAACGGATGATTACCAAAAAGGATAATTACCTTCCCTGCTACCGATTGCATCATGTTTCTGAGGGCTCTTTGGTTTGTACTTAGTGCTTGCCTTGCCACCACTGATGATATCTTGCCGGTATCCGGACTTTGGTTATTTCGAAGCCTATGTTTAGTCGAATTCGGCTGTCTTAACGAAAAGACTGCACGGCTTGGATTGGGTTGGTCTGAAAATGCTGCTGTATATATTCAGTCCAGTGCTTTAAGGACAAAGACACTCATTCTCCTTCAGTGGTTTACTTTGTGTTTGCGACGAATAGTGTTGTGACGGTACACAAAATTAAATCACGATGGCACGAAGAACGAAAAAAGACTAGCAACAAGGAAATGAATAGCATTGCACATCGTATTTGCGTCACATGTCTCCATGTGCTGCATGTGAAGGAGGTACGTCACATTCAAACACATGTCTCCTCCCTACTACCCCATTGCAGCTTAGGTGGGATCTACTTAGCATAAAGCGGTCCACCTAGGCTGCGATGCAATCGCGTCGTCTTACCCAAAAAGATACGTGCTGAGGGCCTCAGGTGCTTGTCGCATGTATTTCAGAATCGCTGTGTACTTCTCGCTTTGATCTGAAATCAAGGATTGTCACTCATTGGCACCGATGTCGCTTGAGGCCAGTGATGATCAGGGATGGGTGTCCGTGGGCTACCGACTCCTTATGCCAACTGAGAAGAATATTAGATGGCTAGCTTCCCACTGAAGGTCTAATGAGTTTAACCATTTTGATTGACTTCTGATTGTAGGGCTATTTTCGACCAAAGTGGGTATTTTGAAGCTATTGCAAGCTGTTGTGGATCAGGATTGGAGTAAGCTGCCGGGGCCTGACCTTGTCTGACCCGGGGAAAGGTCACATGAGGTGTCGATAGGTTCTTGCGGGTCTCCGCTAGATTATGGCACTTACTATGTGTCTCTTTTTAAACATATTGATGCACGGTTCGGTCGAATTTACTGTTACCCGACATCTCGGCAAAGGTTCACCTTTGCCCTACCTTGGATGGTTGCTGTTTGATTAAAAGCATTACAATCGAGTACCAATTGGGGTTCCTTGCAGTACACAATGCAATGTCAAATTTTCACCCAGGTGACATACTTTGTGCTGAGTCACAGTGCCACATTTTACAAGGCCATATGAGGAAATAGCAGGTGGCGATCTTTTGCAGAAGATTCCGCAAATAACATGGATTCTACTATCGTAAACTCTGGCTCCCGTCAGCCATCCATACGTCTGATAAGCTTCGGTTTTCATAGAAAGTAGGTGGTTTGCGCCTTTTTATAATTTTCCAGAGTAAGGGATGACGTGCTTCATGCAATAATCATTATAGTCTAAGTCGTATTAGGTCAAGCAGGACAATAGTAGGAGAAATTAGCCTTAAACTTGATATCTGGCAAATGTTCGAGGCACAGAGGACGGTTTTACGCCGAAGGAAAATACAAATTTGAACTGCACAATAATCAATATATGTTTCACCACATGAGCTCGCGCAGTTTATTTTCGAGTTTTCAAAGTAGTACATTGCAATAGTAGGAGAAAATAGCCTTAAACTTGATATCTGGCAAACGTTCGAGGCACAGAGGACGGTTTTACGCCGAAGTAAAATATAAATTTGAACTGCACAATAATCAATATATGTTTCACCTCATGAGCTCGCGCAGTTTATTTTCGAGTTTTCAAATGCCCTTTGCCATCCGTATACTTACATATGTTATGCTTGCCAAAAAGGTCAAATATATGTTATCATTTGAGAAGCCGAAGTTCAGCATGCACTATGAGAAGATCCATTGAGATTCTGAATCCATCACTCATATGCTGAAATCGCTCATCATCCGTATTGGGAAAGGACGTCATGCTGTCCGTGGCAGCCCAACATACGGCGCTGGACGAGCACTGCAGAGGCCATTGACGGTCATGTCGAGAGGGGGGTCATAAGAGTGATGGGTGCGGAGTTCTCCGCCGCTCTGCCTTGCCTCTGTCTACTGCGACCACGTGCTGTCTGAGGGATTCCATGATGGCCTGCGGTCCCAAGGCATGGCATGACGTCATGCCCACCAGGGGGTGCGGTCCGGTAGGAGCAGCTGGTCTCGAGCCGCTAGGTGTCACTGCTGTCGTCACCTGCCGGTGAGGTGACGACAACGCTGGCTGGCCGTCAGGGGAAGCCACGAGAGTGTCAACCTTCGTGGTAGCCTGAGGGTTTCCTGGTTTTGTCTAATACAGTATCACGTAAGTTCTTGTGATTGAATTAGTGTTGCTATCCTGCAAACCATCGTCGTGATTCACGCCATGTCCTGACCTCCCACTAGATGGGAAGCTTTTTCGAGGGGATCTCACTGGCTTGGGCCTCTAGTAAAACTCACTTAAAGAAGATGATGCCTGTGTTGAATCCTCTTCCACAGTAATAGCGATGAAATTAAATATCAAATAATAAATTAAATATTAAATACAATTAAATATCGATTAAATAGGTGGTTGAGGGCAGTATGAAGGGGGACATGATTGAAATGTACAAAATAGTTAAAGGACTAGATCAGCAATTTAAGCTCTTTTGTTTAAAAGTATCCCCAGGGGTCACCAACTCAGGTTAGACAAGTTGAGGTGTAGGACAGTTAAGCGACAGCAGGTCTTCAGTCAAAGGGTTGTTGATCAGTGGAATGGGCTGCCTGCTGATGTTGTGGGGAGTTCCTCATTGAATGTATTTAAAAGTAAGGTTTTAGGCAGGAAAATCTTGTTTTTGATTTCTAATTTGGATGGAGGGATAATATTTATGTTAAATGTGCACGGCACAGACCCCTTTAAAGGGGTAGGTAGCACAATGGGTATGATGGGAGGAGCTGCAATTTGAGGGGTTTTTAAAAAAAAAGTGGATGATGCTTGATAGGGGGGGATATATAGCTTCCTAGGAATGGGATTAGGGATTGATTGGGGTGAGAATATGTACATTTTAAGACTTAAACCCAGATGGGCCCCTGTGGCTCTTATTAAGCCTTAACACTTTATAACTTTATGACTTTATGAATTATAACAACATGATAATCTCCAGGCGCAAACCAATATCATAAAATGTTTGCTTCTTGACCAGTACTTTTCCCTTTCAAGATATTTTGAATACTAGGTACTTTGGTAGCTATTGCGTGGACGTGGAAGAGTTTTGTTAGCTCGGTGATCACATTTAGTAACCGAAGAAGCCATCACCATTCTCTTTGAAGAGCAGGGTCGAACACACTCCATATTTTAGAGCATTCAAAATTATCTACGCGCTATATCTTAAAAATATTATACATAAATGAATTAAATAGGCATATCCGAGATATTCGACTAAGTTGAAAGACTAGGGCAATTCGAAGGTTTCGTTTGTATTTAGTCATGCTGCTTGCTGTTGCACCATTGCGTATGCTTGCTCGTCGGCCAATTATCACTACCAGGGTACAAGAGTAAAGCACAATTATGTGAGCAAAATGCAAGTAATTTGATGCAAATGAATCACATTTCAGAAGTGAGATTAATGTACAAACCGAATAAAAGCTACTGTCCTGATCTAACATATGGATGCTTACCATGGCAAATACATGCAATACCAAAGACGCGAGACGTGATACTCCCATGCTTGACTGCTACTTGTTGCAGGATATTCAGCAGATCCACCTGGCCAGCGCGATGTGAGATGTCCAACAACTTCGCTAGCCTCTACAGTCTTGGAAAGGCACGATGTTCACCAGCTTCTCTGCCAAACTGATAGCGAAGCGATGTCAGATTACTTCCCTGCCAATCGAAATACACTGAAATTTTGTTATTGCAGTTCTTGCACTCTGAGCGTCATTCAAGTCTAAATTGTAATCTTTGAACCTTGATAGCGTCTCAATTACACTGATGAAATATGTCACAATCGTTAAAAGATGAATATGCCTCCCAATCTAACTCACATGCACACACAGTCTTATGAATCCGAATTCCAGTGATTTTCATCAATACCGAAGACCAGGCAAAAACAAATCAAGCATCTGATTCAGCTACATCAGATGTTGGTGCCGTGCATGCATGCTGCCATCAAAGAATGCGATTAATTATTATATTTTAAACTGGCTCCTGTCAGCATTTCATACGTTTGGTAAGTTTCGGTTTGCATAGAAGATAGGCATTTTGTATGTGTATGTATGCATGCATATGTGTGGACTGGAAGCAAAAAACATGTTTTTTCAAGCCGATGTCTAGTCAAGAATAGAATTAACCCATTTAGAAGAGTCCAATGTCACTTCGGAAGGATACAAAACGGATGTCCAGGTATTGGTCCTCCGAATTCGCAACATCGCACCTCGGTAGTCGTACGATTTTACAGTTATGATCCTTGATTCTCACGACCAACAAGCATATGTGTGTTCCTTGTGATACACGCTTTACTGTTACATCACTTTTACTTTGTATTCTCTTCAAATTTAGACTGCAAGTAATTTTAAAGCTCAAGTCCCCATAAACATGTGACATCACACGTGTCCCCGCACTGGAAAGTTACGTAACTACACATACACACACACACACACACACACACGTCAGTTTATCCATCCCCCTGATACCTTCCTGAAGAAACACCTGAACCGCTGACGCTAACGCTTTGGAATTTGGCACATGCCTTCCATTACGTATTTGGTGCATATTGTGTAAACAATTTGAGTTCTAGGCTCTTTAGATAGCGGAGCTAGGGTGGGTAAAAGTCAAGTCACGACTTCGTCTCAATTCGGTGCTTAGGTTCGCATTGAAGCATCCTTCATCAACAAATCACACAGGATACAGTCAAAAGCTGAAAGCTGAAGCTCTACATCAAATGATGTTAAGGGTTCGTTGTGTATAAATTTGTTCCTAATCGACATTTTTGAACACTCGGAATATATCCAGTGTCAAACTATGGTTTTTAAAAGCGTGCCAGATTCTAAGTAAAAAATAGGTCTCGTCATATCGTCATCGATATTGAAGCATATCATCGATATCGAAGTACGAAATCGTATTTATTTTCCCAATCATAGTCCGAGAAGTACGGCGAACACGAATAACGGATCGCACCTCGACAATGACCTGCTTGACCTGACCTGGAACGTGAATCAATAGACAAAAAAATGTTCCAAGTAACTCGAAGCATTGAAAGATGTAGCAACACCATGGCATTTATCACATCTCTCTATCTTGCGTAGAACAAAAGTTAGTTGAGGCAAATTAATCAACCCATACGCACATCAAGGGGTAGAAAATCATCCCGCACTGTGAATTTTACAATGTAACAAGTTTCAATTAAGATGCCCTGTTTTATTACAAAGGGAAATACTACGTCATAATAAAACATAAGTGTACATTCCTTTATGCATGTGCTCGACAAAGCATATACACCCGACAAATACTCCTCGACAACTTCGAACTTTAAGATTAACCCGTAAAGGACTAGTGGGACCTTTTGGTACCATGTGTTCAGAATAAAATATGATGTGTTCCTGAACTGAGAACCGGTTTAATGGCATTCCTACGTTGGCAAGACTTTGACCGTATTGTGTCAGCCGCTTATCAGTTTGTGAGAAGGGTGGGGGTAGTATTTGGTGGAGCCCAAAGTTGGCAGAAATAATGATGTCAGGGGTTACCCTTGATGATGACTATTTTTGTTTATTCCTTCGGGATGTGATTTATTATTGGCAGTGCCCATGTCAGTGACAGTCGAAACAACATATATGCGATGCCTGAGTGCATGACATATATAACCGGACCGCGCTGGACGACGCCAAAGTTTGGCGGTACTAAATGGACCCACTGGTCCTGAGCGCTGGCCGCGGAGGGGTGACGACTGGGCGCGCGGGAGGGGAACGCAGCGCGTGCGTGGGAGTGTGCTACCGTCGTTTCGTTGGCGAACAATTTGGTGCCGGTGCGCGCAGGAATCGCCAAGTTCCGCGTTATGTCATGAACAATGAAACGGTGTGTATCTGCGAGCGAAGAGATCGCAATGATCGGCAACATCTATCTGGAAGAGGAAGATGAGTTGACTGTCGTAAACGTGCCACCTGACTGATCTCAGTGACGCAGACGAGCTGAATGACGATGCCACTGGACCAGCAGAAGTGCACGACATTCCTGGCACCCTGGAAGTGCAGATCAATCGTGGCCTGGATGAACCCGAACAGGCTGACCCTCCAAGTCAAACGTCAGGAGCTGACAACATCCCAGCAAAGAGGCGACGCAAGGAGAAAAACGTGCCAGTGTGGCGGCATGTTTCACCCGAGTACACTAGATGGGAGAATGCGTACAATTCGGTTCGATGCACCTCCCGTCAAAACATCACTGAATGGATGTAGACCAGTGGAGATCATGGAAGAGCTGCTGACTCCGGATATATTTCAACATATCCAGACGGAGACTCTGTGGTACTCTCTACATGTGAAAATGACCCACCCTTCTCGATAGATGACAGCGACCTGAATATGTTCACCGGGATTGTCTGGATGTGTCACGCTGCCAAGCGAAAAGCTCTACCGGTCAGAGGCAGAGAATCTAGAGTTTCCCATAAAAACCCATGACATAGTTCGGAAGGCTATGCCACGCGGCAAGTACATGCAAATAACACAGTATCTTCAATTGCAGGACAACTCAAGGAAGCAGACCAGCACGGATTGACCTTACAAGGTCCAGCCATTGATTGATATGCTGAACGAGTTGTTGTGGAAGTTTAGTATATATTAGAGGAAAAAAACTCGCTATGGACGAGATGATCGTCCACTACTTCGGATGTCACGGGCTGAAGCAGTTTATCCACGCGAAGCCCATCCGTTTCGGCTCCAAACTGTGGGCTTTGTGCGGGTAAGATGTACTGTGGAAAGGAGCAGCGCCCTCAGTTGCAGGACATGCCTATGGGGACGAGAGTGGTGTTCGACATGACAAGTGACATTTCAGATCCAAGAGGTCACGAGGCCTAGTTTGACAATTTATTCACGTCTTTGGCGCTGCTCGCGGAGCTCAGGAATCGTGGCATCCGTACCACAGGTACTGCGAAGGAAAACCGGATGGAAAAATGTCCCACCAAACCAACAAAGGTCTACCGGTTTGAAATGACGGAAGAAATCCTGGCAGTCCGCTGGAATGATAACAAAGTTGTCAGCGTGATGTAATAGATGAACATGCAAGATGGCAAATCAGTCAAATTACCTAACCAAACACGTTTGACTGATTTTAAAAAGATAGTAACCGAAACAATGATCAATGATCATATTGGCTGCATTACTTCAAACCAGCGACCATTTGTTTGCCCCTCCCCAAGCGCCAAACGGCGGCCGCCGTGCCGGGTCGAGCGCGCGCGGCGTCCGAACCGCGCGCAGCGCTCAGGGCCAGTGGGACCTTTTGGTACCGGGCCATATCTCGAAAACGGCTGAAGATAACTTCCTATATTTTAACAGCTTTGTACTTGTTCGATTAGATGACTGTTGAGCAAAAATAATCAAAATTGCTCGGCGAATTCTGTATCCGGTCCTTAACGGGTTAAGGTCCCAGTTGGTGGTGGGGTAACTTTGGGAATTTGGTAACGATAACATAGCAATTTGGCAACGATAACATTGGCAATATCACAACGAAAACTTTGCATCGCTTAGCACCGTGCCATGTAGGGAAACCAAAGTGCAATAGATTCCCTAGTCGCAAACCGACAACTGGACTTGCCTGTGACGTCTCGACGCTTACTGGACTTGCCTGTGGCGTCTGGACGTGTGCTGGACTTGCCTGTGACGTCTCGACGTGTGCTGGACTTGCCTGTGGCGTCTCGTCGTGTACTGGACTTGCCTGTGACGTCTCGTCGTGTACTGGACTTGCCTGTGGCGTCTCGTCGTGTACTGGACTTGCCTGTGACGTCTCGACGCTTACTGGACTTGCCTGTGGCGTCTGGACGTGTGCTGGACTTGCCTGTGACGTCTCGACGTGTGCTGGACTTGCCTGTGGCGTCTCGTCGTGTACTGGACTTGCCTGTGACGTCTCGACGCTTACTGGACTTGCCTGTGACGTCTCGTCGTGTACTGGACTTGCCCGTGGCGTCTCGACGTTTACTGGACTTGCCTGTGACGTCTCGACGTGTGCTGGACTTGCCTGTGGCGCCTCGACGCTTACTGGACTTGCCTGTGACGTCTCGACGTGTGCTGGACTTGCCTGTGGCGTCTCGACGTGTGCTGGACTTGCCTGTGACGTCTCGACGCTTACTGGACTTGCCTGTGACGTCTCGTCGTGTACTGGACTTGCCTGTGGCGTCTCGACGTGTGCTGGACTTGCCTGTGGCGCCTCGAGGCTTACTGGACTTGCCTGTGACGTCTCGTCGTGTACTGGACTTGCCTGTGGCGTCTCGACGTGTGCTGGACTTGCCTGTGACGTCTCGACGCTTACTGGACTTGCCTGTGACGTCTCGTCGTGTACTGGACTTGCCTGTGGCGCCTCGACGCTTACTGGACTTGCCTGTGACGTCTCGACGTGTACGGACCTTGCCTGTGACGTCTCGACGTTTACTGGACTTGCCTGTGGCGTCTCGACGTGTAATCGAACACCCGGCCCTCTTCGCGAGAGGAGCAGTCGTAGCAACGGCTTTAAACCCCTGCCGTATATGGGCGGTACCAGCTGGCAGTGGAGACAGCACCGCTGCGGTGTTCCACCACAGGTGTACAGATGGCCGGCGCGGCCGCGACCGGCTACAAAGTGCCTCTGAGCGGCGGCAAGCAGCTCCAGCGCAGCAAAGCCACCCGAGCTGGAGTCCCGGTGCAGTCGATGCTCTGTCTGCCGTGCCGCGGCTCCCGACGGCCCGCACAACCGCCGCGCCGGTGTGTCACCCCCCCCCCTCACCCGGACCGTCCGACCGGCCGACACGTGTCAGTGTGACACACGTCGACAGCCGGTGCACCGGTGAATTTCCCGCCGCATTTTGGCAGGTGAAAGGTGAGTGTAGTGACGTGTGAGGGCGGCGCTGTAAAACGGCAGTCAATGCTGCAGCACGGTTAATGGAACAACTGCGTGCACTCGGGGACAACAAACAGAACAAAAAACTTGGTGAATGCTATGTTGATGATCTCGTGAATGGTGCGCAGACGGTGATTCAGGGAGAAGCCTGGTGATGACAGGATCATGGGCCTGGTGCGGCGACGAAGTTGCTCAAATGTAACACAAACTTGGTGAATGCTATGTTGATGATCTCGTGAATGGTGCGCAGACGGTGATTCAGGGAGAAGCCTGGTGATGACAGGATCAAGGGCCTGGTGCGGCGACGAAGCTGCTCAAATGTAACAAAAACTTGGTGAATGCTATGTTGATGATCTCGTGAATGGTGCGCAGACGGTGATTCAGGGAGAAGCCTGGTGATGACAGGATCAAGGGCCTGGTGCGGCGACGAAGCTGCTCAAATGGTGCGCAGACGGTGATTCAGGGAGAAGCCTGGTAAGGAAGGAGCATACATATTGCAAGAGCGGAGACAGTGCTTCTCTGGCTGAAGACATGTGGATGTCATTTTTAGCGTTTATTTTCCCCCGAAAAATAGCTTGCAATGTGCATGGCATTACCAGAGCAACTAACAAACACACGCAACAGCCAATGAGCCAACCAATACGACCATTGTATACATACTTAGAATGCGTAGGAAATTTGACTTCAAGTTGAAGCTAAGAGCAAGCAAGTGATGAAGAGAAAAAAACTGTACTTAGCCTATGTGCGACCCCACTTGGAATATAAAAAAATTAGATTGGATAATCTTCTTTCATTCACATTTTGCAGTAGGAGCAGTATAATTGGTGGTGAATTAGATGAGCTCTGTGCTAGCAGGTGTGTACTTATTAAGCCTTATCACTTTATCACTTTATGACTTGATGGCTAAGTTCATCTTCAAATGATGCTCTGGAAAGGGATAGGAATTTGGAGAAAATGGGTAGCGAAACACGAGCAGACTTGAGCAGCGGGCAGGAACCCGCCTAGATAAATCACACGCTTATTGTCTCAGCATCCACTGGTCCCACGGATCACATAGAAGCACTTGGCGAGAGCTCTTAGGTGAAGTTCGATCCAAATAGCCTTGGTACTCAGGCTGTGAAGGGTCAACCAAGAACCCGCAGCATTTGGCAGGTAGGAACACATGACGGGATGTGTCGCATTGAATAAGAATATATATCATGTAATAGGAACACATGAGGGGATGTGCATACATTGAATACGAATATACAATAGGAAACCATGGTGGCACAGTAAGCTTAGCTTGTAGCGTGAGGTTCGTATAAAAGCTAGGACAGTTTGCTGTCTGTGCATTTGTTGGCAAACAGACCGACATGTGCGCAGACGGTGGCCCTCTACTATTGGTGGCTATAAGGGATGCCCTATGTTGGTCAAAACATCCCAACGTTTTCGCAGGCAAGCGGCAAACGGATAGGAAAATCAAAAGTTCTAACTACTCAGCCGTTGCGCAATACTGAAACGTCAAATCCTGTCATACAGAAAAGCGCATCCTACCGACAACCCGATTCAACAGGCAAATCACAAGAATCTCAAAACGCGTTGAAAGCGCAAATTGAAGGGGCGGACCATCACGCACGCCCATGGATTGGTCGTCAACGAAGGCATTCATGCACAGCCGAAGACACCAGATACGTGGACTACGACAGATCGGCTGTGGCGGCTTTGGCCGGTGGGCAGCTCGTCTGCAGCACGCACACCTTGCCGGCTGGGCAACGGTCGCAGAACAGCTCGTCAAGGCCGACGCAGAGCTGCGACACGGAGCACGTCTTGCCTGGCTCGCAGAGACCCCCGACGGCGGCGCAGCGAGTCGTGTCTCCGCATCGGAAGTGCACTGTGCTCCAAGGGTGCAACATTTCCGGTGCTGTCCTTCGGGCTGGAGGTGATGGCATTCGGCACAGCCTCCAGGCCCGGAGCGTCTTCCTTCTCGAAAATGGTGTCATCGCTGCGAAGTAGTGTAACGATATCAGGAGCCAATCTTGACAGCTTCTCTAACTACCGTTCTGCAGGTGTACACAATAATAACAAAGCAATATCCAGGTAGCGATCAGAGGATACAAAGGCGTCGATAGTCCACAGGTTAAACAATTGTTAACATGCAAACGAGCGTGGAATGCAAATATAGTTCCTTTTGCTAAGATACAGAGACAGCTTTGAGGTGATGATCGTTAACCTGCAATCCATTTCTTCCGTCCATTGCTCCAAATTTGACTCATGACGTCTTTGGCACGATGCCAGTATACCCCGTTCTTTCACCAATCTGGCATATCCGTGCCTACCCTAGGTCCCTGCTGGTACGGTGCCAATTCCCTTGTCCAAAGTTCCCATCACTGAACCAAAAATATCGTCTCCATACCGCCGACGAATGGGCCCCCATTTGAGTAAAATGGCAGGAGAACCAGCAAAAGTATGTGACCGTTCTTTTCAGGAGTGGAAAAATGTTAACTGGTAAGCCAAAGCAATGCTAAAGATAATCACGAAGCTGTCTTATGTGCAACTTAAGTACATGTTCTGCACAATCCGCATGAATGCATTGACATAACGAAACAAACGTCATGTTGATGAGATCTGGCAGGGTATTATCATTTGAAAAGTTCTAGCGACCTATTAAGCTGATCTTGGAAGACAGATAAGCGCTGTAGAAGTTTTCTGCGAGACAGATTGGAGCTTATTTTTACCTCTGCCGATTACATTCATTACCTCCGCATGCATCGTATGCGCGTGGAGTATAAGGGAGTAGAGACTGGAGGCGACAAAGCTAATCAAACTGTCAACATTTCAACATATATATGAAAGAAAAAACATGCAGTATCTATCCAATAATGGTTCGGTGAGGTCTTCGGTAAGGACGTGTAGGAGGAATGTAAGAAGCCAACATTTTTTAGGACATTCAGAGGCCTATCTCTTGGAATACAAGCGCTTGCCGCAAAATTCATAAAGTGTCACACATGACCGCTCAGATAGCACCCTCTGTCCATGATCAGTTCATGATGAATGACGTTCTATAGCCACTTAGATGCACAGTTTCTGTTTTACAATTTTTATTCCATTTTTAACAACGACCTTAATTCGGGACCTCAACCTCCCTCTGGTCCGCTACCACTTTCTCACTCACTCGTACAGCTGGACGCAGATGGGCTGCCTGCTGCACCCGCCGAGCGGGCAGACCACCCTCTGCAGCACGCACACCTTGCCGGCGGGGCAACTGTCGCAGACCGGCTCGTCCAGGCCGACGCAGAGCGGCGACACGGGGCACGTCTTGCCAGGCTGGCAGAGATCCCTGATGGCGGCGCAGCGAGTCGTGTCGCCGCACCGGAAGCGCACCGTCCGGCACGGGTGCACGATCTCCGCCACTGTCCACCAGGTGGCAGGGCGTTAGCTTTACGGCTGTTGGTTCTGCGCCAGTCGAGCATTGTCCATTGGTTAGCAGGGGGATGCAACCACATTCAACCACATGGATAGCCACGAAGCAACACTAAGTTCAATAACAATTGCAGACATGAGTAGGCTGGCTTCGCAAGGTTATTTTTTTACATTCCATTTTGAAAGGCATGTTGCTACATTTATCCTCTTTGATTCCTTGGTAGTCGTCATGTTCTTGTATGCTTTGTTCATGCACCGATGATGTAGCATAGGCTGGAGGACTGCCCAGTCCGCACATGTGATCTGAAGTGAAATTGTTATGCTTGGTAAGATGCCATGCTGCTAACGAAAATTGTCCTTCACATTTCGCACCAAATGTTAATTTATCTCTAATTCGTTGCCTTGTGAAATTGTTCTTAATATCCATTGTCTACACGCTATTGGTTCTGCAACCAATCAGGTTTGAACTATTTTACAATTTGGATACGGATAGATATCTGTATCTGGTACGCATCTGAATATGGATTGGATTGGTCCCTACGGACATGGATTGGACCGCATTGAAGATGTGGATTCGTGTTACGCTCAAGTAAGTAGGTACGTCTGCTTCACAACTGACCACCAGGTGGCAGGAAATCGGCCCATATATTCAGTCCACTGTGGAGGTTGCACTACACACTAATTCTACCGCTACCCGCCAGGTGGCAAAGTGTCCGTGACATAACCGGTAAAGGTTGCGTGTGGATGCCGGAATGCTCGCGTGGAATCCGATTTCCGAAGCGCCCAAAGCCGTAGCAACATATATATTGTGAATGACAAAGTGAGCCAGATCAGCAAGGGCTGTACTCTACTAGTATGTGTGTGAGACCAACTTTGCGAAGAGTGTGTTCGCATTATGAGCTGCGAAGACTGAGTGCAGAACCGAGGAGACGGTGGACGCGTCCATCAGCTCAAATGCACATGACCAGGGGCGTAGAAACTGTCCCAAAGTCGATTCTTTCCATATGGTCAATGCACTAAAAATGTTCAAAATTTGAGGAGGGCCGCTGCCCCCTGCCTCCTCCCCCAGTTTCTATGCACGTGCATATGGTACGGGTGAGTCACTACAACTGAGCCCAAGCGAACTGAAGAGGACCTCAAATCCGCCTTTTTTTAATTTATCGCTCGAGAATGTTCAGCAAATGATCAACGTGTCCGTGGACCACGCCGTCCGGCAGCCCAGAGTGAGGAAAATATGATTTTATACAGTGTTCTCAAAGAGACACTTTGCGAAGCTTCGCTTGATCTGTCTCTTCTTGAAAGCAATGGGTGCATATATGAAGGCATGTCCAAACATCATGTCCATGGCGAATAGCGCTCCCCAACTTCGCTAGCTTTAAATCGTCTTATTCATATTATAATCATGGAATGATAATAAATTATGATTATATCACAAATCAATGCTTACATTTCATGGTGTTTAGTTGCATTGCTCGCTATCAAGCTTCTGAGGACATGTGGATCACCAAGAGCGGACAACAAGTTCCGTTAGCAGTGCTGCAGCGCACATCTGCAATGTGCCCGCTGCATTGCATGCTGTTCCCACAACAGTTGTAGGTCAAGGTGGCCGTGAATCGTCCCTGGCTTATTTATCTCCCGTTCCATTTCGCGAACGCTGCTGCTGCTGCCAGTCTATTCCCATGATCTCATGCGGTTCCCTGTAGTTTCCTCCTCTTGCGACCATGGAACCCATGGTACATTTTTCCGACTTGTCGAATGCCTGATACGGATCATGCCCTTCGTGTATGGCAGGTTTGAGTGTTGGTCATTTTCATGTACCAGTCGGTTCATAAATGTGTCGTGAGAATTTACCGGTATATTTCGTAGAATCCTTTGTCGTAAAACAATGTGCAAAACTGGCCGAGGCAGTACTCCGCAACTGCAGCTGGTTGGGCAGCACTCACCCTGTCGATCGGGCGTGTGATTCGACAACCATGCATGTGCTGCGAAAAAAGGTCCTCAGGCACAACGAAACGCTTCACTTTTGTGCAGACAAACTGCATTAAAAAATAGATGCTGCAGTAAATCGTTTACATTTGGCGTCTGTGTGAGAAGAGACAATCCAAACGTGAGAGATCAGAAGATGTGCAATGTTGCGAGGAAACACTGCCTTATCCCAATCCGCCGCATTCGAATCCTGTCTAACCCCATGCAGATGCTGGTATTAAATTGGATTGCATGTCGGTTAAAAGCCTGTACTGTGGAAGTGGCTAAATTGAATTCATACTCAACGAGCTTTGTGACCAGGTCTGGTCAATTCAGCTCAGTTTGGACAGTTCAACTTTAGGAATGTTACATCTATAAAAGAAATATAGCTGTGCCAGCAACGCTGCTCTTTCGTAACCAATGAGTGTTCAAAGAACATGGGTTTTTATTTGTCGCAGATGACGCTTTCTGTATTTGTTTTTCGCTACCCATTACCTGTATAAATTGTGTGCTCATATTTTGTCTGTACCTTTTATTTGCAAATTCTGACATAGCTAATAACTCCATGGTTAGCGTTTACATGTTTTTGGCAGCATCAATAAGCTCTTTTGTATCCGTATGTTTAGTTTGATATACACATGCCGTTGGAAAAGTCGTCACTTGCCATCGAAATCCCAGATGCGTAATGTGTTGTATGCCATTCTAATTAACGGAAAATGTGCATTTATGCCCCTGCATTTACTTCACGCCATCTTCCCAATTCCCGCCAACACCTGGGGAATGCATCAAGTGCGCGAATCTATTCGGACAATTGCAAACTACAGTACTGTGCTCGCGTTGGTCGTTAACCTTGTCCAGCGCATTTGCGATTATTGTTTGTGTGCATTGCGCTCCGTGTGGATATATCTTGTCATAATCACTTCATTTCACAATGTTAGATGGACTGGAAGCGTTGCTGGCGTTATTAGCTAGCAACATTCCGAGTTATTCATAGTTTTATTCTTCTACATTGTGAATTTTCCGGTGGTAACCTTACAAGTATGCAAAACAAAAACAAAATACAAACAATATTTTGAAGAAATATATATCCCTAGGGTATCATTGCGTTGGCTCTTTTTTGAACACCTGGCCAATGGTAACTCCAAGACAAAACACCGATTGATGTGGTGCAACGCCAGTAAGTGTGGTTGCATTGAAGGGTGATCGACAATATATATACAAAAATATTTCCTTTAAATGCCTGACCGCGAATGATCTTATTGATGGTTGTAGTTTTGCAGGTAACTTAGGATTATATTAGGTTTTGAATTAGAATGCAGCATCCTTCGTTACCCCAGGGCACACACGCATTGTGGGCAGAGGTAGCAATTGCCTACCAGTCATATTTTTCATTATAACTAGCAGAAGATGAAGGTGATAAAGGCACTCTACTTCGAGCTAAATTGAGACAAATACCAGAGCCATCTGACGTCTGAAGCTTGACAATCTGCCGGCTATCTTGACCTTGGGGACCGGCCAAACTAGGGAGGGTGATTTTGTGGCAGGATATCTTGACCTTGGCGACTCTTCAAAGTCGGGAGGGTGGTTTTGGGGCCGGTTATCTTGACCTTGACGACCCGTCAAAGTCGGGCGGGTGGCTTTGTGGCCGGCTGGATTGCCGGTGGCGGCGGTTGGCGGCCATTTTATCGACGGTGAGGTGGCAGCTAGCAGTCCAGCACGTTATTAATTTCGATGTTCATGTGCTGATTTCATTTCTCCTAGATCGGCCATAGGTAGGTAACCGATTGCATGAGGCATGTCAGTGCACAAGCCATCTTGTTACAAAGTTTATTTCACATCCGCCGAATATCGTTGGAGATAGGGCTCTGAGGCTTCACAGTAACTATAGAAAATGTTTTACTTTTATAACTAACTTCGACTGATCCAGATTAACATGAACCAGAACATTGAAGCTAACTGGTTGATTATGCCAATTAATCACCGCAGCCACCCCGGTCAAATTTCAATCCGATCGTTTGAATGAATCTTGAGATCGAAGGGTGGACAGAATTCCCCCCCCCCCCGCGACAAGGTGTCACGAGGATCTCGGGGGCTGACCAGAGCGCGTGCTATGTGGTATTGGGAAACAACATTATTTCTATCCATTCTACCTTGCCGTCACCTGAACCACATGCTGTGCATGAAAATGTGATATATTGCCACGTTCCAATGGTCTTAAAAGGAACCGAAAAACTTTGGTAAAATGCTTCAGTGTGTATGTCTCTTATTGTGTTACCCCATGCTGCGACTGAATGTGCGCAATTTTAAGTTGCTGCAAGATATTCCATTTTTGTAGTCATTCGACTTGCACTGAATTGGAAGGACAATCGAAATGCACTAAGGTATAATATTATGGGATCACTCGAAGGATCTCGTGACACAAATAGCACGCTCGTGTATGCTTCGTTTGGCTGACACATTCCGTTCGGGAATACCAGCGTGAGTCACAACTCCGCTCCCCTCATGCACTGGTGAAGGTGGTAAAGTATCGGACACGTGCAAGGGTTCGGCAGGGTATTGAAATATCTCAGTATCTCTTGTGGGTGGATATCTGTCCGATCGCTGATATGCAACGTATGTGTCCACAAAATCTAGCTTACACCATGTAGGTCGATTGTTAATTTTGCTTCGAGCAGGAATGTGGTGGAAACCAATGCCCAAGAGTTCCACCTGTTCTCGAGTGTGCCAGGGCATCAGTTGATCCGTGAATCTCACCTGGCCGCTGACAGGTGTGACCGCAGCCGGTCTTGCAGCATTTGCCGTCCGATGGGCAGTCGTAGTCTACGTCACACTCTTGCACGCATTTGCCTTTGTATCCTTCGGTGAGCTTTGGACAAAATCCAGCTTTCACTGGAAACAACCGGCAGTTACTGTCACATGGAAAAGGTGAGAATTCAGGGACACGGCTTTGCTAAGAATGATTGAGAGGAGTGCAAGCAATTCCAAGTTGGATTTAAGTATGTGTAGTCCAATCTACCTTTTATGCAAAACTACGAAATATTTACGAAACTACGAAATAGTTACGGAACTACGAAATATTTTTCCACCTTATTTGAGGTTCACCATGGTTACGCAAGGTCATCCAGGTCATCCAAGGCCACTTTTTACATATATTATTTGTTATTGCTATTACCTATGGCGATCTATTTTACTCCCTCTGTGCAGGCGATTAGCGAATGGTGAACTGTGCCAAATGGTCTCGCTGGTTAACGACTCATACTTAGCTCGTTGTCATCGAGCTGAGGTTTCAGGCCAGCTCTTTGAAAGAACAACCCATCTATGATATTCGCAATCAAAATCGGTTGGCTCGGTTTCCTGTGCTCCCGATTATGCCACTGCAAGCACTCCAACATCACCCACGCAACGGGGTACCATTCGTTCAGTCACTCACCAGGGTGGCAGTGCTTCTGTGAACAGAGCAGGAAGCCCTTGGTGCAGGAGCAGCTGTTGCAGTCGATGTCAATGATGCCATCGCTTTCCTTGCATGCTGCAAACAGGTGTCTTTGGTAGCATGCCATTGTCTCGGCCACGCAGTGGGCCATGCGTGAGACTGCATCATCTGGGCAGAGAAGTCGAAGAGGCCAGAGCAAAGCGATATAGTGGATCAGAGTAGGGTGCTGGAAGAAACTAGAGCTGGGTGGTAAGAGGAACCCGAGCATGGTGCTGGGTGGTAAGAGGAACCCGAGCATGGTGCTGGACGGAATTGGGGCAGAATAGTAGCAAGGACCAGAACAGGGTGGTATAAATGGCCAGAGTAGAATGACAAATGGATGCCAGAGCATAGACAACGGAAGGTAATCCTGTCTACTTTTTTAAAATAAATTATTAAGAATATTATCCATTCGATCTGTTCTGCGATATTTACTGTGCTTGACAGTAAGTGTGTTATCATCATTAAGGAATTTTCAGGACTTTCTTTTTCCGTCTCATATATTTGTGGGTGGAGATGATTTTTTTCTAGAAGGGCTGTAAATAAATGAATTCATTTGTCTGCTGTTTGTGAAGTCATATTTTCGCCACCTACTATGGGTGAGAGCCTGAGAGGAAATTGGTAGCCCAGGAATGCACGATTTCCTCTAAACGAGCATAATGAATTAAATGATTAGATAGTGACTTTCAGAGACCCTCGACATCCCTCATAACCCTTACCTGCTTTTAGGCACACATCACAGTCCTCAATAGCCCTGTTTAGCTCTCACCTCGAACACATTTTAGCAATGAGATGGGCCCTCACTAGTTCTCCTTCAGCTCTTAGGGTTCCTGTTTATCCCTCAGGGACCCCTTTCAAAACCCAAGGACATCCCAGCTATTTGTGGCCTTCAGGCGCCCTGCTTATGCCTCAGGGCCCTCAGTGCCATGATTATTCCCCAACTGTTAGAGCCCTTTCCAGTCGAAACTGGCCTTTCCAACTAACATGGACATTCCAGCCCTCGGCGGGTCCTCTCTTGTTTTCACGGCTCTTGTCAACCCTCAAGGTGGACATCTTAAAGTGTAAGGGCCCTTTCCGCACAAACTGTTGGATGCGCTTTATATCTCTTCAGTTACATATCTGCTCCTATATATTCAGGAGCCCGCAAGGGCCCCTGAAGATGGTCGCCTGAAGGGCCCCGTGGGACTCGCCGGGCGACGGTTAGCCCACTACCCCTTGGATACGCCACTGCTCTTTAATAGCCCGGACCCCTCCATGGGCTTCGACGCTTTTTACATAGCACCGAGAACCTTCCGCTTTGGCCTTAGCCGTCTCCGTAGCCAGGGTGCCTCTTAATCAGCATGAGGACTGCTGTCGGCTCTGAGCCCTTCTCCATCAGCGTGAGCCAAAGCCGATCCAGTGGCCCTGCACGTCCGGACCGGGCACCTCCGTCGGCCTCGGGGACCTTCTTTCACGGCTCATAACACTCTCCGTACGGCCGGAGGCCCCTCTTTTAACAGCTTGGGCCTTATCAATTATGCAAGGGGCCCCTGTGTGGATTTGGTCCCCTCCGTTTGCCCAGGGGCCCTTCATGTCGGCTCTGGGTCATCTGCGACGGTCCAAGGTCCTCTAGCGGCTAGGGGTCCTCCTTAGCGATCCAGGGTACTTTTGTCAGGCCGAGGCCCTCTTTCAACAGCTTGGGCCCATCCATTAGGTCAGGGGCCCTTGTACATCTTGGGCCCCATCCGTCGACCCAATGACTCTTTCTGACGGCCCAAGGTCTTCTTCGGCAGGTAGGGCCCCTCCGTCGTCTCAGGGTCTCTCTTTAATGACCCATGGCCTTTTCCGACAAGAGGCCCCTTTCCAAAATTTGGTGTCCTCTCCATCAGGTCAGGGGCACTTCATGTTGGCTCGACGCCCCCTCGATCAGCCCGGTGATCTTCCAACGATCCGGGCCCCCTCCATCGACCTAGAAGCCCTTCGCGTTGACCAAGCCCAGGGCCCTCAAGATCTTCCCGAGGGCACTCTCCATTGACTCAGAGCACTCTTCATCGGCTTTTGGACCCTTCCATCAGTCAAGGGGCCTTCATATCGGCCCGGGGCACTTGACGCCGGCAAAGGGGCTCTTACGGGCTTCCTGTAACAACGCCCTGAGGGACTTCACCGATCCCAGGGGGAGGACTACCCCCTCACGCCCTCACCTTGGTTATGCCACTTCCCTGATCAATACTATATCCTGATTTCTGAAGGAACTATCTACCTTGTCATATTTCCTCCTGTTCACTCCACCTCACATGTAGCATACGCGTGGATCGAGGAACAAACGAGTAGCCGCGACATACGCGTGGATCGAGTAACAAACGAGTAGCCGCGACATACGCGTGGATCGAGTAACAAACGAGTAGCCGCGACATACGCGTGGATCGAGTAACAAACGTGTAGCCGCGACATACGTGTGGATCGAGTAACAAACGAGTAGCCGCGACATACGCGTGACACACCTGTCAATCCCACTTCATCCATCCAATTTCCCATCTTCCCACCGCACATCTGAAAATTCGAAAATAAGTGTATTGTACCTAGATAATGAATCGAGCCTAGTTTTAAACACATTCAATAAGGGACTCTTCATCGCATAACCAGGCACTCTATTCCATTAATGAACTACTCTTTGACTGCAAGTTTGCTAGCATTTAACTGTCCTACACCTTTACTTGTCTACCCTGAATTGATGTACCTATGTGATAACTACGTTATAATTAGAGGAGCATCATGCAGATTGAAACGATCTAGCCCTGTTGCGATCTAAGCATTCGTATGACCCCTTAATATCCTATACTTAGGCGAGTGAATATCAAATGCCATAAGCTTCCCTCAATTTTCTAAATTTCCGAGTTCACTGATATGCCTAGTAGCTTTGCGCTGTACTCTTTCTAGCATACATATATCTTTTTCTAAGTATGAGCTCGACACATGTGGCAGTATTCTAAGTGGGACCGCGCATAGGCTAAATACAAGTCGTGTTAAATAACTTCCTTCCTTTTATATTTCACACACCTATTAATGATCTCTAGCATTCTTATTGCCATGCTTATAGCTGAATTAAATTGTTTTCTGCTTTAAGGTCACTTGGAGCTAACACACCTAAATCTTATTTACTCTTCAGCAACATTCAATTCACCACCTCATATTACACATGCAAGTGTACTACTTCTTGACCTCAGGGGCGGGGATGGCAGAGCTGGTTAAGGTGTTGAGCTATGTATATCAAGGTCCCGGGTTCAATTCTTGCACCACTGGGCACATTTTCCAATCCCGCGGCATACCAGAGGAACAGTGTGTGTGGTGCCATTAGCCGTGATCGTGCACAAATTGCGTTGTAAGCCATCCAATAAACAATAAACCTCCAGACACCAAATGTATAACCTTATACTTACACAGTTGAAATACATTTGACATTTATCATCCCACTTTTTAGGTCCTCCAAGTCAAGTTTAATATTGCTATATGCATCACTACTTTAGCCATTCCTACCAGCTTGAGGTCATCAGCAAATTTAAACACCCTATTCGTCAGCCCTACCGCAATGCCTGTTCACAAAGCTGATAAAGAGAAGTGTACCCAGAAGGAAATCCTGCGGCACTCCACTCATAATATATTCCCTTCAGATTTATATCCGTTGAATATTTTTTAATCCATTTAGCCGTTTAATCATAATTTATCGCATCCATCTACAGTTTGCTTCCCTCCCATTTTCAATGCTTCAATCCAGCCTAATGCTAAGTAATCAATCCCGTGCTATTCCAGCTCATGAGTTAGACGCTTGTACGGAACTTTATCAAATGCTTTGCTAGCGTATAAGTACAATAAATATATCCTGTTTCTAGTGTCAAATATTCTATTGTCAAGGATTTTTTTGGCAAGATCTTCCAGATCGAAGTCTATGTTGAGTATCCTTTAAAAGGCCATGATTATCAAGATGAGTCTGAATATCTCCTTCACGAGTTTCATAGAACCTTACAAACTTTTGAGGTTAGGCTGACTGGCCTGCGCTTTCTACAAGCTTTTCAGTATCCCTTTTTAGAAATGGTACTATCCTTTTACTACGCCAATCTTCAAGTAAGTCAGAAAACTCAAAAGATCGCCTGAAACTGAAAATATAGAGGAGCAGCTAGATCTTACGCACACTACTAAGATCCGAACATATACATCATGAGGTCATGCAGCATTAGTAGGTTTTACTTTGTGCAACTGATGTTTTACAGCTGCTGTAGTTATTGTAAGACTTTTCAACATATCTCCTGCCATAGCATAACCTTAAGTGATTCACATGAACTTGAGCTTTCTTTAGTCAAATTTGATTAGAATGGCTTGCCTAGGGACTAGACTCTCTCACAATCCTCAGCCACTATTTCATCATCTACCTGCAATGCCCCACACTACGTTGTAATATTTAAATGTGTAGATGCTAATGAAACCCTTAGCACTGCCTACCGAGCAGACTCGAGCCACTTTAATTTCAGCCCGTCATTTAAATGCCCTAACACACATCCAAGGCTTGTTTCTAGCTATCCTATATGCTTCTAGGTTCGCCTCAGAATTAAGGTCTTTTAGTTTCTTGCATGCCTGCTTCTTTTACTTTAGCAAAGTTTTACCTCTCTGGTTAGCCAAGACGGATGTCTAACCTTGTACATTCTGATCTTCCTACTT
Source organism: Ashinkailepas kermadecensis (assembly GCA_034440615.1). Taxonomy (NCBI): domain Eukaryota; kingdom Metazoa; phylum Arthropoda; class Thecostraca; family Neolepadidae; genus Ashinkailepas; species Ashinkailepas kermadecensis. The sequence continues at coordinate 197,606 of JAOTOM010004320.1, read as the reverse complement.
AGAATGAACCTATAATTACCTTGAATAGTTTATATTTTAGCACTTCCCACATTTGATATCCATCTAAGCCCGAAATAACTCTTGCCTGTCATCTACCCTAGCACCATATACTGTGCCCTGTCATCTACCCCGGTGTCCTCTGCTTTGCCCTGACATCTACCCTAGTGCCATCTGCCTTGTCATCTGCTCTAGCATCCTTTGTCTTGCCCTGTCATCTACCCTGGTGCTTTCTGTTCTGTCATCTACCCTGGTATCCTCTGCCTCACCTTGTCATCTACCCTGGTACCCTCTGCCGTGCCCTGTCATCTACCCTGGTATCCTCTGCCTTGCCCTGTTATTTGCCCTGGCATGCTCCTGCTTTGCTATGTGCTCCGTCTTGTGCATTGCTCTTCTCATGACTTTTTATCTCTGCCCTACATCCTGGCTTGCTATGTCACTTACCCTGCCATATCCTCTACTTTCCCATGCCCCGTCCTCTGCTCTTCTCGGCCTTCGACCCTGGACTTCCGTCATCGTTGCCCAGCGCTCTGCTTTGCCCTGCCGTTTGCCCTGGCTTGACCTCTTCCGTGTATTTTCCCAAGGTGGCCTTGTTGTGGCTTGGCTGGTCCTACCTCATGTCACTGTCTTGCCTTGCCCTGCCTTTACCTCTTAACAACAGCGGTACCATGATTCCTCAATTGCCCCCACTTTTCCCCAAGCCTTGCCCTGTCCTGCCTTTCTTATTGTCTGTGCCCTTACCTTGCCTCTTGTCCTTCATTCTCCTTTCCTTTTTTCTTTCTTCATCCTTTACCCTGTTCTCTACATTGACCCCTCCTCCTCGACCTTGCCTTCATTTTCCTTTTCCTATTTCAGAGCACCTGGTATAGCAGCGCAAGGACGGGCCATGGCAGTGGGAGGAATCGTGTTATTATCATTGCACCATCAACGGGCTATCGTAGAATCGTAGCGTAGAAGGTCGTAGCGTAAATCATGGTGTACAAGTATCCATAGGCTTAATAAAATTATAAAGTCATACATTGCTAAAGCTTAATAAGAGCCAATGGGCACATCTGGGTTAAGCCTATCAAGGAAAGATACAAGAAAAAGGACACCATCACACCTCAATTAATATCATATCCCGAGTTCCAAAGGAACTGGCTACCCCAACTTATCTAGCACTGCTCACTTGATATTACATAACATACTCCTTAACACCTACGCCCAATCAACAATTTTCGAACCCCTTCATCCATGTCACATTATGTTAAGGTAGATGCTGAATCCACTGCGAGGTACACCTGCTGCTAGTATATTATCCAATTCATCAGCATGGTCTAAAACATAAAGGTCCAAGATCCAACAAGACCATAGGGCCCACCTTAAAGGGGCATGCACAGTGCACACCTACTAATATAAATACCTGCACATCGACCCCCAATTATCATGCTCCTACTGCAAAATTAGATCTAAAAAACAAGGTCGCCGATCTAAAAACCTATCGATCCTATTTTAAAATACATTCAATGATAGACTCCGCACTACATCAGTAGGCAGCGTCACTGGCGGATCCAGGGGGGGCATTCCGGCCATGGCCCCCCCCCCAAGCGCTTCAAAGGGGGGCCATAGTGTCTTTTGGCCCCCCTCCAAACGAACAAAAGTAAACTGAATTAAAATGCAGTAACCTTTGGTGAGGTGAAAAAATAGCGTTCCGGGTGAAATAATCTCCAATTTTAAAGGTATTTTGTTATAATTGTTTGGTCAGCCTCCCCTCCCCCCGGGAGGGGGAGGGGGAGGCTGACGCCGTAAACCGAAAGTTGCCCCCCCCCCCCAAACCGGTGGGCTAGATCCGCCAGTGGGCAGCGTATTCCATTGATCAACCTTCATTTGACTGAAAGCATGTTGGAGTTTAACTGTTTAGCTCTTCTTCCTGTTCAATCTGAACTGATGACGCCGATGTCATACCCTAAATAGAAGAGCATCATTCAGATTAACATCATCCAACTCTTTTACAATTCTATGTTAATGTTAAGTCCAGTGTTAAGTCTGGGTGTGGGAATTGTATCGGTGCCAAGATGATTAAAAGATAGTAATTCGTCGGGAAATATAACTTGCTATCGAATAAGCATTGCCACCAGCATCATCGATGATAAGACGATGTAAGTGAACAAGGTACGATGGCATAACCATCGCCGGGCCAGGCGCCGGGCGATGGTGACCTCGATCTGATTGAAGTTATCGAGGGATATGTCGGGGCTAGGGCTGTAGACAACTCTCGCTCTCAGGGTTTTCACGGGATAGTGGCCGAATGGGTAGACGCAGAGGCACACACATTCCAGCATCTGCTGATACATCAATTGCAAAGTCGCAATAGATGCAGAAACCAAAATTGCAAATGCAAGGCATGCATGGGGCTTTCCACGACCAGAACTTGCTAACGGTGTTTTGCATTTTACTCCTATACGGGCCGGCCGGCAAATCTACCTTGGCCCGGGCCGGGGAGGGGGAGGGGCTCTTGAGAGCCGCCACCTAACTTGTGATCTACGCATGCTAGGATGGAATGCAGGACACCGTGCCAAAGCCCCGGTCAAGTGGAGCTCGAAGTCAACCTTGTATTTGCATTTTAACTGATAATGAGGTCATCAAATGTCATATTGCGTTCGTATGTAGACCTCACCCTAAATCATTCAAAAGACAGAGTTTGTCTTCTTCCCACGTTGTTTTAAAGGACCAACATACATGAATGTATTTATAATAGTCGTAGTGAAAAAGGGTCGAGGACGGCTTAGGTCACATGTTAGGTCAGAACCAGGCTTGAAAACCAGCTTCCGAACTATGCATCGTAGACACAGGAAAGATGTTATTGTCAAACTAAGATAGTTCAGGACCCATATCACAAATTACGTGTTCATGTTTGGCCATGCTGAGGTCGCTAAGTGTCAGGGGTCAATCCAGCCACATGAACATTCCCTTGGGGAAGTTACCTGGAAAACATCAACATATATGTTCCGGATCCGTTCAACAGAACCATTCAACCAAAATACGTGTATTCGATCGACATTCGAAAATCATAAGGTCGGGTTAGGTCACGTGGTATGGGGGGGGGGGAGGTCGCGAAGTGCGTCAAGGCTTGAATATCCCCTAGCAACACTTTTGAAGTATAAGATACATTCAAAGAACAATGGATATGATGCTGAAACAGCTTTGTAGATCATACAGCTTCTGACATCGTGACCTGACTCAGGTCAAGCTGGAGCTCTTATGTTACTCAATTTATATATCGATAAAACAATCTCCTCAGCCTTGGCCTAAGTGTGCACTGACTGGAAAGTGAATCTAAGGAGAATGTCCACCTTCTTGTGGATGCTCTGGTTCTATCATTTCGGGCTTTTACTGGCCGGCAGTGGTGGGTTGAGGATTCTAATATAATATAATATAAGACACCACGTAAGCAGTCCATTCGCGCCGCCGCTGCCGCCGGTGTCCTACGCTTTTCATCTATAAATCGGCAACGGCTGCGAGTAGGTTGATGAAAATTGGTCAACTGCTAGAGGTCGACTCACTTCAGATTATCTTAAGATTGCATTCAAATTGTGGGATTTATTAACTAAGGGGTGTACCCGTGGCGCGCGACTACCTTCCCCATTGCTCGACGGAGGTTCGCTGCCTCGCCGGCAGGTGGTGGCAGGTGCGCTCTGCCAATAGATGGCAGCAGAGTATAAGCACCAAGCCTCGAGACTAGCCGCGCTGCGCCGGCGCCGGCAGCCGGCCGACGACGGAATGCTGATTTTTTGGCCGTGCCAAAATAGCCACATTCATCTAGTGATTTGATAAAACTGAACATTTGCTCTCGAAGTAAATTTGAACAATCCCAACCATTTATGTATTAAAAAAAAAATATTGTTGCGTAATTTCACTTCTGCGATGATGTTGCACTTCACGAACATCTAGCATATAACCATTTTGGTGCAGGGCAGTCATATTCCAGAGATTGTGAATATTTCGCCAATCTAGCCGAGGGGAAAGCTGCATGTGTCTTGCCCCCCCCCCCACCCCATCTTAACAACTGCCTGCTTAGGTCAGCGTGCACATCATCCTATGAAAAAATCAGAATTATTACATGAACGAGCGCTCGCGATACCCGGCATTACCGCAACCGTTAGATTGGGAATCTATTTGGATGCATTCTCGAGCCCCGTCACCCACTTTCTAAATACGTTCTTGTTTGTTGCGCGCTTTCAAACACGGCCTACTGCTTCGATATTATTTCGCTGTGCACATGCACATGCATAACCACAATATATACACTGCAAGCCATAACCACAATATACACACTGCAAGCAATTCAGTTCCCGGCACATTTGCGACCTAGCCTTGCTTTCAGGTTCTCTGTCGTGGCATGTTGTGCGCACGTCAGCTATCCTGATTTGTCGGGCCTGTTGAACAGAAGAGTGCTCGCGTGACATCAGGGCAGGCCGTGCCCTCGGGGCGTGCCACCAGATCGCGTGACATCAGATCAGGCCGTGCCCTCGGGGCGTGCCACCAGATCGATGGGTCCGTTTGACCGGTGAGTCCTTTCTGCCCCCTCTCCCTTAGTTTTTCTGCGGTGACAGTCGAATCAATTGAGACAGCAGTGAGATACTTTCAGTACCTTCAAATGAATACGTAGGGTATCTTGTGTAAAAAATGGACTTCAAGGGCATCCTAGTTCATGCTCTAATGACGCAATAAAGTCGCTCGAAGGTCCTGTTTTTAATGTCTCAAACGGTTTCTTGTTGTTATGAGATACAATCGGACCAATGCACACTGGCAAATAAATACAGGTGCAGTTGGTGTACCAGATATCGTTTTGCTACCGTACGACTTGCCCTAGGTAATTTTGGTTCTTATTAATATATTATTCACTTTATTCAAATGTAATGACCACTTAGGAGTATAAAAGACGTTATTAAGTAGCAAAGGCGAAGTTGCTATAAAGTCGACACATCGGCTTCCAAAGACATGACCTTACACGTGAGGTCATCTTAAGTCAAACATACACATGTCTGTTTTCAAATACAATGGCAGATCGTAATGCAATACTTAACAAACTCGATCGCAGACGCTGTTTTTTCCTCTTAAACGGTTGCTTTTTGTCACACGATATAATCTAGCCGAATTATACTGGCATGTCAATCCAATTGTCATTATTCTTGAGAGGTCAATGTCTGCCGTGCGACATCTAATAGTCCATACTGATCTTTACATATTATTGGGTTTTGCATTTTTACATCACTCTGATGACCTTATTTACGGAAAAATATGCTCTCTTGGAATCAGTCAAATCAGTCAAGCTCCCTTCGATTGCGTCGAGACAGCTTGCTCCTGTGACCTCCGGTCACTCCTCGCTGCCTGCCAACGACGTTTGACCTGCCTTCGACTGCGTCCAGTTTGGCTACAATATATATCCGATAGGGCAGATAAGAATACGCTTCCATATATTTGGGCAGGTCGTCTGACGTATGACAGCGTATTTTCTGACTTATTTGACTGACTAATCATCCAATCAGTCAAATATTTCCAATTTACATGAACTGTGATTCATGGACGCCATGCCTGATTATGCAGATATGCACAACTCCGTAGCATGTCTAGACATATATATGTCAGTTTATTTCAAGATCCCTGCGGAAATCCGGCGTAGAAAATACATTGTATTGTATGCTGAATCAAAACGGCAGGTTGACTTCTTCCCTTCAGGTGACGGTACTTCACCCGAGATCAGAAAGTATTGACATGGACATGTTAGGGGCACATTGCATGCAGATAACCACAACTGATATTTTATATTACCCCAATGCTCTTGATTGCGTTCAAAATATGAGCTCTCAAAAACAGTCAAATCGTTTTACTTGCCATGACCTGCGACCTCACCAGTGACCTTCAAGGAAACAGAAATTATCGTATCTCGATTAAAGGTATGGGGCTAAAATGATTAAAGATAAGGGCAAAAATTACCCCACAGTGTTTCGTGTGAGTGAAAATACTTCAGTGACTGCCGGGTTAAAGGCAGGGCATGCACGTAAACTCGATGTCACGACCGCTGGTCTATCAACCTTAAACCCATGGTACGGCCGGCAAACACTGCACACCTACCGCTATCTTCCAGGTTCATGGAGTGGGCCGAGGAAAAGTGGGCCCACCATCAAGCTTACACATTCGATCAGTGTGTCAGATGGAACAGATGAACTAGTCAACTGCGGAATCGCGGTGGCAAACCTACTGCAGACTGAAATGAAAATCGGGCACCCAATTTGCAGCGAGTAAGTTTTTGTGCCGGAGTCTGTTTTCATAAAGCTGAATCACTTTCAGGAAAGGGCAGGAGCATATAGACGGAGCCTTGTGCCCACTTGAGAAAGACTGGAGTGTTCATGCATTGCATGCATCATGCATAATGTATTATCACGTAGTGTAACGTAGCTTAGCTATATATCCTTTTGTTTGGCAGTCCCATAAGTATAATGACATAGTCCCGTAATACTGTCCAGTAACTATAAACGCTGCAATCCCGTAAGCGAGTCGGCCTACCGCCCCACTGTAACGCGAGCCGTAACGGTCCTTCCGACGGCCGACGCCGTCGCCGCCGCGGTACTGCTGACCTAATCACTCTTGAGACAATGCCGGGCCGATGGCCCGCGGTCTGCTGCGGAGCGGCAGCTGGCCGGCCGCCACGTCCCCGCCGAACTACCCCCGACAGGCAGACCTCCCTGGACTGTCGAGCGGTGCTGGACAGACCGACCGGTCGGTCGCGCGGTCGGTCGCGTGAACAAATTAAATGACTGTATTTCGGCCTTAAAATTCAGAACCGGGAACTATTGCTGTCGGCTGTTGCCTTCGAAAATTGTACGTGCGTCCTTTCTGAAGTGTGAGAGTTATTGTATATTTGCTTAACTGGCTGAACAATACATTAATGTGCCGAGAACATTGAAACTTTGGAACTGGTTATCGCGGCTCGAGGTCCTTCTAGATTATCTCACGTGTCAAGAAAAGGACTACCCTACAGTAGAATACAAAATCATCAGACAATAAGCAAGGAAGTTCCATTAAAATTTCACTCTGGTGTGTGCCGCAATGTGTTGGTGCGAGTGCTGAAAATATAACTAATAATATCCACTTCGCCTTCTCACACATGTACACTCCGCCTTTTCCAACATGTGCACTCTGCCCTCTCCACCTGTATACTCTGCCTATTCCCACATGTACACTCTGCCCTCTCCCACCTGTCTACTCTGCCCTCTCCCACCTGTCTACCCTGCCCTCTCCCACCTGTCTACTCTGCCCTCTCCCACCTGTCTACTCTGCCCTCTCCAACCTGTCCACTTCCGCGGACGGACAACATCGGATGCCCCATACACATAGTTCCACTGAAAGGAGATGACATGACGGGGAGTTACATTAGGTCAATGCAACAGTCAATACAATGCATTAGGTCAATCGGACTGTTGATCGCCTTGTTACATTAGGTCAATGCAACAATGCGAGCACCGCGATATCCAAGTCAAAATAATGGAACAATAGCCGATACAAATGTGGGCCGTTTAGGCGTACGTAACGTAGGTATTTGTATCACAGTAAGCCTCCCGTGTAATTCCCAGCTGTGTATTGCTTTCCAAAATCAGAGCATTTTGTCCACATTCAGCTCATGTGACGATTAGCCATTCAGATCGGCCCATATAACGTGGGAACACGCTTCGCGTGTTTCTCTAAAATCAAGTATTAACGCAATAACAACGTCACTTTTTGGCGTGTCTAACTAATTGTCAGTGATGAGTTGACAATACCTATGACGTTGGTTTCGCTCGGAATGCTGTACTCACCGGGTAGAACAGACAATGCCTATGACGTTGGCTTTGCTTGGTCTGTTGTACTCACCGGGTAGAACAGACAATGCCTATGACGTTGGCTTTGCTTGGTCTGTTGTACTCGCCGGATACAACAGACAATACCTATGACGTTCGTTTTGCTCTGACTGCTGTACTCGCCGGGTATATCAGATAATACATATACGCAGCCCTGGGAAATAGCAATCAGCTGCTAGGGTGTCGTTTAGCTACATACATGACGCATGTGGCGATTTTGCTCGATATCAGTTTGTATCTGTGCGCGCGCCAAGTTCACCAATTACAGTGCAGGATTGTTGTGGCAATATAAAGAATAGCTTTCGTGAAACGCAACTCTATACAACACAGCTGTACATATATTAATAATCAAATCATTCCCACGGGAGCTTCGCTGGCGTGGCAGCACGTGCGCCCTATATCATTTTCAACAGGTGAATGTGCCTGAAGCAAACTCTCCGATTGATTGATGGATTTCGAAGGCGCTTTGGCGATAACTATTTGGCTATTGTCACAAAAATGCTGCGCTGTAATTGGTTCAATCGGTGCGCGCACAGATAAAAAGCTGATCATCTCATGCGTCATATATGTAGCTAAACGACACCCCAGCAGCTGACGCTATTGTCCAACCTGACTCGATAGGCCTTGACCTACACCATTGTTTTTGCTTGGACTGTTGTACCCGCCGGGTACAACATATAATACATATGTCATTGTTTTTGCTCAGACTGTTGCATGTTCGACGGGTACATCAGACGGGTGCAACAGTGCAATGACATCTAAAACACCAGGCACGGAAGTCCCAACAGCATCAAGCATCATGCCCACCTCGAAAACAATACTCCAGCATTCGGAAGACGATACAGACTTGCTCCATCAGCATTTCCGCGTCTTGGATATTCGGAAGAATATCACATGAGAATGATCCTAGTCCTGAGCTTACGAATGGATTTATAGCTTTCCCCAGGTGCTGTCTTGGTGGAATTCTTCCCTTAGCTTGCAATTGTAGCGCCTTGAAATACGGCTACCTTCCATCTGTTTATTGGCAAATTTAAGTGCACGAAGTAAATGTATATATAGATGAATCGACTGTATGGGAGTGAGCAATGGAGAAAGAGAGATATAAAAAAAAAAGAGAGAGTGAGAGGGTGGGAGAGAGAGAGAGGGGGGGGGGAAAGAGAGAGAGAGAGAGAGAGAGAGGGACACAGATAAAGAAATAAAAAGAGAAAGAGATCAACGAAGCAGTTCCAGGCATATTAACAACATACTAAAATTAAACTGCTGAGCATTGACAATATTCTGTTCGTTAGACATACTCAGTAGATACTTGTCAAGCACATTCGCATAGCTCTTTGTTCAATCGTCATGATCAATTGCATGTGCGGACTCCGACAGTTGTTAACAAGTGCATAGAGAATGGCTACGGGCTTGGCGGCAGATACCCGTTGTACACGTGCGTCACTTTAGCCGATGGCTTCGCCTTTGGCACCATGCGCATGCCGAATTCTGGACTGTACTCGGGCATGGCATCCTCATCGAAGGCCGGCAGGCTTGGTCGGCTTCCTCCTCGATCGCGCTCTGGGGCTGTCGGCGGGGGATCAAGACGACTCCGGGACTTGGCTCGCTCGGACGACGGTGGAGAAGGAAGTGGGAGGAGGGGACGTTCGGTTGGTTTCCTTCGTCGTACCAGGACTGCTGGCGCCGGCTGAGGAACGGCGTTGGCGTAGATCTGTTCCCCATGGCCGTTCCGTCGTCTGGCTTCTAATTCTATGTCTAGGAAATCTGAAAATCCTTTGCTAGAAAAATCCGGTTTTCCCTCACCTATAATACTTGCGGATACAGACACGGGAGAACTCAGAGGATCTGCACCAGGAGAGCCCGACGATCCTTTGCCCTCAGAATCTGAGGATCCTTTGCCTGCTGAACCTGGGGGTTCTTTGCCCAAAGGCGCACGGGAACCTGCAATGCTAGACGAATCTGAGGAACCAGGAGAACTTCTGTTTGGGGAGCCTTTGCCACGGGAGCCTGGAGATCCAGAAGAACCTTTGCCAGGAGACCCTGACTGCCCAGAAGGGCCAACTTTACCAAGAGAGCCTGGATAATCACCACTAGCTCCTGTATCTTTGTCTGGGGACGGTTTTTCTACCTTTCCAGGGGAGCCTGGAGATCCAGGAGAACCTTTGCTAGGAAACCCTGATTGTCCAGAAGAGCCCACTTTACCAAGAGAACCTGATGAATCACCTTCAGTTCCTGCATCTGTGTCTGGGGACGGTTTTGTTACCTTTCCAGGGGAGCCTGGAAATCCAGGAGAATATTTGCCAGGGGATCCTGATTGCCCAGAAGAGCCCACGTTACCAAGGGAGCCTGGTACATAACCATCAGTCCCTGTATCTCTGTCTGGCGAGTGATTTTGTACATCCCCAGGGGACTGGTGGGAATCATTTTCGCCATTGTTTTCCGATATGCCACCAGTTTTTCCTGTTGAGTTTCTCTCTGCAAGGTTCGAGGTTCCTGATGGAGCAGCACTGGAAGCCGTAGAATGTCTGCCTCCAGAAGCAGGGGTGGGTGAGGGGCTGCTCTTACCAACAGATCTCGGATTGCCGAGACTATTTCCAGGTCCGCGTGGAATGCTTCCACCTAGGAGTCCATCTCCATGTCCAGGTACAGATGCACTATGACTAGCTCCAGGCCCGGATATCGGCTGACTATCTCCAGACCCTATATTTTTAGATTCAACTAAGCCTTGGTCACTTTCCAATGTGGGCTCATCGGGACTAATTTCTAATCCTCGTGCTCCAAATCCAAATGAACTTTTACTTGCAGAATCCGTTCTGTTGGATGTATTGCCAGATCCAGATAAATCACTATCACCTCCGGGACCCCGGGTACCTCCAGGCTCCATCGAAAGCTGGTTGTATCCAGTTTCAGGTTTGCCTTGATCATCTCCAGATCCCGAAGGTCGAAAGTGTGCTCGACGTTTAACGCCCCGAGCATCTGATTTTCGAAAACTAGGATCTGATCCCGGACCTCCAGGTTCTGTTGGATTTTTTCCAGGCACAGACAACTGCCTGCTTGAAACAGCCTCAGGTCGAGACGGACTGCTTTCATCACGAAATTTGTTTGCTCCTTCAGAGCGAGGTGTGTCTTCGTTACCATCACGTACCCGTGTATCTTCTTTATCTTCGGATTCGGGTTTATCTTGACCAACTCCCAATTTCGCAATTCCGGGTTCCGATTGCCGTCTTTTGCTTTCATGTCCAAGTTTACCTTGACCGTCTTCCGACCCTGGAGCTGCAAGCTTCGACTTGCCTACCTTGGCACCTCCAGATACCAACTTGTCGACACCACCTCCTGACCCTGAGGATACAGATCCAGATGATCCACTCCGATCATTAGAATCTATCGTATCTTGTCCAACCTTCAATGCCAATGCTGGAGATCTTAATATAATTCCTGAATTTTTATTTTCCTGTCTTCTAGAACCAGATCCAGATGATCCACTCCGATCTTTAGAATCTACCGTATCTTGTCCAACCTTCAATGCCAATGCTGGAGATCTTAATAGAATTCCTGAATTTGTTTTTCCCTGTCTTCTAGAACTATCACCTTCTTCAGATGGACGGCTTGCACCTCTGGGGTTTTCCCCATCTGAAAACCCATATGACCCTGTTCCATTTTTAATATCTGGTTCGCTAGAATCATCAGTAGATCCAGATATGTCGCTACTCTCGCGAGATCCTTGATTTCCCCTAGACCGATATGGATATCTTCTACGTACAGATTCAGGCTTACGACGATCATCTCCAGATTGTGAAACTCCAGCTCCAGATGGACTAGTGCCAGCTGTAGGCTCTAGTTGATCTTCACTTCCCTTAGATCCAGATAGACCCCTTACGTCACCACTACTACATTCTGGATTGATTCCACCACTTTTACATTCACTGCTTTTTGCAGGAGAGACAGAAGAAACAACCGCGCTACCCATCGATGGTAAAGAAAATGCAGCTAACTTATAGTTATCCCTGCTATCTACTGTTTTCTTCGTCAACATCCGGCCAGGTCCCAAATCAACAGCTGGTGGAAGGTAACTATAGGAAACAAAAGGTATTCCAGCAGAAGGAATGTTTACTTTGCTATTGAAACCCGGACCTTTTCCAGACAGTGCAGGAGTGCTAATTTTGCGGATGCTACCAATTGGGTCTCTATCTGGTGAACCTGGTGTACTGGCTGCTCCTACAATCGTGCCATCTGGATCAACAGGAGTTACGTCATCTTTCAAATGGCTGAAGCCGTTTCCGGATTTGGTAGCGAGAGCGGGTGCGACACTTCCATCACTAGGAATCCTCTGTGAATATTTACCGGGACCACCATGAGTGGAAAGTTCAGGCCTTGTACCACTGGGCACACTATGTAAAGGTTTCCCAGGACCGTCAGGGGTAGAACCTCCTGGAGTTCCACTGGTAGGAACTCTCGGTGAAGAACGTGTGGGACCATCAGAGGTGGAGTCTCCCAGTCTTCCACCACTAGGAGTTTTCTCTGAAGATTTATCGGGACCACCGGGAGGGGAAATCACAGGTCTATCGCCACTCGGCACCCTCTGTGAAGGTTTATTGGGACCGTCATTGGTAGAACCTCCTGGCGGCCTACTGGTAGGCACTGTCAGTGAAGGACGTTTTGAACCATCAGAGATTGATGCTCCTGGTCTCAAAATGCTAGAGTTTCTCCGTGAAGATGGTTTACGACTAGTATGGGTAGAATCATCCGGCCTTCCATCATCAGGGATCCCCTGTGAAGGTATTTTTGGTTCACCAGTCGCAATGTCCCTGGGTCTACCACCATTGGGCTCTGACCCAGGAAGACTTCCAGGAGTTTGATCGCCTAATTTCCCACCACTATCTCTAGCCGGTGTTTCTGCTTTATTGGCTGGTCCTACACCTATGATATCGTGAGAAGCCGGCTTTCTACCATTGTTACCGTCACCAGAAATGGTTCCTGATTTTGCATCTGCGTTTGCGCCGTCACTACCACCACTTCGGGAGGTTTGACTTTCTCTCGGTCTGCTGATGTTGCGGTCAACTACTGGCTCTGTTTTTGGTAACTCTCCGGCACCTGGAATTCCCTTATCCCGATACACAGCCGGACCACCGGTCGTTGGCTGTTTCTTGCGGTTGCGGTTATTAAGGTTCGTCAGGACAGTGTCTGGTGGCACAACGGTGTCACCAGAACGTGAATATTTACCGGGACCACCGAGAGTGGGAAGTTCAGGCCTTGTAACACTGGGCACTCTCTGTGAAGGTTTCTCAGGACCGTCAGGGGTAGAACCTCCTGGAGTTCCACTGGTAGGAACTCTCGGTGAAGAACGTGTGGGACCATCAGAGGTGGAGTCTCCCGGTCTTCCACCACTAGGAGATTTCTGTGAAGATTTATCGGGACCACCGGGAGGGGAAGTCACAGGTATATCGCCACTAGGCACCCTCTGTGAAGGTTTATTAGGACCTTCATTGGTAGAACCTCCTGGCGGCCTACTGGTAGGCACTGTCAGTGAAGGACGTTTTGAACCATCCGAGATTGATGCTCCTGGTCTCAAAATGCTAGAGTTTCTCCGTGAAGATGGTTTACGACTAGTAGGGGTATAATCATCCGGCCTTCCATCACTAGGTATTCTCTGTGAAGGTATTTTTGGTTCACCAGTCGCAATGTCCCCTGGTGTACCACCACCGGGCTCTGACCCAGGAAGAGTTCCAGGAGTTTGATCGCCTAATTTCCCACCACTATCTTTAGCCGGTGTTTCTCCTTTATTGTCTGGTCCTACACCTATGATATCGTGAGAAGCCGGCTTTCTACCATTGCTACCGTCACCAGAAATGGTTCCTGATTTTGCATCTGCGATTGCGCGGTCACTACCACCACTTCGGGAGGTTTGACTTTCTCTCGGTCTGCTGATGTTGCGGTCGACTACTGGCTCTGTTTTTGGTAACTCTCCGGCACCTGGGATTCCCTTATCCCGATACACCGCCGGACCACCGGTCGTTGGCTGTTTCTTGCGGTTCCGGTTATTAAGGTTCGTCAGGAAAGTGTCTGGTGGCACAACGATGTCGGTTGGGGAGGCGATTGTGCCCCTGGCCGTCCCGGGCAGGCCGGGACCCTCCTCTCCGTCATCCAGGCCGACCAACAGGATATCGGGACGCCGACCGCCGTCCGCATTGTCCGACGCGTCCAGCGCGTCGGCATCGTCGCTGTCGACGTCGACCGCGATGGGCGTGCCGTTTTTGTAGGAGCCTGGCGTGAAGTCGCCGTAGGGAGGCAGGTAGGCACCTCCCCACCACCGGTGGCCGCCAGGTCTCTTCCCTCCAGCGTAGCCTGCGTCGTCGGGTAATGGAGGATAGTAGGAGCAGGCAGGGTTGTCGCGATCGCAGCCACCTAAAAACAGTGCACTAAGTCAAGGCGTGCATGTCGTGCTGCAGGTGGCGTGCATGTGCACGTGCAATAATACGTGGTGCGCGTGTGCAGCGTGCGGGAGACGTGCATAACCAATGAACACGAATAGATCGGCGACCATCATGCACTTCAAGCGCAGAGAGACCATGATTTTGTGATTTGGGAGTTCAACGCGCATCCAACAATCAGCAGTGAAGCCAAATTAATATTTGTCATGCCGGTACCGTTCATGGCTTCATCAAAAACATAGCTAATAGACCGAGGTGATATTTGGTTTCGTGCAGCCCATGCATTAACATCCCGTGTATATGCACTTCCTAACCAGTATGTATTTCATGCAAAGATGCTACCAATTAAGCTAGTAACGTTCTCGGTCGCAGACCGTACTTAGGCTTGATGTGACTATCATTGAAAGTAGTACCATTTCAGGATCAACTTTGAAGGCCATTTTTCTGAATGCATAACCCACACTCACTACATAATTTTTACTACCGCACCCTACGAGTGATGAGGGGGAATTAATGTATAAAAACGTCGTCCCAACTCTGTTCGATTATGCCAAGCGTTCTGTCACGCTATCGGCTCGCTTCATCCCGCATCGGAGGGGTGGGCGGAGCCCGTCCACCCCTCCTACCTTTTAACGATGTCTCAAAATCGGACAATGATATTGTAATGCAATTGAGTGGATTTGTTGACAATTGATCATCACATCCAATGGTTTTGGTTTGGTGGTTGGGCAATTCTTTTGCAAGAAGAAACTTTTAAATCCATTGATAAAGATAGGAACTACTGGGGTGCAAAAGAGACCGACCGACCGCCGGCTGGTCGCCAGAAAGGTTTCGTCGGCGAGGTGGGGCAGCAACGCGGCGCGCCCGCACATAGGTGGCAAAACCTACGCTACAGAGAGATCACTGCAGCCGTAATGTTCCCTCCAATTTTTGTTTTGATATCTTCAGTAATTTCCCAGAACTGACGTAGGAGGTGGAATCCGATCCTTCTCGTCTTCCGGTTCACATTATGTGAGAGTCCCTCCTGTGCGCGTGTGTTAACCCTGTACTCCTGGCAAGACAAAGCGAATCTTTTGAGGATTGAAACATTTGTATTCCTAGTGACACGCATCTCAGTTGTGGGCCATGCCCAGTCGACACCGGGCTTTTGGATCGGGGAGGGCACGTCAGCCCGGCCCCCCCTGGCATACCTGATGGGACATCCCTTATCGACCTTATGATGTAAACCATTGGATGATGTCTGTCATGGACTCATGTTACTGACCTGTCAGGTCACAACAGGCATCATTTCATGCCACTTTTTATTAAAAATCGCGAACTATTGGCGATTTCTCCAACGTGTTGCCCTCAAATCACCGCTGATGGACTAATGGAATGATGGACAACTCACCTAGCCTGTCTCCATAGGTCATTGTTTTTAAGGCCCTTCTAGATTAAGCATCTAAATTTATCTTAGGTGGCCTTTTGATGCTATGGGTCACTCTGGAGTTGACTTAAACTCTAGACATATAATTTAGCGTCTACGTTCACCGACCGGGTACCGCAAAACAGTGCTTTTTAGGCAGTATTTCGGAAATTGCTAATTGTGTTCATCACATTGACCTCATCTGACCTCTTACGTATAGGTCGAAATGCAGCAAGTTGCACATAGGTAGCATCGCAAGATTCTGAGAACTCAAAGGTGAAAATTGAAGCGCATAGTTCACACCGGCCGCAAGCTTTCACACCGGCAATGATTGAACGTAACACGTTTATTGTTTAGCGAAATAAAAATTGACCTTTAAAGTGACCTGAGAGAATATGCAGTCACTCAAGGTATAAAGGTGTGGTATAAATCCCGAGATCTCGCACGTGCAACATGCTGCTGCTTGTTCAATGCGATGCGCGCAACATACTTGTTCAAGGTTCAAGGCCGCCCCGGTAGCTCAGTTGGTTAGAGCGCTGACCTGCACTGGTCTCCCCTGTCTTGGCAACACAGGGTTCGAGTCGCTTCACGCGCTCGCATTTAGCCTCTGGCTGGGAGGGTCAGTTCGCAGCTGGCCCGATAAGGCCGGGGAGGAGCTACCGGGCGGCCGTGTCGGTGCATTGACGGCACGTTAAACTTTCGGCCAAAATTATGCCGTTGAACTGGAATTAATGGATCGGGTGGTGGGGCCAAGGTTCACGCAACAAGCTCTGCTTAGCAATAGAACCTTGGTTCATAAAGCCACCCCAGCAATAACTCGGATTACATTTATGTAAAAAGAAAAAGAAGAAAAAAAAGTTTCAACGCTTTGCGCATTGTGCGGACCCTGGTAATAAACAACTAAATACACAGCAAATGCATAGATTCTAGTACATGATTATATGAAAACAACATCAAATCAAATCCGTGGGGACCAAAAAGAGCAAGATAATGTTGATGTTAAGTGAGTACCATGCGCTTATCCTGCTTTGAGTACAGAAGTGCGCCTCTGCCAATTATTTTTGTGTTCATATTCAGCACTCATTATCTACATGAGCTTTACATATAGCTTCACAATATTTGCTTTCTCTAAGCATATTATAAAGATATGTCAAGTGTCTCTGCGTTTCTTCCGCCCCGCGCACTGTAGATAGCCTTCCAGAAACGACGGTCTGGAACCGCCTCTGAAGAACCGATGCATTTTTTAATGTTGTCGTGTTGTGTGCATATCAATTAATGGGAAATTCGAAAAATTGTATGCCGTTCAGCCAAACGGATTTGGAACAGCAAGCAAAGCGATACTGGGGAACAGGATCTGCACCCTCCCCCGCACCGAATACGATTAATCGCTCCAATGATAACGCCACAAATTTTTGTTTTGGCTTCGCATTTCTGACACCTTGATGAAAAAAGCAGAGGTTTTGAAAATTTTTACAGCAAACTATCGATAAAAAAAGAGGGGAAAATGTGCCTGAAGGCAACGCAGGAGCATACCATGATGAAATATCAACGGTGCGCACTACTTTCATTTCTTCATGCCTTGATGGCTTTCTTCATGTTCTTGATCGAGTTTCCTGTTCCATTTGAATCCCACTCATGTAATGCTCCTTTCCTTGTTTTTTTCCATCACAACATGATTGAATATGTCACGTCCATTGAATGGAATTAGTCTTTGTCTGTCCAATATGAATCTATCCAATTGATTTTGCTTCGTTGTGAGGGATCGGGGCATGTCCATGTTGCCTAAATATCTTCAGCGTCGATATGTTACGTGCAAGATATTACAATGCGTTTTTTTATACATCGTAGACAACTTCCCGTTGACAGGCACATTACGTGTCCAGTTCGCCAGCCTACGTAATCGCCAGCGGCACTGCGCGGCCCGCCACCACTCACGTATGGCGGTGCAGATGGCAGCGCCTCTGCGATCCTTAGTGCACCTGTAGCCGGCCTTGCACGTGATGACCTTGCAGTCCGCCGGCCTGGGGAGCATGCACTCGCGAGCGCAGCCGTTCGAGCAGCACTTGGTCGAGTTTTCACACTGCGCGTCGTATCGGCACGAGTCGACGCAGCCGCCGCGCGGCACGCCGGTGAGCGGTATGCGCGCGTTGGGACACACGCCGATCTTCTCCCCTGCCGACACGGAAGACGCCGTGTTAGCGCCGTGCGCTGGAGCGACGCTCGGTGCGGCCGGCGTCGTCGGCGGCACGACCGGTGTCGTCGGCGGTACGGCTGCATTCACCGTTTTCGAAAACATGCAGTTTTGCAAATGATTAGGTTGCTTGGATTGGTTTCGACTAAACGTGGCCTTGACAAGAAATTCTGGGTGCATAGCCTATGCCTAAAACTGTTCAGGCCTGTAAGCTGGAATCACGTCCGCAACTGGGCATTATGCAAAAAGCAGGTTGGAAGAAGAAAAAACAACGGTGAAGTTGACATGAAGCACAGCAATACAGACGCAATGTTGCTTCAACATTCGAACGGTGAAACACTCACCACAAACGTCTCACCACAAATGGTAAGGCTAGCCTGATGTGACTACAAACAGCCATGCAACTTCCGCTGTGTGTGGGTGGTTCTCATGTCACGTAAGACATAGGTTTTTCCACATTTTCTGCACAACAGCAGACATCTGATTTTTACACCTTTTCTGCATAACAGTAGACATCTGTTTGTTGCACCTTTTCTGAGCAGCAGCAGACATCTATCTGTTTGTTGCACCTTTTCTGCACAACAGCAGGCACATGTTTTTACGCCTTTTCTGCAAAACGGGAGACATCTGTTTTTTTCCACCTTTTTCCACCATAGCACACATCTGCTTTTTACACCTGTTCTGTACAACAGCAGACACCTGTTTTTTTCATCTTCTCTGCACAAAAGCAGACATTTGTTTTTCGGTAGCTTAGTACCTGGCGTTGGTGACAATTTGTTTTCAGTCAGGAGACAAGTTTGTTGTTCTCGAACATTGGTCAGCTGGGAGTTGTGACACAAGACGAGAAAGTGACGCCATGGATCTCGGATCGGGCGGAGACAGGGTTTTAGCTATATTGGCTTCGTGCAAGACCATAGGAGAAGTGTAAAACCTCCGAATCCGACCACTTTCCGCAATTCAGCTGCTTACTACACTCGTGTGTGCAACAAACTTTGCCCCCAGATTTTCCGTGCGCGACAAATCCGAGCAAGTGTTGACCGCTGCGCAGCAGCAGCGCAGCGCTGCGGGCCGAGCCAGATGTCGGACTGCGACATTCTTTCTGCCACGAGTTCCGGCACGGTGGGAGAGCGGGCGCGATTGCGGTGATTGCCGGACGGCGGCACTCATGCTCGGCACGCCCGCTGGAGGCTGCAGGCCCCGGGTGTGTGTGGTGCGACACCTGCATGCGCCGGGCCAGCACGACGTGAAATAGTTTCGCCGTGCAACTCCGGGCGTTCGCTGGCCGAACCCAGGTGAAGCAGAAGGCATTCGTACCCCCTCCGGGGGTACGAATGCCTGCTACGCCGGAATGACGTAAGGTGGCAACAAGCTTGTCGGTGGGGAGATAACAAAGTTGCTGTCGCGACGTCATCAGCACGAAGCGGCTTCGCGGATTTTCTTTATCTAAGTTGCGTGTAAAGCATTGTTGCTCAGCAATGGGCTCGCCTTGTATCGATATCAAACGTACGTCGTATATTTTATCAGGATTTTATCAGGATTTTATCAGGATTTTATCAGGATTTTATCAGGATTTTATCAGAATCAAGTTTGCTTGGTGACGGAAAGGATCCCACGGATGGTAAAATGTATGTCGTGCACGTATATCGTGCATAAGTCATGTCGTGCATACATGAATGGCCTGCAGAAGGGGTTGGGCAGGCAAAATGGTCCTTCGTACAGCACAAAATGGGGGTTGACGCCCGGTCACATCACCTCGTGGTTCCGTGCCTGAGTGCACTGCATGGTACAGAGAATAAGTCATAGAGTGAAACACAGTGTGATATTGACCGACCCGGCATAACTTTATGTGGAGGTGTCGACGCATCACCAGCCCTGTGCTGAGTTATGGATACTTCATCTGGTAGTGCAGAATAACATGGTGAAGCGAAGCGAACCAGGGGCTACGGACTTCATCTGATCGAAATTCCTGGAACTTCTGTTCGGAATAGAGTGAAACCTGTGAATGGCAATAGCAGTATTCTATTGTATTGCATACTGAAATAATTTGGACAAATTCCTAGCTTAGAGCCGGGAAGTGATTAGTCTTCGTCAGCGTTGGGTATCATAGAAACTTCGACTGCACAACGGGATCGATACAAGCCCTAAGACTTCGCAAATAGAGGCTTGGCCTACTAGAACGACGAAGCAAAACCAGGCATGTAGCTTTGCCTTTTGAAAGCATATCCGATCCGACGGCATTCGGTTTGACATACTTGCGTCAGGCAATGAAGAGGTTAGATCACTTATCATTCGAGCATGGTAACCGTGTTCTTTACGGATTTGCTAAAGTTTTGAGATTAGCAAGGATAACGGAAACAAAACGCACCTGCAGTCTGGGCTCGGCTAGCACATTGCGTCAGTCAGTGGCTTTTCAAGGCGACGTGAATAAGGAGTTGCTCGGTGGTAGTGCAGCTTGCACCGGATCTCGCGACGGTTGACATGTGGTTCATGTGATATGATGTAGCACGATGTGTGCGAATTGGTCTGCCAGATCATACGATTTCTCGTCACTTCAAGCTGGGTGGAAAATTTATACGGTTTGCACACAAGTTGTTTCCTTTAAAGCTATGTGTGTTTTGATTTGGGGCCCGTAATAATTTGACACCACCGGCTGACACCACCGGCTGACATCACCGGCTGACACCACCGGCTGACACCACCGGCTGACACCACCGGCTGACACCACCGGCTGACACCACCGGCTGACACCACCGGCTGACACCACCGGCTGACACCACCGGCTGACACCGCCGGCCGGCACTGACCTGTGTAGAAACACTGGGCGTGGTCGGCGGCGCTGTCGACGCAGGCGTACTGTTCCGGACAGCTGATGTCGACGCAGCGTCGCAGCGTGTCGACGGGCAGACAGCGGCGGCAGGCGGGCGCGCCGCAACACTTGAGCCCGTCGCCGCACTGGCTGTCGTACGTGCACTCTGCCTCGCCGGCGCACTCGGCCGCGGACTGGATCGGACAGCGGCCCTCCCGCGGCTCTGCAGACACGGAGACGAGACGGACGGTCAGACGGAGCGGCGGTGGTGATGGTGTGACGGTGTCGGCGGTAGTGACGGTGTGATGGTGGTGATGGTGTGACGGTGGTGATGGTAGCACCGCCAATGGTGGTGTTGTTGTGACTGTGTCGGCGGTGGTGATAGTGTGACGGTGGTGATGGTGTGACGATGGTGATGGTGTCGCCGGTGGTGATGGTAGCACTGACAATGGTGTTGGTGTTGTTGTGACTGTGTCGGCGGTGGTGATGGTGTGACGGTGGTCATGGTAGCACCGTCAATGATGGTGTTGTTGTGACTGTGTCGGCGGTGGTGATGGTGTGACGGTGGTGATGGTGTGACGGTGGTGATGGTGTGACGGTGGTGATGGTGTGACGGTGGTGATGGTGTGGCGGTGGTGATGGTGTGACGGTGGTAATGGTACCACTGTCAGTGGTGACGGTGTTGTGATAACAGTGGCGGCGGTAACAGTGGTGACAGCATACGAAAATCAAATATGTCATCTAGTCATGTACATATCAAAGGTCGGAGTGTATAACAGCAATGTGTTTGTTTTCTTTTAACTTCGAAAAGTCATGCTTACCTAGACAATGTTATTTTGAAACATCATCTCATCCAAAAATGTTCTGGCCTTCCACAAAATCAATTAGACATAAGCAGTAAATCGTACATAAAGTGATAGATTTCTTCATCTCTTGGTGAGATGGAGAGAAGGTGACGCATCCAAATGGGAATGGTTACGATTGGGTACTCAGCACAAATCCATTAGTGCTGAAACGGCACATTCGGACGCTAGAAATTGAACACTCCGATCATTGTGTTGTTAGAAAGCACATTCCCGCACACCGCCGTAGCTTGTCACCTCAGTTCTCATGCAGATCATGTCGCAATCTGCGGTCATCACACAGTGACAGACACAGCGACACCCGGCACACACAGGTGACGTCACTGGCCAAAGGTCACGCAGCTGGCACTGACCAGTACAGACACAGCACACCCGGCACACAAGGTGACGCCACTGGCGGAAGGTCACGAATGGCACTGGTACATAGTGACAGTCACAGCCACACCCGGCACACACGGGTGACGTCACTGGCCAAAGGTCACGCAGCTGGCAATGACGGACACAGCCACATCCGGTACACACAGGTGACGTCACTGGCGGAAGGTCACGAAGCTGGCACTGGTGACATAGTGACAGTCACAGCCACACCCGGCACACACGGGTGACGTCACTGGCCAAAGGTCACGCAGCTGGCAATGAAGGACACAGCCACATCCGGCACACACAGGTGACGTCACTGGCGGAAGGTCACGCAGCTGGCACAGGTGACACTGTGACGGACACAGCTACACCTGGCATACACAAGTGATGTCACTGGCCTAAGGTCACGCAGCTGGCACTGACAGACACAGCTACACCTGGCACACACGGGTGACGTCACTGGCCTATGGTCACGCAGCTGGCAATGACGGATACAGCGATACCTCATACGCACAGATGGCGTCACTGGCCAAAGGTCACGCAGTCGGCGCTGGTGACGCTAAAAGCCTGGGCCGACGCAGCACAGCTGAACCCACCGACCTGAGCTGACGCAGCGCCCGTCGGTGACGCCGTCGTTGACGCAGGCGTAGCCGTCATTGGTAGAACCTCCTGGCGGCCTCCTGGTAGGAACTGTCAGTGAAGGACGTTTTGAACCATCAGATATTGATGCTCCTGGTCTCAAAATGCTAGAGTTTCTCCGTGAAGATGGTTTACCACTAGTAGGGGTATAATCATCCGGCCTTCCATCATCAGGGATTCCCTGTGTAGGTATTTTTGGTTCACCAGTCGCAATGTCCCCGGGGGTACCATCACCGGGCTCTGAAACAGGAAGAGTTCCAGGAGTTTGATCGCCTAATTTCCCACCACTATCTCTAGCCGGTGTTTCTGCTTTATTGGCTGGTCCTACACGTATGATATCGTGAGAGGCCGGCTTTCTACCATTGCTACCGTCACCAGAAATGGTTCCTGATTTTGCAGCTGCGTTTGCGCCGTCACTACCATCACTTCGGGAGGTTTGACTTTCTCTCGGTCTGCTGATGTTGCGGTCGACTGCTGGCTCTATTTTTGGTAACCCTCCGGCACCTGGAATTCCCCTATCCCGATGCGCCGCCGGGCCACGGGTAGTCGTTGGCTGTTTCTTGCGGTTGCGGTTATTAAGGTTCGTCAGGAAAGTGTCTGGTGGCACAACAGTGTCGGTTGGGGAGGCGATTGTGCCCCTGGCCGTCCCGGGCAGGCCGGGACCCTCCTCTCCGTCATCCAGGCCGACCAACAGGATATCGGGACGCCGACCGCCGTCCGCATTGTCCGACGCGTCCAGCGCGTCGGCATCGTCGCTGTCGACGTCGACCGCGATGGGCGTGCCATTTTTGTAGGAGCCTGGCGTGAAGTCGCCGTAGGGAGGCAGGTAGGCACCTCTCCACCACCGGTGGCCGCCAGGTCTCTTCCCTCCAGCGTAGCCTGCGTCGTCGGGTAATGGAGGATAGTAGGAGCAGGCAGGGTTGTCGCGGTCGCAGCCACCTAAAAACAGTGCACTAAGTCAAGGCGTGCATATCGTGCTGCAAGTGGCGTGCATGTGCACGTGCAATAACACGTGGTGCGCGTGTGCAGCGTGCGGGAGACGTGCATAACCAATGAACACGAATAGATCGGCGACCATCATGCACTTCAAGCGCAGAGAGACAATGATTTTGTGATTTGCGAGTTCAACGCGCATCCAACAATCAGCAGTGAAGCCAAATTAATACTTGTCATGCCAGTACCGTTCATGGCTTCATCAAAAACATAGCTAATAGACCGAGATGATATTTGGTTTCGTGCAGCCCATGCATTAACATCCCGTGTATATGCACTTCCTAACCAGTATGTATTTCATGCAAAGATGCTACCAATTAAGCTAGTAACGTTCTCGGTCGCAAACCGTACTTAGGTTTGATGTGACTATCATTGAAAGTAGTACCATTTCAGGATTAACTTTGAAGGCCATTTTTCTGAATGCATAACCCACACTCACTACATGATTTTTACTACCGCACCCTACGAGTGATGAGGGGGAATTAATGTATAAAAACGTCGTCCTAACTCTGTTCGATTATGCCAAGCGTTCTGTCACGCTATCGGCTCGCTTCATCCCGCATTGGAGGGGTGGGCGGAGCCCGTCCACCCCTCCTACGTTTTAACGATGTCTCAAAACCGGACAATGATATTGTAATGCAATTGAGTGGATTTGTTGACAATTGATAATCACATCCAATGGTTTTGGTTTGGTGGTTGGGCAATTCTTTTCCAAGAAGAAACTTTTAAATCCATTGATAAATATAGGAGCTACTGGGGTGCAAAAGAGACCGACCGACCGCCGGCTGGTCGCCAGAAAGGTTTCGTCGGCGAGGTGGGGCAGCAAAGCGGCGCGCCCGCACATTGGTCGCAAAACCTACGCTACAGAGAGATCACTGCAGCCGTAATGTTCCCTCCAATTTTTGTTTTTATATCTTCAGTAATTTCCCATAACTGACGTGGGACGTGGAATCCGATCCTTCCCGTCTTCCGGTTCACATTATGTGAGAGTCCCTCCTGTGCGTGTGTTAACCCTGTACTGCTGGCAAGACAAAGCGAATCTTGTGAGGATTGACACTTTTTTACTCCTAGTGGCACGGATCTCAGTTGGCCCATGTCCGTGCAGGAGAGTTGTTGCGAACCCCACGCGAGGTCTTTTGGTGACCACGGAAAAACGGTGCACGTCAGTCCGCCACGGCTTGGCATACCTGATGGGACATCCTTTATCGACCTTATGATGTAAACAATTGGATGATGTCTGTCATGGACTCATGTTACTGACCTGTCAGGTCACAACAGGCATCATTTCATGCCACTTTTTATTTTAAAAAAATCGCGAACTATCGGCGATTTCTCCAACGTGCTGCGCTCAAATCACCACTGATTGACTAATGGGATGATGGACAACTCACCTAGCCTGTCTCCATTGGTCATTGTTTTTAAGGCCCTTCTAGATTAAGTATCTAAATTGATCTTAGGTGACCTTCGGATGTTATGGGTCACTCTGGTGTTGACTTAGACTCTAGACATATAATTTAGTGTCTACGTTCACCCACCGAGTACCGCAAAACAGTGCTTTTTAGGCAGTATTTCGGAAATTGCTAATTGTGTTCATCACATTGACCTCAATTGCCTCAAGTGTCAAGTGTCAACCCTTACGTCTAGGTCGAAATGCAGCAAGTTGTAGCATCGCAAGATTCTGAGAACTCAAAGGGGAAAATTGAAGCGCATAGTTCACACCGGCCGCAAGCTTTCACACCGGCAATGATTGAACGTAACACGTTTATAGTTTAGCGAAATAAAAATTGACCTTTAAAGTGACCCGAGAGAATATGCAGTCACTCAAAGTATAAAGGTGTGTATAAATCCCGAGATCTCGCACGTGCAACATGCTGCTGCCTGTTCAATTCGATGCGCGCAACATACTTGTTCAAGGTTCAATGCCTTGCGCATTGTGCGGACCCTGGTAATAAACAACTAAATATACAACAAATGCAGAGATTCTAGTACATGATTATATGAAAACAATATCAAATCAAATCAGTGGGGACCAAAAAGAGCAAGATAATGTTGATGTTAAGTGAGTACCATGCGCTCATCCTGCTTTGAGTACAGAAGTGCGCCTCTGCTAATTCTTTTTGTGTTCATATTCAGCACTCATTGTCTATATGAGCTTCACATATAGCTTCACAATATTTGCTTTGTCTAAGCATATGATAAAGATATGTCAAGTTTCTCTGTGTTTCTTCCGCCCCGCGCACTGTAGATAGCCTTCTAGAAACGACGGTCTGGAACCGCCTCTGAAGAACCGATGCATTTTGTTTAATGTTGTCGTGTTGTGTGCATATCAATTAATGGGAAATTCGAAAAATTGTATGCCGTTGAGACAAACGGATTTGGAACAGCAAGCAAAGCGATACTGGGGAACAGGATCTGCACCCTCTCCCGCATCGAATACGATTAATCGCTCTAATGACAGCGTCACAACTTTTTGTTTCGGCTTCGCATTTCTGATACCTTGATGAAAAAAGCAGAGGTTTTGAAAATCTTACAGCAAGCCATCGAACAAAAGAGAAAAATGTGCCTGAAGGCAACGCAGGAGCATACCATGATTAAATATCCACGGTGCGCACTACTTTCATTTCTTCATGCCTTGCTTAATGTTCTTGATCGAGTTTCCTGTTCCATCTGAATCCCACTCATGTAATGCTCCTTTCCTTGTTTTTCCATCACAACATGATTGAATATGTCACGTCCATTGAATGGAATTAGTCTTTGTCTGTCCAATATGAATCTATCCAATTGATTTTGCTTCGTTGTGCGTGATCGGGGCATGTCCATGTTGCCTAAATATGTTAAGCGTCGATAAGTTACGTGCAAGATATTACACTGCGTTTTTTGTATACATCATGGACAACTTCCCGTTGACAGGCACATTACGTGTCCAGTTCGCCAGCCTACGTAATCGCCAGCGGCACTGCGCGGCCCGCCACCACTCACGTATGGCGGTGCAGATGGCAGCGCCTCTGCGATCCTTAGTGCACCTGTAGCCGGCCTTGCACGTGATGACCTTGCAGTCCGCCGGCCTGGGGAGCATGCACTCGCGAGCGCAGCCGTTCGAGCAGCACTTGGTCGAGTTTTCACACTGCGCGTCGTATCGGCACGAGTTGACGCAGCCGCCGCGCGGCACGCCGGTGAGCGGTATGCGCGCGTTGGGACACACGCCGATCTTCTCCCCTGCCGACACGGAAGACGCCGTGTTAGCGCCGTGCGCTGGAGCGACGCTCGGTGTGGCCGGCATCGTCGGCGGCACGGCCGGTGTGCCGTCGGCGGTACGGCTGCACTTACCGCTTTCGAAAAACATGCAGTTTTGCAAATGATTAGGTTGCTTGGATTGGTTTCGACTAAACGTGGCCTTGAAAAGAAATTCTGGGTGCATAGCCTATGCCTAAAACTGTTCAGGCCTGTAAGCTGGAATCACGTCCGCAACTGGGCATTATGCAAAAAGCAGGTTGGAAGAAGAAAAAACAACGGTGAAGTTGACATGAAGCACAGCAATACAGACGCAATGTTGCTTCAACATTCGAACGGTGAAACACTCACCACAAACGTCTCACCACAAATGGTAAGGCTAGCCTGATGTGACTACAAACAGCCATGCAACTTCCGCTGTGTGTGGGTGGTTCTCATGTCACGTAAGACATAGGTTTTTCCACCTTTTCTGCACAACAGCAGACATCTGATTTTTACACCTTTTCTGCACAACAGTAGACATCTGTTTGTTGCACCTTTTCTGAGCAGCAGCAGACATCTATCTGTTTGTTGCACCTTTTCTGCACAACAGCAGACACATGTTTTTACGCCTTTTCTGCAAAACGGGAGACATCTGTTTTTAACACTTTTTTCCCACAATAGCACACATCTGTTTTTACACCTTTTCTGTACAACAGCAGACACCTGTTTTTTTCACCTTCTCTGCACAAAAGCAGACATTTGTTTTTCGGTAGCTTAGTACCTGGCGTTGGTGACAATTTGTTTTCAGTCAGGAGACAAGTTTGTTGTTCTCGAACATTGGTCAGCTGGGAGTTGTGACACCAGACGAGAAAGTGACGCCATGGATCTCGGATCGGGCGGAGACAGGGTTTTAGCTATATTGGCTTCTTGCCAATATAGCTATTGGCGGCCATAGGAGAAGTGTAAAACCTCCGAATCCGACCACTTCCCGCAATTCAGCTGCTTACTACACTCGTGTGTGCAACAAACTTTGCCCCCAGATTTTCCGTGCGCGACAATTCCGAGCAAGTGTCGACCGCTGCGCAGCAGCAGCGCAGCGCTGCGGGCCGAGCCAGATGTCGGACTGCGACATTCTTTCTGCCACGAGTTCCGGCACGGTGGGAGAGCGGGCGCGATTGCGGTGATTGCCGGACGGCGGCACTCATGCTCGGCACGCCCGCTGGAGGCTGCAGGCCCCGGGTGTGTGGTGCGACACTTGCCTGCGCCGGGCCGGCACGACTTGAAATATTTTCGCTGTGCAACTCCGGGCGTTCGCTGGCTGTCCTACGAATGCCTGCTACGCCGGAATGACGTAAGGTGGCAACAACCTTGTCGGTGGGGAGATAACAACGGTGCTGTCACGACGTCACCAGCACGAAGTGGCTTCGCGGATTTTCTTTATCTAAGTTTCGTGTAAAGCATTGCTGCTCAGCAATGGGCTCGCCTTGATCGATATCAAACGTACGTCGTATATTTGATCAGGATTTTATCAGGATTTTATCAGAATCGAGTTTGCTTGGTCCCGGAAAGGATCCCACGGATAGTAAAATGTATGTCGTGCACGTATATCGTACATAAGTCATGTCGTGCATACATGAATGGCCTGCAGAAGGGGTTGGTCAGGCAAAATGGTCCTTCGTACAGCACAAAATGGGGGTTGACGCCCGGTCACATCACCTCGTGGTTCCGTGCCTGAGTGCACTGCATGGTACAGATAATAAGTCATGGAGTGAAACACCGTGTGATATAGACCGACCCGGCATAACTTTACGTGGAGGTGTCGACGCATCACCAGCGCTGTGCTGAGTTATGCACACTTCATCTGGTAGTGCAGAATAACATGGTGAAGCGAAGCGAGCCAGGGGCTGCGGACTTCATCTGACCGAAATTCCTGGAACTTCTGTTCGGAATAGAGTGAAACCTGTGAATGGCAATAGCAGTATTCTATTTTATTGCATACTGAAATAAGTTGAACAAATTCCTAGCTTAGAGCCGGGAAGTGATTAGTCTTCGTCAGCGTTGGGTATCATATAAATTTCGACTGCACAACGGGATCGATACAAGCCCTAATACTTCGCAAATAGAGGCTTGGCCTACTAGAACGACGAAGCAAAACCAGGCATGTAGCTTTGCCTATTGAAAGCATATCCGATCTGACGGCATTCGGTTTGACATACTTGCGTCAGGCAATGAAGAGGTTAGATAACTTATCATTCGAGCATGGTAACCGTGTTCTTTACGGATTTGCTAAAGTTCTGAGATTAGCAAGGATAACGGAAAACAAAACGCACCTGCAGTCTGGGCTCGGCTAGCACATTGCGTCAGCCAGTGGCTTTTCAAGGTGACATGAATAAGGAGTTGCTCGGTGGTAGTGCAGCTTGCACTGGATCTCGCGACGGTTGACATGTGGTTCATGTGATATGATGTAGCACGATGTGTGCGAATTGGGCTTCCAGATCACACGATTCCTCACTTCCGCCTGGGTGCAACATTTTCTACGGTTGGCACATAATTTGTTTCCTTTAAAGGTATGTGTGTTTTGATTTGGGGCCAGTAATAATTTGACACCACCGGCTGGCACCACCGGCTGACACCACCGGCTGACACCACCGGCTGACATCACCGGCTGACACCACCGACTGACACCACAGGCTGACACCACCGGCTGACACCACCGGCTGACACCACCGGCTGACACCGCCGGCCGGCACTGACCTGTGTAGAAACACTGGGCGTGGTCGGCGGCGCTGTCGACGCAGGCGTACTGTTCCGGACAGCTGATGTCGACGCAGCGTCGCAGCGTGTCGACGGGCAGACAGCGGCGGCAGGCGGGCGCGCCACAACACTTGAGCCCGTCGCCGCACTGGCTGTCGTACGCGCACTCTGCCTCGCCGGCGCACTCGGCCGCGGACTGGATCGGACAGCGGCCCTCCCGCGGCTCTGCAGACACGGAGACAAGACGGACGGTCAGACGGAGCGGCGGTGGTGATGGTGTCGGCGGTAGTGACGGTGTGATGGTGTCGGCGGTAGTGACGGTGTGATGGTGTCGGCGGTGGTGACGGTGTGATGGTGTCGGCGGTGGTGACGATGGTGATGGTATGACGGTGGTGATGGTATGACGGTGGTGATGGTATGACGGTGGTGATGGTGTGACGGTGTCGGCGGTAGTGACGGTGTGATGGTGGTGATGGTGTGACGGTGGTGATGGTATGACGGTGGTGACGGTATGACGGTGGTGACGGTGTGATGGTGGTGATGGTATGACGGTGGTGATGGTATGACGGTGGTGATGGTGTGACGGTGGTGATGGTGTGACGGTGGTGATGGTATGACGGTGGTGACGGTGTGATGGTCTCGGCGGTGGTGACGGTGGTGATGGTATGACGGTGTCGGCGGTAGTGACGGTGTGATGGTGGTGATGGTGTGACGGTGGTGATGGTGTGACCGTGGTGATGGTATGACGGTGGTGATGGTGTGACGGTGGTGATGGTATGACGGTGGTGATGGTATGACGGTGGTGACGGTGTGATGGTGGTGATGGTGTGATGGTGGTGACGGTGTGATGGTGGTGATGGTGTGACGGTGGTGATGGTATGACGGTGGTGATGGTATGACGGTGGTGACGGTGTGATGGTGTCGGCGGTGGTGACGGTGTGATGGTGGTGATGGTGTGATGGTGGTGATGGTATGACGGTGGTGATGGTGTGACGGTGGTGATGGTATGACGGTGGTGATGGTATGACGGTGGTGGACGGTGGTGATGGCATGACGGTGGTGATGGTATGATGGTGGTGACGGTGTGATGGTGTTGGCGGTGGTGACGGTGTGATGGTTGTGATGGTGTGACGGTGGTGATGGTATGACGGTGGTGATGGTATGACGGTGGTGACGGTGTGATGGTGTCGGCGGTGGTGACGGTGGTGATGGTATGACGGTGGTGATGGTAGCACCGACAATAGTGGTGGTGTTGTTGTGACTGTGTCGGCGGTGGTGATGGTAAGACGGTGGTGATGGTAAGACGGTGGTGATGGTATGACGGTGGTGATGGTGTGACGGTGGTGCTGGTAGCACTGACAGTAGTGGCGATGTTGTGACAACGGTGGCGGCGGTAACAGTGGTGACAGCATACGAATATCGAATATATCATCTAGTCATGTAAGTACATATCAAAGGTCGGAGTGTATAACAGCAATGTGTTTTTTTTCATCTAAATTCTAAAAGTCATGCTTACCTAGACAATGTTATTTTGAAGCATCATCTCAACCAAAAATGTTCTGACCTTCCACAAAATGACTTAGACGTAAGCAGTAAATCGTACATAAAGTGATATATTTATTCATCTCTTGGTGAGATGGAGAGAAGGTAATGGATCCAAATGGGAATGGTTACGATTGGGTACTCAGCACAAATCCATTAGTGCTGAAACTGCACATTCGGACGCTATAAATGGAACACTCCAATCATTGTGTTGTTAGAAAGCACATTCCCGCACACCGCCGTAGCTTGTCACCTCAGTTCTCATGCAGATCATGTCGCAATCTGCGGTCATCACACAGTGACAGACACAGCGACACCCGGCACACACAGGTGACGTCACTGGCCAAAGGTCACACAGCTGGCAATGACGGACACAGCCACACCCGGCATACATGGGTGACGTCACTGGCCTAAGGTCATGCAGCTGGCAATTACGGACACAGCGACACCCGGCACACACAGGTGACGTCACTGGCCAAATGTCACGCAGCTGGCAATGACGGACACAGCCACACCCGGCACACACGGGTGACGTCACTGGCCTAAGGTCAGGCAGCTGGCAATGACGGACACAGCCACACCCGGCACACACGGGTGACGTCACTGGCCTAAGGTCAGGCAGCTGGCAATGACGGACACAGCCACACCCGGCACACACGGGTGACGTCACCGGCCTGAGGTCACGCAGCTGGCAATGACGGACAGCCACACACGGCACACACGGGTGACGTCACTGGCATTAAGTCACGCAGCTGGCAATGACGGATACAGCCACACCTGGCACGCACAGGTGACGTCACTGGCCTAAGGTCACGCAGACGGCGCTGGTGACGCTAAAAGCATGGGCCGACGCAGCGCGGCTGACCCCACCGACCTGAGCTGACGCAGCGCGGCTGACCCCACCGACCTGAGCTGACGCAGCGCGGCTGACCCCACCGACCTGAGCTGACGCAGCGCTGCTGACCCCACCGGCCTGAGCTGACGCAGCGCGGCTGACCCCACCGGCCTGAGCTGACGCAGCGCAGCTGACCCCACCGGCCTGAGCTGACGCAGCGCGGCTGACTCCACCGGCCTGAGCTGACGCAGCGCGGCTGACCCCACCGACCTGAGCTGACGCAGCGCAGCTGACCCCACCGGCCTGAGCTGACGCAGCGCGGCTGACCCCACCGACCTGAGCTGACGCAGCGCGGCTGAGCTCCAACCGGCCTGAGCTGACGCAGCGCGGCTGACCCCACCGACCTGAGCTGACGCAGCGCAGCTGACCCCACCGGCCTGAGGTGACGCAGCGCGGCTGACCCCACCGACCTGAGCTGACGCAGCGCGGCTGACCCCACCGACCTGAGCTGACGCAGCGCGGCTGACCCCACCGACCTGAGCTGACGCAGCGCGGCTGACTCCACCGACCTGAGCTGACGCAGCGCGCGTCGGTGACGCCGTCGTCGACGCAGGCGTAGCCGGGCTGACAGCTGAGGTTGGAGCAGCGGCGGCGCAGCTCGGGCGGCACGCAGACACGCGCGCAGCCGCTGTCGCAGCACCGCTCGTCGGCCGAACACTGCAGGTCGTAGCGACACTCGTCCTGGCAGGCGAGACTCTGCGCCCGCCAGAAGTCGGCCGTCGGACAGCGGCCGGCCTTGGTGCCTGCGGCGATGTCGCGCCGCGTCAGCTGGAGCGGCTGGGTCACGAGCGGGGGCGCGCCCGGTCAAGCGTCATTCCTCCTGGAGCGGCTGGGTCACGAGCGGGGGCGCGCCCGGTCAAGCGTCATTCCTCCTGGAGCGGCTGGGTCACGAGCGGGGGCGGCGCGCCCGGTCAAGCGTCATTCCTCCCGCTGCGTCATCTCGTTGGGCGACAGGGTTTCTCCGCGGCAGGAAAACTATGTGGTTTCACCCGGGGGCGGATCCGGGAGTTGTTATCGAAGGCACATGTTCGGGGGGGCACTTCGAAAGTACCTGGAGGGGCGCTGGGCGGCTTGGCCTTCCGAGGGGCGTCTCTGGCTGAACAATTCGAGGTGGAGATGCACTCGGGCCTTCCCGGTGGGGCGCCTTTTCTTCCAAGGGGGCGCCTAGTCCTCTCAGAGGGGCGCCTATGGCTGACAAATTGGAGAGGGGGTGCATTCGAGCCTTCCCAGAAGGGTGCCTTTTTCTGGCCGGAGGGACGCCACCTTCCCATGGGGATAGCACATGCCCCCATCACCCGCCCCCCCCTTCCCACCTTGTATCTGCCCCTGCTTTCACCGCATAATTCTGCCAAAATTCCAGCTCAGATGAGACGTGTGGCGTCCGTGGCAGTCAAGCGACCCGTGCTTCACCGTATTCTAGTCCCATCCTGAATCCCCTGACGGAACAGCGTGGCGCCAACGTCCGGTCACGTCACGCACGCGGACCAATCAGCGGCCGGTGACGTCACGGTCCGGTCACGTCACGGTCCGGTGACGTTACGCACGCGGACCAATCAGCGGCCGGTGCACGGCGCGGCCGCCGGACGGGTCGGAACGGTCAAGGTCACGCGGTCGTGGTCACCGACGCGAGCGCGGATCCTACAAGACGGTTGGGGAAGGTACTTCTGCTTCTCTCACACAATTTTTGCTCCAGCCCACAGCTGAAAATTAGGTGTGAACGCCTGATCAGATGAAAGCAAAAGGAGACGAGGAGCATTGACTCGCTAGGTTGCCTGGCACAGCAATGATTTGATGTAGAAAAATAGGTCCCGGAATAAGAGCCATTCTTCGTTGTATTAAACAAGGTCCCGAATGTTAATGCGAAGGAAGTTAGGATATGAGAAGGAAAATAATGACGCCATGTTATACTGGGGGGGGGGACGGGGTAGCTGAAGATCATCGAGTACGAAAGATTCTTGAAAGATTCCCAGGGATAGCAACAATAAACTGCCTATGAGAAGAGGATAAGCATAGCTTCGGGAGCAGAAATATGTGGGTGGGTGCGTGGTGCCCAGATACGTGTTGGGAAGGCAGATAGTACCGAAACAGAGCGTTGGATCCTTCTGAGAGTAGTCCGCACAATACCTGACTGCATCGTTGTAAAAGATGTGCTGAGTGCCACTTAAAAAAAAAACTTAAGTTATCAACTATCAGTACACATAGACTGGAGTGACTATAAACGTGCTCCCTTGGTTTGGATGCTGAGGTGGGATAAAGAAAATGAACTACACAGCTGCATTGTCTGGTGAGAGGTAGTACCAGTCGTACAGTACTAAACCGGTATTAAACCGATCACTGATGGGCTGGGGATCGCACCGATCACAACCGCCAGGGTACTCATGCACAGAGGCATGGTGGACATCTAAAGGGAGGTGCAAACAAACAACTGAGCTGTTCAGTCCTCTAAACAAATAGCACAAAACGAGCGGCGCTGCTGCGATTCGTTCTATGCACAAGGCAGCGAAGGTCATTTATGCCCTTTGGGAAAGAGATTCCCCCATTGGTCCCGTCAATGCTGAATTCGATCCCTTCCAAAACATGGTGCAGATTTAACATCGAACCATTTCTGATGCCACAGATTTAATGTCGGACCATATCTGATGTTGCAGATCTAACGTCGGATCACTTTGGATGCTACAGATTCAACGTCGGACCATATATGATGCTACACGTAATTCCCGTCCATCCCTCCTTTCAATTGCCCATAATTATTGGAACTAGTGTGTGCCTACGTTCCCCCTCCACAATCGAGCTCATAAGACGTCGCCTGTGCCGCCGGCACAATGGCGCCTGAGACCTGGACTCACTTGTGTTGACACAGAAGGGGTCCTGTACTTGGTTGTCGATGCACGCATGCCCGCTGGGGCAGCGGAGGTCGTCGCAGGACCTGCGGGAGGTGGGCTCCAGACAGACCCTGGCGCAGCCGGCGTCGCAGCAGCGCTTTCCCTTGCGACACTCGGAGTCGAACTTGCACTCGTGTTGGCAAGAGCCTTGGTACGTTCCCGGCCGGATGCCCGGACACCGGCCGGCCTTCACCTCTGGCGGGACGAGGCGAGCGTGTCAAGTGCAGTGGCCCGCGCGCCGGCCGCTGCCTACCCGGGGCAGAAGCTGACGCCGGCCGCCGCCTACCCGGGGCGGAAGCTGACGCCGGCCGCCACATTCCCGGGACAGAAACACGGCCTGCATCACCGCTTATGCCTCACACATACGAGTATATATTGTGGAAAACGGTGATGGGCTGTACCAACCATTCAATCAGCCAATCACTTAATTGTAGTCAATATACAGCGCGTCACTGTTTGGTGGCCCATCGAAATCAAAACTCACGGCAGCCGGATGTCACCATGTCAAGATTTATGCAAAAAAAGGAGAAAAAGCAAGAAAAAGCAAAAGCATCTTCATTAAAAAAAACGATTTAAGCAAAAACAAATTAAGCAAGAAAGGCTTCAGGTGTCGTCAAGCCACGATCAGCTTGATGTATCCTATTGTCATATCTACGGAGGAACGATGTGTATATCCGCAGTGACTACCGTGCTCAGCCTCCACGATATTCAGACAAGTGGTCGTATCATAGATGTTCGTATAGAAGGCTAGACTGAGTTAGGTTAGATTAGGTTGGGTTACTATAAGTCAGGTTAGGCTTTGCGCGTAGGAACATTGCGCACACGACGAGCGTGTGCGTATGTGAGTGTGTGTGAACACATGCATAGACGAACATTTGTGTACATGAAAAATGTTGGTGCGGACGTTCGTGTGCAAGAACATTCTCTATGCGAACATTTCTGCGTACTAGTAATTGTCCTGGAACCGGAGTCTACGCATCCTATCCGTTCGACAATATGTATATTGCCTGCGCTGCACCACAAAATCGCAAGAGAATAACTATCTGGCGCGGCAGCATCTGCGGCCCAGCTCAGCCACCTGCTGCGCGGCGACACCACTAGCCGGTAGACTGCCATGCTGACTAGCCTGTTCTATGCATACCTTCTAACAGCCGAACTTCAGGGCAAGCAACGTCACTCTGACGTCACTTACGGCTATCTCGTGATGGCCTGGATATTTATATTTTCCAAACGTGTGTATAATTGATGTACACAAAAGTACGGAAAATTTTAGCTCGATGTCGGTGTCGATTTTGGAGATATCAGGAAAATGTATCAGGCGGTGAACTCTTTACCCCCTCCCCCGTCAATGGTGGGTTAAGTTAGCCAACTGTTGCGCCAGTCCATATAGTATTTACAAATTGAGCGACACCTTGCCACCATTGGTAAGTAAATCTGAATCCAAATGAGTATCGGAAGGCGCTAACAACGTATAAGCGGCCAAAAGTGGAAAGGCCAAAGGCCACCAGCACCGAAAAGACTCGCACCCTGTCCATCACGATGACACAACGTGATCTGTCCACATCGAAGTGGCTATGGTGCGTGCCTGATGGCGAGAACAGTAGCTGTCAGCACAGCACGTTTGGTGGGAACGGCTGTCACCACAGTCACGCGCGGCTGACAGAGGCGTGAAGTCAGCGTCTGGGGTGCGTCTGGTTCATGCGACACGTCTGGGGTACGTCTGGTTCGTGCGGCACGACTGCAGGATTCCAGTCGTGCCGCACACTGAGCACACGACGCAGATCGCCGTCAGATGTCCCAGGAACGGCTTTGGCTTGCAAGGTCGGCGCCGCGCCGCATTAGCGGTGTCACGTGACTGACCGCAACGTCAGCTTTGGTCGTCAGCTTGCAGGCCAGCATATCAGCAATTTTCCGCGGCTCGGCGAGCCGGTGAAGCGCCTGTGTCTGCCATGTGCGAACAGACCCCGTCTTCGCGCTGTGCAGATCCGGACAGATACGGAATATTTATGGTGGAAATGCTAAGACGGCAATCAACTTGGCAATTCGTGTTTATCAACTAAGCGAATGAATGAATCAGCACTGGAGCAAAGATCAATATCACAGATTGCAATGTTCTGCTCGATAACATCAGCATCTCCACAGACATCATCTTCTCCAAATTCACCGCAGGCGAGGCTGACTTTAACAGCTATTTCCATATCTTTATATTTGAGTCGATAACGTCTGAACTGTCAAAGTGAGCGAAGCAGAATGTTTAGCACCTTAGCACAGGTGCACGTCGTTGGTGCAGGTATTTACTATTCAAGTGTTTCAGGGTGATCTTTTTATTAATGCTCAGACTTCATTCCATGTCTTTCTGACGTGTACGGAGAGAAAACATCAATCATTGCAGTCATGCCAATGGCTATCGCAGCATCTCATGTACCAAGATGAGAAGCCACTTCACACCAGACATCAAGATAGCGTACAATATCAGGTTCTTAGGTAGCGTACAATATCAGGTTCTAAGATGGCGTGCATATCAGGTTCTAAGATAGCAGCATTTCATAGAGAATACTCAGGTGATGGCACGAATGCGCTCATCTCGGAGCCATCTCTCCAGGAAAAGGTCACGCGAAGGCACGTATTGCGCACATTCCATCTGAGTGTTTCCAGGACAGAGGTTAAGGAAGGGCACTCGTCGCGTGCACATGAGAGGCGTTGTAAGGCTATGCCACCCTACATACCGTACCCTGGCATACGATGTACCTAGGACGCTTCCATGTAACGCTTATAACACTGGCCATAGGTGCAGAACAGTTGCGATGGCACCATCGCAAGCCAATCAAATCGTATGCTACCAAGCCGAACTGTGCATACAAATTGATCATGTGGTTACACAACCTAGCCGAACAAAGCATAGTCTTTCCTTTCTCTTTGCTTGTTGGTCTACAAATCACGCTTTTGATTTGCATAAATAGAGACGTCTTTTGTTGTTTAGAAGGCTGCCGTCGTTGCTACGCAAGTTAGACGAGTTGAAGCTATCGACAACCTTTCAAGCGTGTTGCGTAACATTTAACGTCATGGGTCGTGCTACTGAGATCACCGCAAACATTTCGAGGCAAGAAGAAGCAGGGTTGTGCGGGAAATTTGCAGAACTCTGATTGCTTTGTTTACTTCCTCGTTATGGGACGACAATTGAAGTCGCGACTTTCCTTTTTAACAATGTAGTTCAAGTCCAAGCAAAATGACCGCGACCAAAGCCAATGTATATGTGACATGTTTTCTAACGAAAGGAATAGGTACCTATCGAATTTGTTTATGGTATTGATTGCCTCTTATGCTGTTCCGATTACCTATACTGATGCACATTGCATGCACATATCCAAAACCACATCAGTGCCGAGAACATCACATTACACACGTCCATGGTATCCTATTTGGTGTCCTTAGAAATGTGACGGCCTCACAGACTTACACTGACATGATGTATCTGATTTTGCGACTTCACTTTCATCTTACAACCTAAGATTCCATGATTCTCAGTACAAGTGAGTACAACGCTGTGAATTCACCATATTACATGACGATGTATATCTCAGTAATGCTTACCGTTGCTGTGTGATACGGCATTATTTGATATGAAAGCTTGTTTACTGAATCAAACGTTTTAACATTGCTTCCCTTCCCTTGTGAACAATTTAGCATGCTAAAAAACTAAAAACTGCTTCACATCTGTCCGTTTTTAGAAAACAGAACCGGTATTAACTTGCCATTGACGTCTCTTATTGCAGCGCATTTCCAACAGCTGACTCACCACAGCCTCACAGACACTCCTTTTAATCACTTTCATGAAAGTGGTGGATCCAGAATTTCTGATCCGGCTGGGAGGACTTATGCAAGGGTGGGGCGCCAACGCAGAGGACGGATATTTCCTCAGAGAGGCGCCACCAGTCGGGAAGAGTTATCCATGATGTACAGTGGGGTCTTCCGGGACGCGCTGATTTTCCTTTGAAACGCACCTCTAGTGGAAAACAAATTCGATGGAGATAGGGTGCAGTTGAACCTCTTCCCGAGGAACATCTTCAGAACCTTCAAAGGAGCGCCAAGTCATGAGGGGGCAGCATTTCCAACCACTATCCTCATCCCCTCCATTCTCTCTCGTTCACTGTCGCGCTCCAACTCCCTACCTGGTTCTAGGACAAATGCACGTAAGGCCAAATGTACGTATGGTAGATGTACGTAAGCAAATGTGCGTAAGCAAATGTACGTAAGGAAATGTACGTAAGCGCAGATGTACGTATGGCTAATGCACGTAAGCGCACATGTACGTATACAAATGTACGTATGGCAAATGTACGTATGGCAAATGTACGTTTGCGGAAATGCACGTAAGCGCAAATGTACGTGTGCGCAAATGTACGTAAGCGCAAATGTAAGTCTGTGCAAATGTACGTAAGCGCAAATGTACGTAAGGGAAAATGTACGTAAGCGCGAATGCACGTAAATGCAAATGTACGTAAGCGCAAATGTACGTAAGCGCAAAAGTACGTATGAGTAAAAGTGCGTATGCGCAAATGTACGCAAGCGGAAAAGTACGTATGCGCAAATGTACGCAAGCGCAAAAGTACGTATGATTAAATGTACGTAAGCGCAAATGTACGTATGCGGAAATGTACGTATGCGGAAATGTACATACGCACAAATGTACGTAAGCACAAATGTACATCGGTGTAAATGTAGGTATACGCAAGTGTACGCAAGCGCAAATGTACGTAAGCGCAAAAGTACGTGAGCGCAAATGTACCTAAGCGCAACAGCACGTAAACGTAAAAGAATGCAAGTGCAAATGTACGCATGAGCCAATGTACGTACATTTAGGCATACGTGCCTTTGCGTTTAAGCACATTTGGTTAGGTGCATATGCCATACGTACATTTGCTCTTACGTACATTTGCCATACGTAAATTTGCGCTTAAGTAAATTTGGCATACGTACATCTGCACTTACGTACAATTGCCATACGTACATTTGCGCATACATACATTTGCGCTTACGTACATTTGCGCATAAGTACTTATGCGCGTACGTACATTTACGCTTACGTACATTTGCGCTTACGTACATTTGCGCTTACGTATTTTTGCGCATATGTACATTTGCGCTTACGTACATTTGCGCTTACGTACATTTGCGCTTACGTACATTTGAGCATACGTACTTATGCGCATACGTGCATTTGCCATACGTACATTTGCGCTTACGTACATTAGCCATACGTACATCTGCGCTTACGTACAATTGCCATACGTACATCTGCGTTTACGTGTATTTTCTTACGTACATTTGCGCTTACGTACATTTGCGCTTACGTATTTTTGCGCATATGTACATTTGCGCTTACGTACATTTGCGCTTACGTACATTTGCGCTTACGTACATTTGAGCATACGTACTTATGCGCATACGTGCATTTGCCATACGTACATTTGCGCTTACGTACATTAGCCATACGTACATCTGCGCTTACGTACAATTGCCATACGTACATCTGCGTTTACGTGTATTTTCTTACGTACATTTGCGTACGTACATCTGCCATACGATCATTTGCTTTACGTGCATTTGTCCGGTTACCCCTACCTTCCTCAGATTCTTTCTGACATACCTATGACTCGAGTGGCGCTGCCGCAGTACGATTCGCAGAAGCCGTCTTCGGCCGCCATGTTCCTGTAGTGCATGTCAGCGAAGAACATGGACAGTGGCCGTTCGTCGATCTCCGATAGCCGGCTAATTATGTCGTTGACAGACTGGACAGGGGCGGCTTGGGACATGCGGCTCGTGGCAAACCGGTCCGGAGGTGATCCTTGGAAAGCAGGACGACGTGAAGAAGGAACACGAGTGTCAGGTTCGCGAGAAGGAGGATCACGAGTATCAGGTTCGCGAGAAGAAGGAACACGAGTGTCAGGTTCGCGAGAAGGAGGATCACGAGTATCAGGTTCGCGAGAAGAAGGAACACGAGTGTCAGGTTCGCGAGAAGGAGGATCACGAGTATCAGGTTCGCGAGAAGAAGGAACACGAGTGTCAGGTTCGCGAGAAGGAGGATCACGAGTATCAGGTTCGCGAGAAGAAGGATAGCGAGTGTTAGGCTCGCGAGAAAGAGAATTACGAGTGTCAGGTTGGCGAGAAGAAGGATAACGAGTGTGAAAATGGCGTGAAGGAAGATTACGAGTGTCAGAGTGGCGTGGAGGATCACGAGTGTCAGGATGGCGTGAAGGATCATGAGTGTCAGGTTGATGGGGAGGGGGACTGGGAGTGTCAGGTTGGCGATAGGGCTTGCCACGAGTGCCAGGTTCGCGAGAAGGAGGATCACGAGTGTCAGGTTGGCGTGAAGGGAGACCAGGAGTGTCAGGTTGGCGATAACGCTTGCCACGAGTGTCGGAGTGGCGAGGAGGAGGATCACGAGTGTCAGGTTGGCGTGAAGGGGGACTAGGAGTGTGTGGTTGGCGATCAAGCTTGCCACGATTGTCAGGTCGGCGAAGAGGAGGATCTCGAGTATCTTGCTGATCTGATGGAATAAAACGAATTTGGGGATGGCGTGAGGAATGAGAAATGTCGGGCTCAGTTAGGCTTGAGCCAGGACTGTCGGGCTGCAGTAGAGGTAGGTCATTGATGTTGGACTGCAGTGGAGGTGAATCATTAATAGCAAACTGTGCCACGTGGGCTGAGGACGACGCGCGGACGTCTGTCGGTGCTAGAGACGAATTGGGGGAGTCTGTCGGTGCTAGAGACGAATCAGGGGAGCCTGTCGGTGCTAGAGACATATCGGGGGAGTCGGTCGGTGCTAGAGACGAACCGTGTGAGTCTGTCGGTGCTAGAGACGAACCGCGGGCATATTGTTGGAAAGAGGGCGGCTGCAGAAACTTCTGGACGGTTTGGGCCACAGGCCGTCGGCGGACCAGCACCAGCATCCGGCGTCGCCCAGTTCTGGACGCGGCTGGCAAGGGCCGCGACAACTCCGCAGCTCCCCGTGCGAGGATCTCCAGGGCATCCAGCTGGCCGCCGGCCAGTCCATGCAACACTGCATCGAGGGCGGCCCCACCAGGCGCGACCCGGCTGCTGTCACTCTGTGACTGAATATCGCGCATGTGCCCGCCGGGTGGGGGGTTGGCGGAAACTTCGCCGGCAGGCGCACCGGACATGGCCGATGAGCTCTGAGAGAGCTGAGTGAGGGCGTCGCCAGGCTGGCTGAGAGCCATCGCTAGACCCAGACGATCGTCGGTGGGCTCGAGGGGAACATCCTCGCGAGATGCTGACGGACTTCGTGATGAAGCGACAGCTTCCTGAACAAAACGCATCACCGGCCCCAAGCGGCTGCTGTGGTTATGATGTGGGTCCCCGTGGTGGTCGGCACCATCCCGTGTTAATTGGTTGCGTGACGAAGTGGTAGAAGTGCTGGGGTTGACTTCGCTTTGCTTCCGCGAAGGGCTTCGTGAGTGAGTGCTGAACGATTCTGAAGAGCTACTCCCACTATCAGAGGCATTTGACGTGCGGCTATGCTGTCGGTGTGCGGAAGGCGTTCTACGCGCATTTTTATCCACGGAAGCTGGATGGCCTCTAGTATGGCTGCGGGAAGTTCCCCGGGAAATTTCCCTTGATGGAGATTCCGTAGTAGCTTCTAGCGAGCCGACAGAGCCCCTGTCACGGCTCCCGGTAGGCACTACTACAGAGGGAGACATAAATGGAGAGCTAGCGCGAGAGGACAGGGAGGAGGCGGACACCCTGTTCCGGCTGCTGCCGTTGCCGCGCCGTCCAGAGCTCAGGGGCAACGAGATTCGACTGGTAGACGACGATGACCGGGAAGGCCCGCCGATACGACCGCTGCTGCTACCCCGCGAATGACTGCTTGGTTGCAGGATCGAAGCTGATGAGGTTTTATAGTTTCGCGGTCTATATCTCCGACTACCATTACGCATTAAGGCAGTCTTGGACAGTGACGTGACCAGTGGGGATAAAACAGAGCCGCTGGACCCGTCTTCTCCACGATCGACCTGCCCCCCTTGCGTGCCCTCGAGGGTGGACAAGGCGGCCGGGGCAAAGTCAGAATCCGACGGCAGGCCTTGACCACCACTTGCGACCGGATCTCGGCGTGGGGACTGATGACGGCCTGTGGCTGAATCAAGGTGTGGCGTTGGATCCAGGCCTTGACTTTGATCACGGCGTGATGCTGGATCACGGTACGGGACCGGATCACGGCGTGAGGCTGGATCACGGTACGGGATCGGATCACGGCGTGAGGCTGGATCACGGTACGGGACCGGATCACGACGTGAGGCTGGATCACGGTACGGGACCGGATCACGGCGTGAGGCTGGATCACGGTACGGGACCGGATCACGGCGTGAGGCTGGATCACGGTACGGGACCGGATCACGGCGTGGTGGCAAATCACTGCGCGTGAGTTGACTGCGGCGGCCGGGAGTGTCACGGCTTCCGGAGCGACCACGGTCGGACTCCGGATCGGAGTCCGTAGCCGCGTCTGGACCGTTCGACGATGGCGAGTGGATGCGGTCGGCACGCGCCGACGGCGGCGACCATTGCGGCAGATCGTACAGGACTCTCGGCGCCCGCGCCAGCCGAAGACACAGCGGAGGACAGCTGCCCGGCAATTGTCGCGTGTCGTTAGCTGCGCTCACCACCACGGCGCACCACAACACCAGCGCGGCCGGTCGCATGGCCGGGCCTCGCCGTCCCGGCGCGACAGCAGTCCACAGCGCCCGACACTCGACACTGGTGACGCCGGCCGCTGTCGCACCCTTATAGACGTCCGGCCACCGCCGACCGGGCGTCGGGGGCCCGAGTAAACGTGGTGCCGCCGGCCCGGGGGGGGGGGGGTGCTTCTCACATGGAAGAAAAAAGCGAACAGGACGAAAGAGCTGCTCGGTCACAAGCGTAGCGATTTCATATCATGGTGGAACACGGCTTTGCTTTCATGAGGAGAGCTCCTTAATTGTTACTTTAGCAGTCCAAGCGTGTTAATTTAACAACCAAGGAATTATTCCTATATAACTTCTAAACCATTTATGACATCGCTTTTAAATTTGGCATGCCTTCCAATAGTCCCATAAATAAATCAAGGAGGAGCTCATTGGAATGACTGGTTTGCTACATTGATCAGATGCTCCTGGAGTTACCCTTTCTACTAATACTTGGTGGTGGCCCATTTGCGAAACAAAAAAGCTAGCTGTCCTGATTCTTGGACAGCTTGCCAAAGGTGAACCCAACATAAATCAAACCTGCATTAACTCGTGTTGCCAAATAAGATAGGCTACGTCATTCGAACAGGGGTCGACATTAGAAAATATTAATACAAATTTATCAGTGCACCTTCTGTCAAGCAATACAAGCTCAAGTCCGGTGAGATTACGATGTTGTGTCAGGGCAGGTCAAAGTCCGGTCACGATATCGGTTTTCGTACATATATTGAGACTTTATTGTGGGCTAACCGTCGAAGATACATTTGGTAGCCAAATCTGAGCACATAAATATGTGATGAGAGACAACTTCAAGAACATAAAAGGATGGCCTCAGGTCACACCAGCAGCGAGATGGGAGTGCCGTGACCGGGATTAGCTTACGATTGCAGAGGCATGTTGTAGTACATAAGGTGCATGCCAAACTAAACGCTTATTATGGAGCCGATGCATTATGCCGTAGGGTTAGTTTCTATTCGCAGTGACTGGCAGTTCCAGTAATCAACTACAGCCCATATAAAGATGGTATT
This sequence comes from Ashinkailepas kermadecensis, assembly GCA_034440615.1. Taxonomy (NCBI): domain Eukaryota; kingdom Metazoa; phylum Arthropoda; class Thecostraca; family Neolepadidae; genus Ashinkailepas; species Ashinkailepas kermadecensis. Next base: position 153,001 of record JAOTOM010004320.1, on the reverse strand, counting down.
AGTAGATAGTAAGTAGTTGCCCTCCAAAGCAGCGCTGTGGTCCGTCTGAGTTGATCAGCTCGCCAACGTCCCCCAATTTTCCGTGCAATTCCAGCAGTGTCATTCTTCGATTGCGAGGAACTGTGCCAGCTGCACAGTCGAACTTGAGCTGAACACGTGGAGCTATCGAGGAAGTTGCGCTCCTTGGACCAGTAGGTTGTTGTCTGCCGACTCGGATCCGCTACCTCGCAATTGTCTTGCCTCAGCTACCAACGATGGCAGCACGACTCTTGTCGGGACATCCCAGTTCACCATCTCAGTGCTGCTATCGTTCGCCGCTTTCGTTAATGCCGGCCAATCGGCTGGCGAATTGTTCCACGACGACAACAACAACAGCAGCACGTCAACATGGTGGCGTCCAGCAGCGTCGGCCATATTGATGGTGCATATGGAATGTCATTCGAGGCTCTTTGTTGTTCTGGAATGAGGTGAGATATCCATGGATATTTATATTTATATGAGGTGTTAGTAGATGCCAGGTACTTGTGAGATACTCGCCTCCTGCGGCCTTCTTGGTCATTTGTCTCTGCTGCGCCTGTTATCGTGTAGCCTTCCGTCGGCAGATGACTTTGTACAGCTGGATCCCCTGTCAGCTCTATTGCTGAATAATCGTGAACTCCGGTATCGATACCAGGTGGACTGACGATAAGTAAAATCAGAACTGTGAATTTTTGATGTTGGAGACCTCAAATGTACATTACATTGCCGTTAAAAATTATGGTGCAATTACCCCTGGGAATGTGCCTTTAGAAAATCGACCAAACCTAGGACAGCACATTTAATACATAGAGGTACTAGAGTGCGGTCTTGACTTTATTTTGCATTTGTGTTTACATTAACAGCGCTGAGGGATCCGACTATCATTTAGACCATATTAGCGTTTGATAGAAGTTAATCTGCCTTCAGAGAGTCTGGGGCCCTACAGCTTACCTGTGCTGCAAATACTTCGGTGAGAAATACGTGGGTCGATAATGGCATCCATGAAGCTCTCCATCTCCTTGAGAGACTCCAGCCATCGACCTTTCACCCACGCCCATCCAGTATGACAGATCGTGCAGATTATGGTTTGGGGTCCAAAGGCGATCTCTTTGAATGCAATTAAAAAAAGTCGTTACCTTTAGCATTGTAACACTTTACAGAGCAGCTGTGCGCAGCTCTGCCACGAGTTAATCGTTTGGTGCTTTCTGTTCAATGCACTCCCGACAGCCAACAGCTGACGCGGCGTTTTAGCGCCTCCCTCTCCACGTCATCATCGACCATCAGCTGACTGTGTCTCTGTATGCTTTAACTGCTGTATTTCGTTACATGTATTTCAGCTGGTTACGCACGGTGCAATGCACACGCCAACAAAATGCGTTTCAGACATGTTCGGTGCATGCCACCAAGCATAACCGGGGATGTTCAGTCCCTGCCCTCACGCATAACTGGAAATTCTTGGTGCATGCCACCAAGCATAAGGAAAGATGTTCGGTGCCTGCCACCAAGCATAACCGGTGATGTTTGGTGCCGGCCACCAAGCATAACCGGTGATGTTTGGTGCCGGCCACCAAGCATAACCGGTGATGTTTGGTGCCGGCCACCAAGCATAACCGGTGATGTTTGGTGCCGGCCACCAAGCATAACCGGTGATGTTCGGTGCCGGCCACCAAGCATAACCGGTGATGTTTGGTGCCGGCCACCAAGCATAACCGGTGATGTTTGGTGCCGGCCACCAAGCATAGCTGCAGATGCTTTTTTTTAGTGTGTCGGAGCTTGAGTTCCCACGCATGCCTGCAAACTGTTTGCACGCGTTTTTCGTTCGTTCTCATGACATAAACCAGCCGACGTCGAAACACAAGCAGGAAATGGTGTCTGGTGCCGTTGTCTTGCAATTCAGCAGCTACGATCCCTCCGAGACGGCGGGCTTGCACCGGTGCATAAAAGCGGGTTCGCACCGGTATTAGCCCGATGCATGAACCGTAAACGACATAAATCCTTGTGCGAAACATGTCAAGGAAATTCCAGAAGCACGTTGCATGAAGCCAGCATGTTCAAATGAAGGTAAATTTCGGATGAATCTCGCGGTCACCGCGACCCATAGGTCTCCGTGTGCACTTATCGCTGCATCCTGGCAATAAAATCGCACTTCTGGGACAGATTGAAGCGTCATTTCTTCTTACGACTTCTGCCGACTTCAGTTGACAGTCATGCTTCCCAAGTAGTCCTCTGTTGTGAGGAGACGATCAGCTTCCCAAGTAGTCCTCTGTTGTGAGGAGACGATCAGCTTCCATACTTTTCCATGCTCTTCCATGCTGTTGAAGAAGTTGTTCAAATCTACTAGCTACAGTAGTGTACAGTCTACAGTAGTCTACTACTGGCTAGCTACTCACTATTCCTTATACTAAGCTATTACTAAGTCTACTAACTAACTACTGACTAACAAAGGAGGTATGTAAATATATGCATATATAAATATATATATATATCAAAGCAAGCAAAGAAACCTGGTCTAAACTACAAGCCGCGTGATGCTTAGCCGTGCATAGTACAGACCTGTCGACTTCTGAGCGCCTTTATGCTGTGCTAACGTGGTAAATATCGCCACCGTGTACCCTGTAACGGATGGCAGAGCATCTGGTGTGCATCTGAACGTCACAGAACAGGTGTAAACAAGCTCACCGTTTGCTGGGTCCATCTTGCCTGTAAACAACTACACCCTATCAACGCTTTCATGCCGATCCTGTGCGTGCGATTCCATGTTGGTAAGGGCTGCCTTTGTCGCTAGGTAAGCTGGGTGATCAAGCGAACTCTGCTCAGACGGTGTCGCTACAGCGCATCGGGGGGGGGGGGGGGCAGTTTACTTAGAATTTCGCTTGCAATGCGTCCTGCCTTAACAATAAGGTCGAAAATGCGAGCCTCCCGCCAGTGAGTATGGGAACAGTTGCCTATGCTATCAGTTTAAGGGAGACATGGAGAATGATGCATAACAAGGAGAGTTGTTGTCTATTTGTAAATGAAACAAGTGCCGCTCACGGCTAGACGCGGCCAGCAGCAGGTCAAACGCTTTTATGACTTTGCCTTCTAGTGTGGTCTGGAAGTACAACGCAGCGCGACCAAATCGGTACTAGGATCATTAACGTTCGGAGAAGAAAAAAAGTTAGGCTTTGAATCGGACACAGAGGAGCTTTGCTCTTTTAGGTGACTGTACACAGACTCCACTGTGAACCAGCAGGTTGTTGGCTCAATGTAGAATGCTACGCCCACGATCAGAGGAAACAGCGAGCCATGCAATTTGATCACTTAATACCACTGAACAAACAACTATTTGGATGTTTCTCCCTGTGCTGGGAACACATGTAAATGCAACATTTGACGGCGATATGTCGGGGTGGGATGTTTCGGTAATGAAGCACAGTGGGATCGAGAATAGCCACGTGTGCTCCATCCATTGATCAATACTGCTACATCATCACGCTCTAGCAAGTCGGCATTGTTTTCGTAACACAAGTCGGCGGCGCTGCTTGCAAAGCATGTCCATAATATTCTCACAAAAAGCCAGGAGTACATGATGAATCTATCTATGGGAATGCAAGCAGAGTTATGACGGATCGTGGCACACCTGGGCAAATATCACGTCCGCTGATGTACCACGCAGCATTTTTGTTTTGCGACAGACTGTGGATCATATGTGAAAACACTTACCTCTGTTGACTGACCCTTCAGCGACGTAGCCTGGAAACAGAGGAGCGGTCATTGCGCCAACTAACAACTTGAGACGGCCTGAATTTTCCACTAGACCAGCGGTGCATGCTTAAGTCTCCTGAAGAATGATGAACCTGTAACAATAAAGCCGCAAACAAATAGAACTAACCACCTCCGTCTTTAAATGAATACCATTCCACGCAAATCAACAGTTTCGTCCTTCATCACAAGAACATGTGGTATTTTGACTGTCGCGGGACGATGTTCTACATGGTACAAAATGTACGGTAAGCAAAGTAACAGTAAACATAATGCATGCTTCATCTCCAGCTACAACCGACCGTTGCAGGACTATCCAGCCACGTTTGTGATACCAGACTGGACTGATAATTAACTGAGCTGAGGTCCAGTCTTCTAATGACATAAGCAAAACACTTCACAGCAAATAATGCAACACCTATGAACAAGGATAAGATATATGAGTGACAAGTTTGCACATGATGTGCACAAAATGTTTACTTACGCTGTATGCAGATGGCGCCGTCTTCCTCTTCGAAGCAATCTTCATCTGGGGCGCAAATCTTCGTTGTGCAAGACTCTCGCGCTAAAAAAAATGCACACCAGTTGCAGAAACAACAATGATGAATCTGACGGGCGCAGACATTGAGGTCCCGACACCATACTACGCCTAATAACTCTGGCATAGTTAGCATGGACACACCATAATTTGCAATGCTGCAGAATTATCCTGCTCAATGCACCCTACGAAACCAGCATCAGCGGAATTAGATGCTAAGGTTGCATTCAGATGTGGCTTAGCGAACAGAAGTGTGCCTATGCCTTTCCTAACGTTGGCAGAGTCGCAGGAGCAACCCAGAGATACTCAAATCAACACGTATTTGTACTACCTAAGCTTGTAGCCGGACTGATGGTGATCGGACAAGGCATGTAATTTGGCAACGAAGCATAACTTCGTCTGTTACTGGCCATGCCCGTTGACGATCATCTAGATAAATTGAAATGAAAGTGAGCATGCCATTTAATGCACACATCTAGCTAGATGAGTCTTGCACGTTATCAAATGTGATGATGACCATGACAATGATGATGGAATCGTGATGCTAGCAAAAACGTAGTGGACATGTTCAAGCGCCTTATTTAATGCCATGGTAAACTTAACTATTCCTGTAAGGTGCTGGAATGCACAATAACCTACGCGTTACAATGGATAGCAAAACGTTGGTTGGTTATTGGTTTTACGACCCGTCGACTGTTGAGTCATATGGCGTCGCCAATCTCTCACGCCGATTGATCGCGGGCGAAGAGTAGCGACAGGTGAGACTCGAACCCACAATCTTTCGATTGTGAGACGAGCATCTTACACCTAGACCACTCGTCCCCGGATAGCAAAACGTATGCCTGTATGTAATCAATGAGCATCCCGACATCTGCACACACTAGTAATACGTCACACCCTCTCACACCTGCCGCTGGCTCTGAACCTCCACGAAATCTGAGAGGGCGTGATGTATTACTAGTTTGTACAGATGTTGGGCAGGTTCAGAGCCGGCGACAGATGTGAGGGTGTGTGACATTTTACTAGTGTGTGCAGATGTCGGGGAGGTTCAGAGCCGGCGGCAGGTGTGACAAGGTGTGACATTATGCTAGTGTATGCAGATGTCGGGGAGGTTCACACCTCTGAACACCGTCTGACAGTCACACGGAGGTGTCATGACGCGGGGCGAGGCAGAGGGGTCGAGAGGAGTCAGGATTGTAAACGGAGTGGGCCGATGACAGGAAGTGAGGGAAGGGACAGTGCGTTCACAACCGCCAGTCGGACAGACGTCGGGAGAGGAGACGACGGCGATCCCACCCACCCACCCTCTATTTCTTCCCATTTATCGCACCCGACTCGCGATCCTTTCCTTTCGTGTTCGCCGTCGTGCCAGGGGCGGTTGTTTCTGGACGCCCTGTGCCTACAAACAAGCCGACGCGGAGGATTACGGCCACTACCAGCCAACGCTGGGGAACGGAAGGGAGATAATGAACAAAGGACGAAGGCCATTGGGACCGAAACCGACAAAATGGGGCATGCTTTGGGTAAGTATAGTGATGACCATGCTGTTAGAACTTCATCAACCTTGCCGTAATGTCGGACTATGTGATGAGTTTGACGGTGTAGTTGGTCGGAGGTATTCGGCCAGGCTCACCTCTCACACAGCGAGCTCCCGTTGTGAACTGGTCGTGGCAAATGTAGCCTACCGGACACTTCTTGTGTTCGCATGTGGTCAGATCTGAAACACAAACGGACAACATGGTAATGCAAGTCGAAGCGAACGGGTGGAGAATACGAGTGTGGTTGTGTGGGAAGATTTGCAACGTGGGTGTCTGCATCCCAAAATATCAGACGATTGTGGTCACTGAATACCGAGTTTATTTCTGAACGCGTGTCGGCTAGTTTTGATGCTTGACAACATTATATAAACGGGATGAATCGGCTCACACAATTGTTAAAGAAGTCAGGAGCATGTCAACCACCACACAATTTGCCATGGAATAACGGGAATTTCAGAATGTCAGCACAGAAAGACCAAACTGTCAGACTCTGGCATGACCGAATTATTTCGCAACACACATTGCTGTCGTCGTCGTTTGAAAAATACAATTTTTTTTCGTCGTTTGAACGCAGACACTCAAGCTCCATAAATCCCACATGCGCACCACACCTTCCGTCATCTCCCATTGATTCATTCCGGTTATTGTGAAAAACGGTGACATTTTTTCGGCCGTCGCCGGCTGGAACTGATGTTATCCGCCGTCATGTTGGTGGTCTGAGCACGCAGCTGGGCACACAGCTCGTCCGGCGGTGGGCGTACAGTGGCGGCGTTCACACGCGCATACCTGCCGTGGGGGTGTGTGCAGCAGGGCGGGACCTACCCTCCACGCAGACAGCACCGTTGGGCGTGTCCTGGCATATGTAGCCGGCCGTCCTGCAGAGCGTCCTGCCGACGGACGCGCAGTCGGCCCGAACTGGAACGGCAGGTCGACGTCGGTAATGCACCAACAGTGCAGGACGTGGGCACAAGTCGCACGTTTGACAGACAGACAGCACCGCTGGAGCGATACAGTATTCATTTTGCACGAAGAGCTAACGCAACACTGTTATGATTATAGCTGTGACGGGAATGAGATGCTGTTCTGATCATGAGTTTCCCGTGTTGTGTACATTCGCTATTCAGATGTATCATGTCCGCAACTTCTTACGTATAGTTAGGACTACGCATGGTGTGGTGAATCTGAACGAATGAGCAAATCTGGTGAGAGCTAAACTGAATATTTATTTATTTATAGTTAATATTTATTTCGTGAAAATTCAGCAGCGATCGATGGGAAAGACTGATACCTCCGCATTTAGGAATCTGCCTGTCATCGATGGGAAAGACGCGGTTGGCCGACTGCGGCTCCAAGGATGCCGTCTCACACTGATAACTCATTTTCGCCGATGCCGTGTGCCGTAAGTCTATCCGTGTTCACCTGCATTACGGGCACGCTGGTAATCCAAAAGAGCGCCTTCTGCTGCCACCCGGACGCTGTGAAGCTGTTTTCCTTGCAATGGTGTGCGACGACGACGCAAGCGCCGAAGACGAGTCCATCAGCCGCATTTAGTAATTTCGGTGAAGTTAGCGGCGCGAAACCGTTCCGTCCGACAAACCGGACAAACCGGACAAACCGGACAAACCGGACAAACCGGACAAACCGGCACTGCCAACCGGCAACTCTTCACTGGCAGAAGGAGACGACAGTGGAGGGCCTCCCACGGTTCAGCTCACCGACAGAGAAGTGCGGCCAATCTGCTAAACTCTGTCCAGCTCTCCTTATTTTCGGTACACCTTCGGGGTGAATAACGGGCAGCGAAACTGTGCCACAGCCGTCAACACTTGTGGGAGAAGAGAAGAGCTCAGTTTCGCTGGACTAAGGAATCGATAGTCGGCTCCAGTGATGCCGAGCAATGGCCGCGGGACATTAGCCAGCAGCCACGGTGTACCGATACATGAAGACGGCCAGTGATCGTCCCTTTGCTCTTTCTTCTGGCTTCTTTCTCTTCAGCTTCATCTTAAGTTGTTGCCGACGACCGAAGTATGCTAACATGGGAATCCGTTGACTGAAATACTTTTTTTTGTAAATATTTTTATGTGATCAACAACAGAACGATTCCATGCAAAAACGAAGTCGTCCCATACACCCAACAAGTATGGTGTGTGCTCTTCCTAAGCCGGCGGTCACACAAATGATGTTCGAGATGGGGGGGGGAGCAAATAGTGGTCCAAATGACTAAGACTCAGGGTATATAAACCAACGGGACCTAAGAAAAGGTCGTGATAGATATTGCACCTTTCCACGCGTTGTGCAGCTCATTTGTACGCTGTGGCTTTGCCTCTATATGTTGTGCGCTGCGCGTTTGTACGCTGCACGCTTTACCTCCGTATGCTGTGCGCTAAGCGTTTGTACTCTGCACGCTTTACCTCTGTGTGTTGTGTACTGCAAGTGTGCATGCTGCAGGCTCAAGAGTTGCACGCGGTACGTTTGTGGGCGTAACGTTCTGTGCTTGCACGCAGCACAATGTACGTTTCGGCTTTATACGCTGCCGGTTTGTCGGTTATATTCTGCATGATTGCACGCTTGGGTTCGTACGTTTGTACGTTTGTACGCTGTACGTTTTGTTGCGCTGCACGTGCGATGCAAACAAACATATTGTGAAATTGAATCAGGTCAAAACCCTCATCACATTGCAATGTCATGGGCACATCCATACCTAGAAATGTGTATTCTCCCACCAGCCACAATCAGTGAGATACAAGTATAAAATTGGACGTTGCGCACTGTGGAATCATGAATGAAGCAAGGTTGTGAATTGGGAGTAGGCATGGGAAAAGGGTGAACAGTTTGGATTGAGGTACACTATGCCGCCTGGCTATAGCCAGTATCGGCGCCTCGATCAACAAACACATGTGAGCACGTAAGCCGGAGGATGCAGCAGAAATAAATTAGCATGCATGAGATGATAACAATTGCAACATGCTAATATAGGTGAGGTTCAGTAAGCTTCTACTTCGATTTCGCTTCGTTGTGCTGTCAGTTAGCTTTGGGTCGCAAAGGTTCGTTTATTTCATCGCAAATTCATGTGCTGTTTCTTGCTTCATATTTGCGACTCCTGCGCGTTTATATGCATGTATGTTCATCTTCGACAGAATTAAACCTTCACTGTAGCGGGTCTTGTTTACTGTTTCGCGAGGCGCACTTAATAAGAGGAAATTACTTCTCAAGGGAAAAGATGACCCTTCTTGGCGTTGAGATTAAGTCTCCAATAGTAAAATACTTGATCGTGAACTGTCATGTCCAATCTTTATCTTCATTAATTATAACATCAAATGATCCAATACATTTATAGCTCCTCAACCCCAAGGCATTAACGAAATTTGGCATGATAAATTATGCAAATTTTGACCGAAAAGAAGCATCGGCTTTGCGCATAATTTCAAATTAATTGTTCCAGGTACCTTAATACCAAACTAAAATACATTGCGATGATGTCAGAAGGCTTAACAAAAAGTTAGATCTACTTTCTATGGTCAGACCTATCTCGCATTCGACTCTGAGTGATTTCAACACATTCTTGAAAAGTATCCACACGACTGTAAAGAGCGTACGTTTGTCGTCACGCACCATGGAAATCGGCGGTCTAGAAGACGGATTAACTTTGAGACCGTAAATGTGAGCACTTAAGCTCCTTTTGAACAAAACAGTTTAATGATCTGACTGCCTAGTCCGGAGAGCACATTGCGAGCTCCAACTCAATTGACATAGAACAAAATCGTCAATTTTCTTAAGACCAGTGGAAACGTATTACGTCATGCGCAGTGTCAAAATTACCATGGCATGACTCCGTGGGATAGCACGGTTACGTGGTACAGTAGTTACTTGAATTGTCACAATTAGTAGACGCACGCTATTGCAGTACGGTACACTTACTTAGTGTTAGTTACGTAGAGTGACTTACCTACATCAAGCCCTCTTACCAGAAGTGATGCACTCACCAGAAGTAATGAAGTTGCGTGGGGTGGCGCACTTACTTGGAGTAACGCACTTATGTGGAGTCAGACGGCTACGTAGAGTGACACACTTATGTGGAGTCGGACAGCTACGTGGAGTGACACACTTATGTGGAGTCAGGCGGCTACGTAGGACACACTTATGTGGAGTCGGACAGCTACGTAGAGACACACTTATATGGAGTCGGACAGCACGTGGAGACACACTTATGTGGAGTCGGACAGCACGGGAGTGACACACTTATGTGGAGTCGGACAGCACGGGAGACACACTTATGTGGAGTCGGACAGCTACGTGAGTGACACACTTATGTGGAGTCGGATAGCTACGTGGGTGACACACTTATGTGGAGTCGGGCGGTTACGTAGAGTGACACACTTATGTGGAGTCAGGCGGCTACGTGGAGTGACACACTTATGTGGAGTCGGACAGCTACGTGGAGTGGCGCACTTATGTGGAGCCGAACAGCTACGTAGAGTGGCGCACTTATGTGGACGGACCACGTAAGGACACACTTATGGGAGTCAGACGGCTACGTGGAGGACACACTTATATGGAGTCAGACGGCACGTGAGTGACACACTTATGTGGAGTCGGACAGCTACGTGGAGTGACACACTAATGTGGAGTCAGGCGGTTACGTAGAGTGACACACTTATGTGGAGTCGGACAGCTACGTGGAGTGACACACTTATGTGGAGTCGGACACACGTGAGTGACACACTTATGTGGAGTCGGACAGCTACGTGGGTGACACACTTATGTGGAGTCAGGCGGCTACGTAGAGTGACACACTTATGTGGAGTCGGACAGCTACGTGGAGTGACACACTATGTGGAGTCGGACAGCTACGTGGAGACACACTTATGTGGAGTCGGACAGCTACGTAAGTGACACACTTATGTGGAGTCAGACGGCTACGTGGAGTGACACACTTATGTGGAGTCAGACGGCTACGTAGAGTGACACACTTATGTGGAGTCGGACAGCTACGTGGAGTGACACACTTATGTGGAGTCAGGCGGTTACGTAGAGTGACACACTTATGTGGAGTCAGGCGGCTACGTGGAGTGACACACTTATGTGGAGTCAGGCGGCTACGTAGGTGACACACTTATGTGACACACTACGTAGAGCCCTTATGTGGAGCCGGACAGCTACGTGGAGTGACACACTTATGTGGAGTCGGACAGCTACGTGGAGTGGCGCACTTATGTGGAGCCGAACAGCTACGTAGAGTGGCGCACTTATGTGGAGCCGAACAGCTACGTATAGTGGCGCACTTACGCGGGGTGACACACTTTCTGACACAGCCGGCCGTGCAGCAGATTTGTCCGCCGCTGCAGTCTTCATCACCATCACACATCACACGCGCCTGCTTGCAGGGTCTCAGAGACGTCGCTATCAGCGGGCATTGGCCCACCTTGGTGTGGGCTGCGGCACAGGTCACGCACATGTCAGGCATGTGACTCCGGGGCAGCGCCACAGGTCGCAGGTCAAGGCAGCAGTGGTCACAGTGGGAGAATGCCGGTTGCTTTATCTGTTGCTCTGCAACTGCGTCAGATAAATCGCCGAAAAAAGTCACACAGACTGATAAGGTTTCATCAAAGGATGCCCTGTCAACATAAAACATTGCCCACCTGTAGATATTAAAATGCTTACATGCATATCACAGCTTATAGTTTAGGCGCACGTAGAGTGGTGTCTCGTGACGGCCCATCATTGCGTGTGAAAGGCTTGACCCAACAGCCAGAATAATGAGGCGTTTGCTAGAATTGACCTTCGAGACGACATAGCCAGCTGTCCAGGCGTACAACTCCGTCGCGATGTTCACGCGTGTCACCGCCTAACTGTGAGATCTCTTACCCACGTGACCCGCGAACTTGCCAGCTGACAGGCCACGTGTGCGGTCGGGGCTGAAGTGCGTAACTACATCGGTTGCATGTCAATTAACTGACTGCGTGAAATCTTGCGTGCGCGAACATAATACATATCTGCCCTCGGGAGCAGCAGCAGCTTGTTTCTGGGTCAAGTCGTTCCACTTACTTAGAACCCCACACGATGAAGCACACGTCGATTACATAGATAGATGAGAACAATTGGCTGTTGCAGTGAGTCGTCTGCAGTGTATCTGAGTGATTACCGCTCAGAAGGATTGTCGCTTTCTGACAGACACATGGTTACACATGTGATATGCCCAGGTAGTGAAGCTTGTCAACGTTGTCGCGATGATCATCTCCATCTGGTGTATCAATCAGTCACGTTGGAAGGAATGCTGGCGGGCAGGTCGCGAAGCCGCTTACCGGTCAGGTTGGTGAGATGTTGGAAGGTGTACTCTCCGTCACCCGCATATTGATGAGTGCACTCACTCACATTGAGTGTGTTCACGGACATATGAGTGCAGTGACGGACACAAGTGGGTGCATTCACGAGCATGAATGCACTCAGACACAGCTCAGTACACTCACAGCCATAGACTGCACCTAGCACTTACAAACATAGCTCAGTATACTTACGAACACAGATAGCCTTGTCGTGGCGCTGCAAACAGCTCGAATCCTCTCCACACTCAATATCCGCGCACATGGTCTTCGGCCCTGTGAAATGAGACAAGTTACTTTACCTGCTATTTGTTTTATCGACTCGTGTACCCACATGCAGCTAAATTATAACAGAAGAAGCGGACGCTTTTCTTTCTGCTCTTCACTCCGGAATGGTACACGATGCTTCTCCGTGATAAACTGCTTCAATGGTATAGATAATAAAATATCACATCAGTGGGTTCTTTTGTTTGGCAATGTGATTAGTGTAGAGTTGTGCAAGAAATATGTAGCTACATCAAACGCAGTTTTTAGTTACATTGTTCTCTAATTACAAACCCACATATGTACTTGAAGCTCTGAAGAAATAAAATGTGGTTTCCTATGCAGAAAAAAAACACTTGCGTTATTATCATGTACAATGATCCAGATAACTACTTCCAAAATTATGCTTTCCGCACTAAGCACTTTTGAAATTTCGCTCTCCGAAGTGAAGCGTATAATCTTTCGTTGATGTTTGGCCGCCCCGGTAGCTCAGTTGGTTAGAGCGCCGGCCTACACTGGTCTCCCCTGTCCTCGCGAGACAGGGATCGAATCGCTTCGCGCGCTCGCGTTTAACCTGGAAAGGTCAGTTGGCAACTGACCCGATAAGGCCGGGGATGAGCTGCGGGGCGGCCGTGTCGGTGCATTCACGGCACGTTAAACTCTCGGTCAAAATTCTGCTGTTTAACTGGAATTCATTGATTGGGTGGTGCCAGGGTTCACGCAACAATCTCTGTTTAGCAATAGGACCCTGGTTCATAAAACCATCCCAGCAAGAATTCGGACTAAATTTCTATGAAAAAAGAAAGTAAGGACCCGACCCTGCTCACGGCATACGACCGCCGCGACAGGGCTGCTGCCTGTGCAACCGGTGTGTTTGTGGGGCGGCCCGTGCAGAGGTCCGGCACCGTTATCAGACCATTTGAGCCAGGTCCGGTGCGGGGCCGTTGGATCCGATTATCCACACTTCTCGAGTTCAGAATTATCCCTTCGTGAAGCCTACCTTCAAAGCCACCTTCGAGCAGAAGGCAGAGCATTAATATTTCGCAGGCAGCTCTGGACGAATCATGCAAAGTATGCCGTGCAACTGACGACGTTGCAGAGTCGTCACTTTCGGAACACTCTGAACGCCCTTCCTATCATCAGCCCACAGTTCCCCTCCGCAGCTGGCTTTCAATCCCGAGGGGTCACGTCACCGAAAACGCCCTGTACCAATGCGTTGCCAGGTGTATGCTCACTGTTGATGCACTCTGGTCCTTCATCTGTGTCGACGCAGTAGTAGTCTCGCTTCGTACACCGCACATTTCGACATGTGGTCTTGTACTCGGCTGAAATAGCGGAACAGTGACGTCAGCCGCACTGCTCTCAGACTGCAGATCGGATAAAGACCAGCCAACTCCCACCCGCTCGGCGCCATATAGCGGAACAGTGACGTCAGCCGCACTGCTGTCAGACTGCAGATCGGATAAAGACCAGCCAACTCCCACCCGCTCGGCGCCATATAGCGGAACAGTGACGTCAGCCGCACTGCTGTCAGACTGCAGATCGGATAAAGACCAGCCAACTCCCACCCGCTCGGCGCCATACTAAGATGTCTCTCTCGCCTTTGTGTCAAGGTGGGAGTGGCGTATATTTTTTTTCGCTAATTGCACATTTTTAGATTTAGAATCTTCCGCCATATGTCATTCAGTCCATAATTGTATGGTGCCACTGATGAGGTGGAATAATTACGATAGAGCGGACATGTATCATGGGTCTCAAACACGAATCTCCCAGATGCTGAAAGCTGATGAGAATCGCGATACCCAAATCCGCAAATGATCACTATGATCCGATTTATCGGGTGTCTTGTCCAAGTGAGTGTTGCGCAACGCGGGTTTTCAGGAGAGTCCTTAGCGATCATGACTTGTCGAACTTGGTGTAGGATTAGTTAGTTAGTTAGTTAGTTATTTTGGCTTTAGGGCGCTTCGACCAGAGTTGATCATTCGCGCCCAGGTGTAGGATTAGAAGCTCCTAGAATATATAAATATAATAAGATTCAATTGCAGATCGTTTATGCTGCACTAGGTGGCTGCTTGGCACCATCCATCAGTAATGATCATGACCAAACAATTTTGCCAAAACGTGCGTGTCATCCCCGTACGAGTTGCCTAAAATAGTGTACATGTGTGCTTGGGCCATGCCCTCCACAACGTGTCGTACTTTGGGGACGCACTAAGTTTAGCTTATGCGGTAAGCTATAGCTTGGCGGCCAGGTACCAGTTGCTGGATATTGGTTGATGCGCCTCTGCTACCGGTCAGAATCCGCGTCGTTGGAAAACCGCTCAGCTGCAGTAACTATAGGAGAGCCGATTTTGACAACATGAGAAAGGCTTTAAAGCTGATTCTACGGAACGCTATGCACGGTATGGATACAAACGACTTGGTGGATTTGGTTCCCAATGTATCACAGGTAGTCACCTGATACCTCGTGCCACGTGCATGTACGCGTCTATGCGTCTGTGGTGCCCATCCTATTTCACGCAAATATAATAAGACGTGCACTGTGAGGCGAGGATACGACAATCAATCGCATCGAGCACAGCACAATACAAACTGCTGTGAGAGAGTTTGTCCCGACACAACAAAATACCAACTGCTGTGAGACATTGTGTCAGAGCGCAACAAAATGCCAACTGCTGTGGGAGAGTTTGTCCCGATGCAATAAAATACGAACTGCTGTGAGGGAGCGTGTCTTGGCGCAGAAAAATACCAACTGCTGTGGGAGAGTTTGTCCCGACGCACTGGTGCATGTCCTACCAACCCGAGAGCATTTCATAATGGCAGAGGTTAGAGTCATGTCTACTTAGCAAATTGAGAGGAAGTTGATTTTTCGAAGTATGCAAAATAGTGCTCAATGTCACATCGTGAAGAAGGTTGGTACTGCTGAAACAGAAGTTGATATTGCAGTCGCAAAATATGCAATGCTCATGCGCTAACATCTGCGATGTCATCCAAATTGGGCTTTTCACTTCCTCTGTCGAAGTTGATAGTTTTATGTAATGGTTCAAGGTTTAAAAACAAACTAGAGCGACAGACAGAGGTGACAAACTAAAGGTAATTTTGCTTAACATACAATGCACTCATTAATTACAAGAAGGTATGCAATGTGAAAGTGGTATGTTTAGCAACTCCAGGAAATATCAGAAAAGAAGCGATGGGTGAAGTTATCCCCTGCCATAACACACACACACACACACACACACACACACACACACACACACACACACACACACACACACACGCACACACACGCACATACTATGAGGCTAGGAGGTCTACAAGCTCCTGATGTTGGGAAATCAGCTCAGTGAATTTTTTTGTATAACTGCGCCTGGAAAGGGTGTTCTTGTGTACTCACTTGGGGTCGCGCAACCCACATCTCCATCGCTGTTCTTGCAGCATTTCAGGTCCAGGGGACATTGGTGGTCGTTCTTGCAGTAGATGCCCTCGTCCAGTGTCAGGTGGCTGGGGTTTGGACACAGACCAGGCTTCTCAGAAACTGGAAAACCCCGCATACTGGCTAGTCAGTCCCTGGGCCTGGTCCCAGTGTTCGCCGCGGGCCTGGGCCTGGTCCCATGTGTTCGCGGGCTGGGCCCGAGCTGGACTCGGGTCTGGGCTCTGAAATTCAATGTTCTATGGGCCATGGGCGGGCCCGACCCTCACTAGGCATTGTCTTGGGCCGTGACTGGGCCGGGCTTGGGACTGGGCCGGGACTGGGACTGGGCCGGGCTTGGGACTGGGCCGGGCTTGGGACTGGGCCGGGCTTGGGACTGGGCCGGGCTTGGGACTGGGCCGGGACTGGGACTGGGCCGGGACTGGGACTGGGCCAGGCTGGGGACTGGGCCGGGACTGGGACTGGGCCGGGACTGGGACTGGGCCGGGACTGGGACTGGGCCGGGACTGGGACTGGGCCGGGCCGGGTCACAATCAAAATCGTCGAGTGTCGACTGCTGAAGACCGGAGGCCTGAGCGGAACAGCGGACAGCATGGCACCGCCCGCGGCCCAACTCGGGGGTGGGGGATCTAACAAAGGAAGGTATACAATGTAGGCAGTCTATGATCGGACCCACATCGCACACACTTCTGAGACCTCTGAGATCCGAATCACGTACCTTGTTCCAATGTCCCGAATAATCGAACGTTTTTCAGTTACTAGAAATACAGGATGTAATTCTGTCCAGATAGCAACCATTATCAGACGTCGACTAGCCAAGGGGCTTTCTATAGGTTTTCCACACCGAACGAGTACGGGCCGCTCCTTCAACACTTCACGGGAACGGGTGGGCATGGGATGGGCTCGGGCCGCAAACGAACGCGCTGGGCTGGGTATGGGTCGCGACATTGCCAGCAGCGAACGGGCTCGAGCCGAGCCCCGGGCTGCAATCCAACAGGATCGGGCCGTCCGATCGGGCCCGCCGGGGGTGGGGTGGAGGGGGGGCGGGGGCTACGGACCAGCGGCGTGCGTGACCCACCTGTCCGGGCGCACCTCCTGCCGCAGGCCGAGTGACAGCACGTCTGGTCAGCGGCGCAGTCGGCGCTGCCGTTGCACCGGTCCTCGCGGAACACGCAGTCCAGCGAGCCCACCTCGGACGGGCAGAAGCCGGGCTCATCTGAAGCCAGAGGAGGGGCACCGGGCGCTCAGTCGTCATCTGGCGTGAGGAAGCGGCTACCTGTCCAGGTCGGCCTGTCGGTTCACTGGTGAATGGTTCGGAACTGAGGTGGTCGGTTTGTGATTGGTTGAGCCGGTGGCACGGTGACATGACTTGTGAGGAGTTGAATTGCAGCGACGCAGTAAATTGACCTGCGGGTTTGAGCCGTGAGGGTGCAGTGACCAGACCCGCAGAATTGACCGTGCGGTAGCGCTGTGAGCTGACCTGTCAGGGGTTGAATCGTATACGATTCAATGTAATTTTAATTCAATATCTTTACATGCGTTGGTGTTATCGATCCTGATATATTTTCTGGAGGTGGCCCTCTTTGACCTGAGCTAGGTCAATGATCTTACATGACTTGATATTGGAATGTTCATGTAAGACCCAAAATTATCGAGGAAAAAATATTGAAACCTTCGCGGCGCTATGCGCCGCTGTTTCCCCGCTGACGTTGAAAAAAACCCGAGGGTGTGTAAAAGACCTCCCGAGACGGGGCGACTACTAATGTACGTACGTACTAATGTGCTAATAAGCGTGGCTAACGTACTCCCATGGAACTAATGATCAAGGGTGGAAATTATTCGAGAGAGGGGGGCAATGACCTTATAATATACATCGTAAATGTTTCGCACCTGGCCATGCATGTTGTCATGGATATGACTACTGTGTATATTGATGCAGTGTAGTATGATTGCTGGTCAGCGTCCTAAAACATATATTTAGCCGGTATGTCAAAGTGTACAGCTATGCTTCAAAAGCTGTTATGAGTTGACAATTAAAGTACGAAAAAGTTGAAGGAATGTGAAAAATAGCGTAGTGGAAAACCGCGGACAATATTGTGAGGCAGGAGCGTGACATTATTTCACGCTGTGTGCAATTTGCCATCCAAATCTGGATAACTTAGGCCAGCTGTTCATGATCAGCCTCCACTGGTGTCGGCACGAGTTTGTGGGCACCATGTATCACATCGTGGTGAACAAACCAGCTCATGCAAAAAGCTGGGACGTGGTGGCGCAGTAAGCTAATCTGAGATGGGATAAGCCGCGCTGACACAACGAACTGTGGAGTTGGGCAGTGGACGCGCAGTAAACTGTGGAGTTAGGCAGTGGACGCGCAGTAAACTGTGGAGTTGGGCAGTGGACGCGCAGTAAACTGGCTGTGTGAAGTTGCGCCGTGATGGGACAGTGCAGTTAGCTGTGGAGTTGGGCAGTGGACGCGCAGTAAACTGTGGAGTTGGGCAGTGGACGCGCAGTAAACTGGCTGTGTGAAGTTGCGCCGTGATGGGACAGTGCAGTTAGCTGTGGAGTTGGGCAGTGGACGCGCAGTAAACTGTGGAGTTGGGCAGTGGACGCGCAGTACACTGGCTGTGTGAAGTTGCGCCGTGATGGGGCAGTGCAGTTAGCTGTGGAGTTGGGCAGTGGACGCGCAGTAAACTGGCTGTGTGAAGTTGCGCCGTGCTGGGACAGCGCAGTTAGCTGTGGAGTTGGGCAGTGGACGCGCAGTAAACTGGCTGTGTGAAGTTGCGCCGTGCTGGGACAGCGCAGTTAGCTGTGGAGTTGGGCAGTGGACGCGCAGTAAACTGGCTGTGTGAAGTTGCGCCGTGCTGGGACAGCGCAGTTAGCTGTGGAGTTGGGCAGTGGACGCGCAGTAAACTGGCTGTGTGAAGTTGCGCCGTGATGGCACAGTGCAGTTAGCTGTGGAGTTGGGCAGTGGACGCGCAGTAAACTGGCTGTGTGAAGTTGCGCCGTGATGGGACAGTGCAGTTAGCTGTGGAGTTGGGCAGTGGACGCGCAGTAAACTGTGGAGTTGGGCAGTGGACGCGCAGTAAACTGTGGAGTTGGGCAGTGGACGCGCAGTAAACTGGCTGTGTGAAGTTGCGCCGTGATGGCACAGTGCAGTTAGCTGTGAAGCTGCGCCGTGATGGGGCAGTGCAGTTAGCTGTGGAGTTGGGCAGTGGACGCGCAGTCAACTGTGGAGTTGGGCAGTGGACGCGCAGTAAACTGTGGAGTTGGGCAGTGGACGCGCAGTAAACTGGCTGTGTGAAGTTGCGCCGTGATGGCACAGTGCAGTTAGCTGTGAAGCTGCGCCGTGATGGGGCAGTGCAGTTAGCTGTGGAGTTGGGCAGTGGACGCGCAGTCAACTGTGGAGTTGGGCAGTGGACGCGCAGTAAACTGTGGAGTTGGGCAGTGGACGCGCAGTAAACTGGCTGTGTGAAGCTGCGCCGTGATGGGACAGTGTAGTTAGCTGTGGAGTTGGGCAGTGGACGCGCAGTAAACCTGCCTGTGTGAAGTTGCGCCGTGATGGGACAGTGCAGTTAGCTGTGGAGTTGGGCAGTGGACGCGCAGTAAACTGTGGTGTTGGGCAGTGGACGCGCAGTAAACTGTGGAGTTTGGCAGTGGACGCGCAGTAAACTGGCTGTATGAAGCTGCGCCGTGATGGGGCAGTGCAGTTAGCTGTGGAGTTGGGCAGTGGACGCGCAGTAAACTGTGGAGTTGGGCAGTGGACGCGCAGTAAACTGGCTGTGTGAAGGTGCGCCGTGATGGGGCAGTGCAGTTAGCTGTGGAGTTGGGCAGTGGACGCGCAGTAAACTGGCTGTGTGAAGTTGCGCCGTGATGGGACAGTGCAGTTAGCTGTGAAGCTGCGCCGTGATGGGGCAGTGCAGTTAGCTGTGGAGTTGGGCAGTGGACGCGCAGTAAACTGTGGAGTTGGGCAGTGGACGCGCAGTAAACTGGCTGTGTGAAGTTGCGCCGTGATGGGACAGTGCAGTTAGCTGTGAAGCTGCGCCGTGATGGGGCAGTGCAGTTAGCTGTGGAGTTGGGCAGTGGACGCGCAGTAAACTGTGGAGTTGGGCAGTGGACGCGCAGTAAACTGGCTGTGTGAAGTTGCGCCGTGATGGGACAGTGCAGTTAGCTGTGAAGCTGCGCCGTGATGGGGCAGTGCAGTTAGCTGTGGAGTTGGGCAGTGGACGCGCAGTAAACTGTGGAGTTGGGCAGTGGACGCGCAGTAAACTGGCTGTGTGAAGTTGCGCCGTGATGGGGCAGTGCAGTTAGCTGTGGAGTTGGGCAGTGGACGCGCAGTAAACTGGCTGTGTGAAGTTGCGCCGTGATGGGGCAGTGCAGTTAGCTGTGGAGTTGGGCAGTGGACGCGCAGTAAACTGGCTGTGTGAAGTTGCGCCGTGATGGGACAGTGCAGTTAGCTGTGGAGTTGGGCAGTGGACGCGCAGTAAACTGTGGAGTTGGGCAGTGGACGCGCAGTAAACTGGCTGTGTGAAGTTGCGCCGTGATGGGACAGTGCAGTTAGCTGTGAAGCTGCGCCGTGATGGGGCAGTGCAGTTAGCTGTGGAGTTGGGCAGTGGACGCGCAGTAAGCTGGCTGTGTGAAGTTGCGCCGTGATGGGACAGAGCACTGACCTGCCGGCTTGCAGCTGCGGCCGCAGCCGGTCTGGCAGCACTTGGCTGTGTCTGGACAGTCCGAGTCGGCGGCGCAGAATTCGCCGCACCGGTCGTGCCCCTCAGTCGCAGGACATATGCCCTCCTTCTCCTCAGCTGGAGACAGACACAGATGGTCGTGTAGGTACATCTTCATGTGCGCACCATTTCGCATAATCCTCCATGTCGAATAGGCAGCCCTGAGGTTGCATGGAAGCAAATAGCTCCAGGAGACTATCCTAGGCTGCATTCCAAGCGATCAGAAACGAGAACTTCTTGCAGCCCGAATGGCAAAAAACTGACTGGAAACCGGCAGTATGCCCAGACACGAGAATTTGCAAGGACAATGACATCCTAAATTAACGCGAGAACAAAAAAAACCTGACTGGACATGGTCACCGCTGGAAGTTCTGCTGCATGGATAATCTAACAATGTCACATATTTGATAAGAATCGCAGTCAAATAATGGAGTCCCCAACGTCCAAAGCCATGTACGTTTAATGAAAAGAATGTCCAGCAACAACCATGGGTGAGCGGAAAATGTCAATAACAACAAGAAAAACTGCTGGAAGCTTTGACTCTAACTCTGTCAGGTCCACTCTTCTCTTGCAGCGCCTAACGGGTGACGCTAAGCTAAAAAAGGCCGTGTGAACTTCATCCGCCGCATCCATCTGTGACTGATCGAACGAAGGTAGCCTTAGTCATCACGGTACCAAATTAGTCCTGTCTGTTCGGAATTTCTCCAGCTTCAGAGCCCGTCGTTCGTCACGAACGCACAGCGCTAACGCCACCACATCTGGAAGACCGTGATGCTGAGGGAATGCATCAAGGACATCAGGATGACATCAACGCTGATTCTGCACGTGGAGAACAATCGAGCACTTGAAGCGGTGCCCAGCTTGGTAGTCCATGCTCGCCGGCCCTCGTGGGGCGCTACCATTGTGAAAGCAAAACAGCTGTTTTTAAACGAGGACATATCAATATCAATATATAGATATATATGTATATATATATATATATATTATATATATATATATATATATATATATATATATATATATATATATATATATATATATATATATATATATATATAAGTATATATGTCATAAAGTCCTAAAGTATTAAGGCTTAATAAGAGCCACAGGGGCCCATCTGGGTTAAGCCTATCTAGAAAAGGTACTAGAATGTACATACTCCCACCCCAATCAATCCCTTATCCCAAGTTCCTAGGAAGCTATATATCCCAGCCCATCTAACACCACTCACTTGCTACCGCCTAACACCCTCAATAATCACAAGCTCCTCCCATCACACCCATCGTGCCACCATAGACAACCTCATCAGCATCACATCCCGAAGGAAGGTGCCGAATCCACTGCTAGGCTCATCCCACAGAAATTCATAAAGCGTTCAGACTTAATAAGAGACTCACTTGCTATTGCATAATACACTCAACAATTACAAACTCCTCCCATCATACCCATTGTGCTACCATAGACAATCTCATCAGTATCACATCCCGAAGGAAGGTGCTGAATCCACTGCTAGGTACACCCTATATAAAGTTATAAAGCATTTAGACTTGATAAGAGACTCACTTGCTATTTCATAACACAGTCAACAATTACAAACTCCTCCAAACTCCCACTCCTCCCTGTCGATCAACCTTCCCTGGAATACAGAAAAACAATCCCCCTATTCTTATAATGATTGTCTATGCCGTTTTTGAAGATGTTCAGTGTGTTGCTACTGACAATGGTTCCTGGCAGCTGGTTCCAGTGTTCTACTACCCTGTTGGTGAAGAAAGACTGTCTTAACCTTGTCCTGCTGTGATTAACTTTAATTTTGAATTGATGACCTCTAATTGCATCATTTCTGTTAAATTCAAACATTTCCCTGAGATATCCCTGTTCCTGACCATGAACAAATTTAAAAACCTCCATGAGATCTCCTCTCAGCCTTCTATATCTAAGTGAAAACATGTTCAATTTCTTCAGTCTTTCCTCATATTCCAGGTTGCCTATACCATTAACCATTTTTGTTGCCCTCTTTTGTACTCTCTCTAAAAGCCAACAATCTTTCTCATAACTAGGGGACCAAGCTTGGACACAGTATTCCAAATGTGGCCTGACATGTGCACAGTAAAGCTTCCTGATGACCTCCTCACTTTTGTATGACACATTCCTCTGTATTGCCCCAAGCATTCTTAGTGCCTTCTTCCTGGCTTCTTTGGTCTGTTCTGATGCCCCAAATTTTTTGTTCAAAATAACACCAAAGTCCTTCTCCTACTGAGTCACAGATAGTACTTGGCCACCCATCAAGTATGGAGCCTTCATATGCTGCCTACCTACATGCATGACATTGCACTTATCAAAATTAAACTTCATTTGCCATTTTTCGGACCACTTCACTAGCTCGTCTAAGTCTTTCTGCAGCAAAACCTGCTCATTTTGCCCTGTTATTGCCCTAAAGATCTTCAAATCATCCGCAAATTTCAAAACCTTACTGCTTAGGCCACATTCAATGCTATTCACATATATAATGAACAATAGTGGCCCCAGTACCGACCCCTGGGGGACTCCACTAAGAACATTTTGCCATGATGACTTTGTACCATTTAGCATCACTCTCTGCTGTCTATCTGAAAGCCACAACTCTATCCATTTTAGGATGCTACCTGCAATACCATGGACCTGAAGCTGCATCATTAACCGTTTATGGGGTACCTTGTCAAAGGCCTTACTAAAGTCAAGATATGCTACATCAACCTGATTTCCGTGATCAAATTGTTCTGTAGCAAAATTCAAAAAGTCCAAGAGATTTGTGAGGCACGATCGCCCTTTTCTAAACCCATGTTGAGTATCTTGAATCAATCTGTTTCCTTCCAGAAAACTAACTATTATATCCTTGATAATTGATTCGAATACCTTGCAGACTAGGGATGTGAGGCTTACTGGCCTATAGTTTTCAACTTTCCCTCTTTCTCCTTTCTTGAAAATAGGAACTACATTTTCCCTTTTCCAATCTGTTGGAATTTCATTTTGCGAAACTGATCTACAAAATATTATACTAAGTGGAATTGCCACTTCCTTTTCAGCTTCCCGCAATACCCTAGCATAAATTCCATCGGGTCCTGCTGCCTTGTTTGTCTTTATTTTTCTGATATAATTGAAAACAATATCACTATCAATGAAATCAACATCGTGTATCTGATCACCTGGCACTGAACTGTGGTTCACGGTTGGCAGATTAGTCACATCCTCCACTGTAAACACTGATTTAAACTGCTTGCTGAGCTCCTCAACCATCTCACTATCCTCACTCAATATAGTCCCATTTACATCCAGTGGACCAATTGTGCTTGAAACTTTACTTAGCTTGTAGAAACTAAAGAACTTTTTACTGTCCCCATTACAGTTCCTAGCCAAATCCAATTCTTTTGCTCGCTTTGCTGCTCTGATTTTCTGCTTCACAGCGTCTCTAGATTTTTGATACGACCTTAGATTTACGATATTTGAAGCCTCCTTAAATACTCTAAATGCACCTTTCTTAGCCTTAATTGCTTTCATCACATCTGGTGTAAGCCATGCTGGCTTTCCTACCCTTCTTTTGCGCCTTTGCTTTTGGGGGACATGTCTAATCTGAATTTCCCTCAAGTAGGATTTGAACTTTTCCCACATTTCACAGGCATTTAAATCAAAGAATTCTTCTTCCCATTTTATGGCACTTAAAGCCTCTCTCATGCAGGCAAAGTCTGCCCTGTTAAAATTTGGGATCTTTGCCAAATTATCCTTGATTGTCCCTGATACCTGTGCCTTGAATCTCACTATGTTATGGTCACTTCTTCCCAGAGTTTCTCCTACAGTCAAGTGTTGAACTAAATCACTTAAATCTGAGAAGACAAGGTCCAAGAATGAGCCCTGCCTGGTTGGTTCCATTACAAACTGGTGTAAGAACAAGTCCTCTTCAAGGCATTTCCTAAACAGTTTACATGATGGGGAGCCAACACCAACATTTTCATATCCTTTTAGATTAAAGTCACCAAGATATATATATATATATATATATATATATATATATATATATATATATATATAAATGTATATATATATATATATATATATATATAATGTATATATATATATATATATATATATATATATATATATATATATATATATATATATATATATATATATATATATAATATATATATAACTTATATATATATATACAGATATATATTACACACCATATACATATATATATATATATATATATATATATATATATATATATATATAATATATATGCGTCACATCTCCAATTTACGATTTAATTCATTTCATGTTATACTTACGATGTGAATGTTGCATTTCAACTCACATGACAAGGGTCAGATGCCATCAAATTATCGACGTAATTTCGGTGTATCGAATGCATACATGGTGTAGCAAGGTTAAAGTATGGAATGGATTTCGAGACCTTTTCCTCAAAGGTGGTCAACGTGGTATCACACATTATATGTCAATCACAAGACACCCGAGGGGATCGTGACGGCCTGGATCGCTGCTTTGATCGTCACCGAGTTCATCAGTACATGTGAGCGAAAACTATTTAGTTATCTATAAAGCTTCGTCCGGTATATACCTATATGTTGGAAGTAAATTTTTCGCAAATTTCGAGGGTTCTCGCGTTTAATCGTTCCTGATGGAAAAGCAATGCTTGATACGCGCTTGAAGTGCTCAGCATAGCATTCGCCGTATCCTGAAATAGCTAGCACCTAAACAATGCTCGAACAGCATCAACTGAGCTTCACCGGGAGAGAAGGCAAATCACACCACTGCGGGAGTGACTCCAGCGAGGGGTAGCTCCAGGTTCCAGCGAGGCGAGGGTTAGCTCCAGCTCGCAGCTAACCCTGGCCGGCGCACGGCATTCTGCCGCCTTCTCCAGTGCAGGGGTGGCAACATTGCAGAGCGCTTCCAAATAGAGGGAGCTAGCGGCATGAAACAAAACCGTCGTGTTGCACGTGCACGTGACGTGACCTTGCGATTGGTACCCGACTTTTATGCTTTGGGCAACTGGGTCACCTCTCAGGTCAGCTTAGATTTCGTTCTCGTCAACGTCGGGGATGTTTGCACTTGTCCGTTCTTTGTGGAGAAGCAATAACAGACACGCGCCTGACATGCTCGGCATGGCATTTCGCAGTATTATGCAGTACTAGCGATGTGGATGTTGCACTTCAACTCATATGACAAGGGACAGATATGATCGAAGTGTTGACGTCATTTCGGAAACTTGAGAGATAAAAAAATAGTGCCAGAAAACGCCATTTCCTTTATCGATCGCAAACATGGACGCACAATTCAGTTTTAAGAGTCATAACTAATCCTAGAGTGACCCAAGCGCCAAAAAAGTGAATTGTCTATCACACCACCACATTCCTCATGGGTCAGATCCGGGTAATTATTGAGATTAACTACCGATAATTAGTGGCTTGGATCAAAAATGGCCTCTCGTGTTGCCCCTTATGACATCATAGCTCAGTCATCAGAAACGAATTTCATAAATTTTACAACCATGAGGCCAGCAAAGAAATGTTCCATCAGTTGAGTGAAGCGATGGCGCACTGATGCGTGCCCTCTCTTCGTGTTCACTAAGACCCTCCCCCTGCAACGGCGAGGACCAGCATGCCATACGAGTCCGCAGGTCTGCAGGTCATCACCAGATGACGCAACCAAACACGTCATTCGTGAAAAACGAACACTCAGAGTGGTACAGGACCTTCCCGAACGTGATCTCAGAAACTCCATGTCGGCAAAAATGGGCGGCCATGCTGCGATGGCGAGTTCCGTATCATAATTACCATTGTTGGAGGATGATTCTGATGGCAATCGCACAGTGCCCGCAGTGTTGATTTATCCGAACACAATGGCGAGTGGCCTTAATCCATGCAGTAGAAGTGGGGTTCCGTCGCGGTGCAGCCAGACAGATCGCGCTGATCGACCGCGGGAGCATCACGCAGATGATTCAAGCAATCGTGATGTCATCAATGTTGTCCTTGCCAGCGGCAGTGTCGTGGAAGACCGGAGGGGGATGGTGGGGGGGGGGTCGTATTGCCATGCTCTCGGACACAACGTGAGCAGTTCCGGCTCCGATGCGTCAGGTCCGGCCCTGGTGCAGCAGGTCCTGCCCCGGTGCAGCAGATGTAGCAGCTCGACAGGCAGGTCTCACCTGCAGCGGTACACACGTGTTCGCAGCAGGTCCGACCCCGGTGCAGCAGATGTAGCAGCTCGACAGGCGGGTCTCACCTGCAGCCCGGTTGCAGCATGCCGGCGGTGTAGCAGAGGCAGCTCGGCAGGCGGGTCTCACCTGCAGCGGTACACACGGGTCCGCAGCATGCCCGGCCCCGGTGTAGCAGATGCAGCAGCTCGGCAGGCGGGTCTCACCTGCAGCGGTACACACGGGTCCGCAGCAGGTCCGGCCCCGGTGCAGTAGATGTAGCAGCTCGACAGGCGGGTCTCACCTGCAGCGGTGCACACGGGTCCGCAGCATGCCCGGCCCCGGTGTAGCAGATGCAGCAGCTCGGCAGGCGGGTCTCACCTGCAGCGGTACACACGGGTCCACAGCCGGTGACATCACAGCACTTGGCGTCGCCCGGGCAGTTGTCGTCTCCGTTGCAGCTGGCGCCACAGCCTCGCCGCTTCAGCAGGGCGTGCTGCGACTTGCTGGGGCACGAGCCGGCCTTCTCTGTAACGCAGAGCAGCGGTACACCCGGTGGTTGTCAGCAGGCCACCAACACAGTGTGCTTGAGCATGATGAATTCAGCTCGGGAATCTAATAGTATTGGTGTAGTGCAGCAATAACAGAAGCAGATATCAGACGGAGCATGTCATGTCATCGTAGCATGTCATCTCCTGGTGATGTCTTCGGAGTAGTGACATCAAAATAAGAAAACAACTTCTTTCAGGATTAGTTTCCTTTTACCAACGATTTGGACATATTCGTCGTTGCACGATAGAGATTGGTCAAAGCCTTGACTCGCCAAAACCACAAAGTGTTCGGCTTCAAAAGCGACTTAAATTCAGTGTGAACACAACAGTTGCCGGGTCCCTCGGTGCAGTGCCATGCCATGTAGGTTTGTGTCACGGTGCCAGGATGTATTTATCAGACAGCAAAATAGGGCTAAGACGTGAAGAAACCGCAAGCAATTTAGGGTGCGTGCTAAATGAAACCAATAAAACTTGTTCGACACCGGGGCCAACGAGGAAACTGCTCGACTAGCTGGTATAGCTGGTATTCAGTGTTGACTGATGTTGAAACATCATTCCGACCCCCCACCCCCCGACGAGGCACCACCTTTCCGTGGTGGTGGGGGGATTGCGAGCCCCAATGATCCGGCGCCCATCTTACCGTGAGGGGACAGACTAAGAGTGCCTCACTCGTCCTTCCATCAATACGCTCCCATTCCAATGCCCATCCCATCTCAACATCTATGTCCTTCACCTGGCCCTGCAACACGAACTCTCCCTACTATGAGCAGGTAGGACAACTTCCCCGGTCTTGCCCTCCAGCTTAGTTTTATCGGGGTAGTCGCGACTCCTCGGCCCGTCCCCCGGGGTTAACCGAGTCCTGGAGGCTGAGTTCCCCCGTCGCACGGTGCTAGTTGTGACAGGGGAGCAACACGCATCTTTGGTCCTGATATTCCGGAGGGGCGGGCGGGCCCGTAGGGCCCCATGCGGGTTAAGTAGCGGGTCGCCGTGGGCTGGGGGCCTAGGATTTCCCAGTGTCTGCCGGCCCGGTCGGCTGGTGTCAAGGGGTGGGCGGCACTGTAGCTCGGCCGGGGTGGTGAGTCTCTCTCTCTCTCTCTCTCTCTCTCTCTCTCTCTCTCTCTCTCTCTCTCTCTCTCTCTCTCTCTCTCTCTCTCTCTCTCTCTCTCTCTCTCTCTCTCTCTCTCCTCTCTCTCTCTCTCTCTCTCTCCCTCTCTCTCTCTCTCTCCTCTCTCTCTCTCTCTTCTCTCTCTCTCTCTCTCTCTCTCTCTCTCTCTCTCTCTCTCTCTCTACGCGGTGACCGAAGTTTCCAAGGAAACTTCGGTCACTGCGTAACAGTACTGACTATATTCCCATCCCTCGATTGCTTGTTTCCCGAGGAAGAACCAAGAAACTGACATCTCTGTCACCATTCCAAAGGCGGGATGTGATAGACTTGGCGAGATTGTTAGATAGGACAAACTGAAGGACGGAGCACAGGAAGTTGAGTTCGCTGTAGCAGAACAGTCAGATATGGCTCTGAAGTCGCCCGAGTTTGTGTATGGTGTATGGAGAGATGGGGGAAAAGGAGAAAGAAACCGTAGCAATTACCGTGGGGCCTCACAGAACCAAGAACACCTCGTGAGGGGTTATAGACTGTTTTGATCTCAGAGACGTTCTGGAGGACGAGATCATTGATGGGCTGGCAAATTTCGATGTGATTGTTGCAAGACAAATGAAAGTAAAGAGGATCAGAGCTCATGCCGACCAACAACGCTATTTTGACATTTAGTCGAATTGACTTACCTTCGGACATCGAAGTGGGCTACGCTCGAGTAAAAATATGACAATTCCTTTCAAACCCCATGCGCTATTTCAAATGCCAAAAGTTCGGACACACCACTCAATATTGCCGCAACCGTTCCGCGTGCAGCTGGTGTGCATCCCATGAACTCTGGTGAGAAGTGCACTTCGGAAAACCCATTATGTGCCAACTGTGGTGTAGGGAAAAACATCTCGTGCGACCGTACATGTCCAAATTACAGAAAAGAAAAGGAGATTATCTCCCTTAAACACATCCACAAAGTAACCTTTAGAGGCCAGGGACATGTACGATAGATCACACCCCAGAGTATCTTACGCTTTGAAAACGAAGACCGCTGTTACGCCTGCACAGCACGTACAGCCCGACAAAGCCTACGAGTTGATATCTCAACTGACAGCACTTCTTCGAGCCTTTGGGATTCCCCTCACGCCGCCTACGAAGCACGTACATCAAATCCCAACCGACACCGAAGCGACCGAAGTACCACCTGCTACTGGGGAACAGACCATTGATCCATCAGACGCCTCCTCCCGCCCAACGTCGGAGGGTGGTGATTGGACTCGGGTGCAACGCTTTAAGAGGCCTGCTCGGTTCTCTCCACCAAAACCTAGCCCCTCCCATCTACCACCTTGCCTACCCTGAAATCCCCATCTGCCACTTCCCGTTCGTCCTCCATACTCCCCTCACCTCCTACACCCATCACCACTACCCACAAATCCATCCTCTCCACCTCCTCCCTCCCAGAACCTGCTCCCCTTCTCGTGATCCAGGCCTCAACCTCAACCTCTACCTCCTCACCTACATCGCCCATTGGAAACACTCACAGACCAATCCAAGTCCCCAACGTAACCTTGCAATATAAAAAACTGACAGGCGCGCCCGTGAAGCAAAACGGGCGCGGCTCGCCCAAACGGGCGCGGCTCGCCCAAATGGAAAAGGCCCGCTCGGAAGGCCGCCAAGGTGCAGAGAATGCTCTTCCCCAAAGCCGGCCACCCCATCGCCGCGAAGGAAGGTGGCAGCTTCGTCCGTGAACGAGATGTGTCCTCCCCCACCTCCACCCCGACTAGGGCCACATAAAAGAGGCCTTCCACTGTCTGGCTCCCCACCAGGGGAAGCTTCGCCACGCTGCCGTCCGAGGACGCAGTCCCTTAGCACTTCTCTCGGGATAGATTCCGGGGGTTACTTGGAGTCGCGTCCGACTTTGAACCCGATGCCACGATCTGGAAGCCATTTTTAAATGTTTATCTGTGATCATCGGTGATATTTTCTAATTATATGTTTTAGAGTTCTAATATAGAGTTCTATATGTTCTAATTATATGTTCTAACTATATGTATTATATGTCTATAAACAACTTTTAATCCCTTGGATGGGTGTCTTAAACATAATATCACAATGGAATTGTAGGGGACTACGATCCAGTGTCCAGGAATTACAAGTGGTGCTCAGACAAGACTGTCCGATTGCGGTGTGTCTACAGAAAACGAAGCTTACAGGAAACTATAATTACACAATCAAGAATTACCAATTATTACGCAAGGACATGCCAACCGACACCGTAGCACATGGTGGTGTGTTACTGGCGGTACACTGTAGCGTACCTGCGCAGCAGCTAGATTTGCGTAACACTTTTCAAGCTGTCACCGCACGTATCCACCTCAACCGTAGGCTGGTGTCATTGTGTTCACTGCATCTACCTTCTGGGACTGCATTTCCGGCCTCGGGAGTCATGCATCTGATATCCGAGCTCCCAAAACCACTTTTTTAATTTAGGAGAATTCAATGCTCATCACACCGTCTGGGGATTTGATAGTGTTAACGTCCGCGGGCAAGTATTACACTCAGTATTATTAAACTAAGCTGTATGTTTGCTAAGCGCAGGTGCATATACACATCTCACTCTTCCCTCGGGTCTAGACCTGAGCATTGCTTGCCCGCAATTAGTAGATCCATTTGAGTGGTCGGTGCACACTGACCCTCTTGGCAGCGACCATTTTCCTGTGTGTCTACATTATCGTGATGGGGCAGTTCTTGCGTTCTTGCTTCTCGACCATCACATTTTAGCTCTCAACACCACCGTACGTGTTAGTTTTAAGGAGAAACGACATGTTGGGGCCATCTTTTTCGACATAGAGAAAGCGTATGATACTACATGGCGGTATGGCGTCTTGAAGAAAGTGTTTAGCTATGAGATTCGTGGTGCTATGGCTATCTTTATCAACAATTTTCCATGTGATCGTTTTTTTTTCAGGTTAGAATTGGTAACTGCCCTTCCCGACGTTTTCTACAAGAAAACAGTATACCATAGGGCAGCGTTTTAAGTGTCGCTTTGTTTGCTATTATGATAAACGATAATGGAAACTGTCTATCGCATTCCATCGGTCGGTCCCTCTTTGTTCATGATCTTGCGATTTGGTGCTGTGGTGCTAGTACTCATTATGTGGAGTGGCAGCTGCAACTGGCAGTGGGTCGGCTTGAGAGGTGGAGTTTTACCAATGGACTTATGTGTTCAAAGTCGAAGACTGTAGGTATTCATTTGCGTCGCGTCGTCGACCATGCCCCGATTTTTCAGTGAAAATGTTTGGCACAGAGATCGCTACCGAACCCGTGTGGAAATTTTTGTGAGTGCACTTTGACAATCCGCTGACATCTCGGGAACACCTTAGAATTCTTAGGAATAGATGTTTTAAGGCATTGAACATCTTGAAATGCGTATGGTGCAGACCGTAAGACATTACTGCTTTTTACAGATCACTCATCCGTTCTAAACTTGACTAATGGCTGCTTCGTTTACTACTCAGCTTGTACGTCTGATAAGCGAAAGTTGGATGTTGTGCATAACGCAGCCTTGCGAATTGCCACTGGTGCATTTCGAACGTCCCACACGGCAAGCCTTCTGGTTGAAGCTCATGAGCCACTCCTTGCCTTGCGGCGTCTCATGTTTGGAATGAGATTCGCGTGCAAACGCTCATAATTTCCAAACCATCCTACACATGATGTGATGTTTTCGTCACGCATTGTGAACTTATTCTATGGAATATCTGACCAGCATTCTGTACCTTTCTGTATCAGGCTCTATGATGCACTGAATCGGAGTGGAATCACTTTCCGTGACGTGATAAAACCAAGCGCTCTGGATACTCCTCCCTGGGAGTTACTGTAACCGACAATCGATGTTACCTTGAGCGAAAACTACAAACATAATACCCTACCTCAGGAGTTCCGAATTAAAGATCTGGACCTCATTGAGTCCTACGCCGGCTACGAGACAACATGCACGGACGGTTCAAAGATTGAAGCTGGTGTTGGCTCGGCGTTTGTTAGCGGCTCCGCCACACGATCTTTTACGCTACCTGTGCAGGCATCAGTTTTCACATCCGAGTTAGTAGCCATTAACAAAGTTTTGTGTTTGATACAAGCATCTGATGAAACATTACACCTCTTCCTAACAGAGAGTCTTAGGAAGACTCTCATCTTATCAACTCTCCCTAACAGAGAGTCTTTTGGCACTGATATCTTTTAATTCATCACATTCCATTGTCCAGGAAATAGTTTTACGGTTGACGTCACTACGTGCAGAGGGTAAGACTGTAGTTATATACTGGATTCCAAGCCACGTCGGTATATTAGGGAATGAGGCCGCTGATGCGGCTGCAAAGCGAGCAGCACAGAAGCCATGTACACGCTACATGCCCATTCCTGCTTGAGATACATATCCCGTCATCAAGGATTAGGTTTTTCGTGAGTGGCAGGTGCTTTGGGACGCGGTCGGTGAAAACAAGCTTAGGACAATTAAACCTAGCATCGGCCAGTGGTCCACGTGCTCGCGTAGGATAAGGCGAGACGAGGCGGCACTGTGCCGCCTACGCATTGGCCACACGCACGCAACGAACATATATATTATTTGTGGTGATGATGCGCCCATGTGCCCAAGATGCCAAGGACGTTTCAGTGCGTCACATCTTAACCTCATGCCCTCAGCTTTCTGATGTTTACAAGCATTACTTTGGTTGATCGCAGCCACTGTCAATTCGTGATGTTCTGGGAATGAATCGGTCGCGATCAATTCTGGTCAATTGTTCCACTTTCTTTTGAAGGTAAACTTCAATTTTATATATTCTCCTGTCTAATCCCTTGTACGGAAGCAAGCTGGCACACTAGGATTGCTTAGGATTGTCACAGTTTAAATAGTTTTGTTATGGGCGCTGTATAACCAATGCAGTTGATGCGCCAAAAACCCTGATAACTAACTAACGTTCCTAAACCTGTTTGTGTTGGGCGAGCAAGCTTTCAGATGCTCTATGTGCGCTATGCAAACAATTTACCTTTCCAATCGCTATTCTGAATTAAGGCCGCTTAATATCTAACTGACCGGTGGCAGTTATTAGTAATTGGACTCATTGCAGTGTCAAGACAACAGGTGCGCTTTTCCCCGCCTATGCAGCCAATTTGCTTTGTTTAGTGTCTTGAAGTGTTGACGACTATGACCTAAGTCAGACGCCGCTGAGGCCATCACTACATTAATTGTGTCACAGAGCATGGCGAGCTTGGTGACGTAGGTGCAATTGGAGAACATTTGTAACTCAAGTAGAAGTGCTCGAAGGATACTTCGAGTGTTTGTTTTACCACATTTAATTTGCATGTCCATTGGTGCTAGCATCCGCTTCTTTCTTCTTCGCCCGAGGAAAGGGCGAAAACAATCATGACACTTGGATAGCATGCATAATAAATCAGTGTTGTTGGAATTGGAGACCAGAGGAAGAGAAATGAGGCTCATTTGTGTGCTACCCGTCGCCCTGATCCAATTGGAGACCAGAGGAAGAGAAATGAGGCTTATTTGTGTGCTACCCGTCGCCCTAATCCTAATCCAATTGCAAAATGAGCCAGGTACGCTCCCTCCACGGTCATGATTGGTTTAAAGGCTGCACAAGTAGTACCTAAGTGTTCAATATTCGTGTACCGCAATAGTTGTATGTCATTGACGTCTAGCACCCTCGAACATTTAGGACAAAACAGCAGTATCGCGTCTGCCGAAAATATTAATACCAGTAGAGGTGAAAGTGTACTTACGATCGAAGACAAATCAAACTAATGGTTCTTGAGCATGTTGTTGAAAGAAACTTCCTACTTGAATGAATGCTTTCTCGCCTAAATTTTGATTTACTATGTTGGTAACATGCTTGTTATATAGGTAGGTTGCTGAGAAACATTTGCTGGTGCTTGATAAATAGCTTGGAAATATGTAGGATGCTACCGCAAAATAATCTATTTTCACATTGCCCAGCACATAAAGGGCGTGACGTCATTCCACTGGTTACGTCATCGTCTTCTTGCCATATTTAGTTCCTATGAAACTTTGACACTCCCTGGCTATGAACACAAACTGTTGGTTTTACCTTACGAGGGAAATGTATATTAGTGTCATATGAGATGCATTTTCATGGAGGCATTCATACTATCGAAATATTTCAAACGGCTACAGAAATTCGCATGTTCTGTCAAATAAAAGAGGAGGCGACAAGATACATCTCTACTTTCTACTTTCCGTCAAGAATGTCTATGCTTTCTATCCATCCGGGTTAGATTGGCTGAAGAAGATTGCGAGCTGACAGCTTATCAAGCCTATCGTGACCGCGGTTATCTGCTGAATAGCCAGAAGCATATTAGGCGACCTGAGGACGGTGTTTTTAAAATCTTTATTTACAAAAAATCAAGTTCATCTCATAACTCATGTTGACCCACACAAGACGAGCGACTCTCTACTTCGTCAGTGAGCCATTGCAATTGCCTTCCGAATGCTTGCATTCCAAGGTAACTATTTGAGTACATTTCCAGTCTAGCAATGCGGGCATAACCAGCAAATACTAATCGGAGATGCACGTGCGGCCGGCTTACATTCGGATTATACAGACCGCTGGTTTGCAGCATTGCCCCCGTGCGTCACAGGGCATCAGGGATGGTAAATCTGACGTTCAGCCTGGCGCCGTTCACCAGACCACGACTTAATATGCATTGGTTCCGAATCATTCGAAGCATAGCAGCCTTTGTCACACCAAAATGATGTTCAAAACACAACCTCCGTGGGCGGAAAACCGCCTCCGTCATCCGAAATTACTGAAGTGACTGATAACGGCCAACCCCGATGCGACAAAGAGGGAGGTACTTTGACTTCCTTACAAACGATTACAAGTAGAATCGGTCCATCGGACCGCTCTAAGCGAGTGGTATCGTTGGCCAGAAGATCACCAGGCAGAGCACTTCAATCTAGACAATTCGCCGACTCATGGGTGCTTAGCTGTATTCCCGCTTAGGCTTCTGTGATAGGGCCGTAGAAATTCCTCGGCAACTCTGCATCCGCTTTGCTCGGGAGTCCATGGCATGAGCCCTGAGCTGCATGGCCTGTGTACTCAGCATTGTGATCGAGCCAGCAATGCTGGTAATCCACCTCGCATAGGCAATAATGCCTGCTAGACGTCACCGTGTGGCTGACGTTTCCATGCTTGTTAAGTTGGCAATCGGCATCGCATCGTGGCGGCTTAAGTCAGCCACGTGCTGTGCCGTCGCGTCGGCTACAGCAGAAGACGATGCATCCTGCTGAACTAGGCCGCTTCCCTTCACAGCATAATCTGCGGGATCGAAGATCCACAGCATGTGGGAAGCTGAGCAGCGCCGAAAGAATTCAGCGGGGAACATTTATTGGCTGGTGATGTTCATTGATCTTCGGTTGGTACGAAGGCCGCACCAGACAATCGGATCCCCTTCAGTGACGCATTCCGAAGTCGGCTCCGGAATGCCGAGTGCCGTCATTACCAAAAACAAGCCCTCGGTGGCTGGGAAAAGGATAGCTTTATGACTGCATTGCACTGACATTTTAATCCCGATCTGCCGAAACGTATGCCTAACGAGTAATTCTTTTCCTGATGAAATATGCAAGTACATATATATTTATATTATATATATATATATATATATATATATATATATATATATATATATATATATATATATATATATATATATATACATGTATGTATGTGGTAAATGTGCATGTGTTTGTGTGTGTGTGCATGTGCGTTTATGTGCATATGGGTGTGTCGAATCAGATAACGTATTGCCTCATGGCTTCAGAACATCCTCTGTGTAAGTGCTTTTACTTAAAGTTAAAATCCGTTCTACGTCAGCGTCCTAAAGTTCTCCCAGCACACCATTCCAGGACCTCCAGCACCAAAGTTTCACGTTTAACTTTCTCAGTTTGATTAGCACTTTGTGAGTGCATGTAGCAGGTCTGGGCCGTCTCTCCACGCTTTGGTGAGACACCACTGGTAATTATTAACTATTCCACACACGGGACAACTCCGCTGCCACTGGCTTGGCGACACACTGTATTGAATGATAATCTCGAATCTACTGAAATTGGGCTTCTTTATCACGCAGAAAATGTCTCACGTACGTCATCACATCTCGGTTCGCTGGCAGCTTGTTCTTTGGGAAATATCCCGA
This sequence comes from Ashinkailepas kermadecensis, assembly GCA_034440615.1. Classification (NCBI taxonomy): domain Eukaryota; kingdom Metazoa; phylum Arthropoda; class Thecostraca; family Neolepadidae; genus Ashinkailepas; species Ashinkailepas kermadecensis. Next base: position 116,389 of record JAOTOM010004320.1, on the reverse strand, counting down.
TAAAACCAAAGCCAAGATAATACTGTTCAGCTTTGCTTCTCGTTGCCATGGTTTCACCACACTACGCTGAAGAATTTGTCACCACCGCACTCACTGCAAAGCCTAGTAATACACTCACCGATATGATAGGGGAGAGCGGAACGGAAACCTGTACCCTTCCGTATCTCCGACACAACCTACACTGGGCTGTTTATCCAGCTGGGCCCAGAGCTGGGCCCAGCGAAAGAGGATGCAACTGTGCATCCACTTTCACCCTTCTCTCTCTGGTCCTGTGTCACTTCATAGCACCCTGGGCCAGGAAAACATGACCGCAACCCTCTGCCATCTTTTCGCCCGCACAATGATAAGCACATCTTAATCTTAGTTTTAATGGTATCAATACACACCACGCTACAGATGAATTTGTATGGTGAGAGGAACAGTTCGTACACCGCTAAGGTTCTGAAGTGATCATAGATAGGGAGCAAGAGTTCGTCCTCTTACTCAGAGTGAGGAAGAAGACACAAGGAGTTTGTGGGTGACGCGAAGCAGCAAGCAAAAAAAACAAAAAAAAAGATAAAAAAGGATAGCACGAACCCTCTGGGAAGAGTATTAAAAAAAGGCAGACGGCTTGCCACACGCCTCCTCCCCTGCATGCCGTGCACACAGCTCAGTCGTGGGAGATGCAGCTTACCACGGATCCTTGCACGTACACACTTAACAGCTCGCTACCTCCTTGCATGTACACACTTAACAGCTCGCTACCTCCTTGCATGTACACACTTAACAGCTCGCTACCTCCTTGCATGTACACACTTAACAGCTCGCTACCTCCTTGCATGTACACACTTAACAGCTCGCTACCTCCTTGCATGTACACACTTAACAGCTCGCTACCTCCTTGCATGTACACACTTAACAGCTTGCCATTGCATTTATGCCGGCTTTAGCGGGCGAATTCATCATCGGTGGATCAATAAGTCGTTTGCTGCGCCTGACAGAGGGTGAACCGAGTGCTGGTTCGTCACTCTTTGGTCTAGATAAGTAGTATTTCGCCGTGAAAAAGAAGAACCTGACCGACATGCCACTCATCCGCTATGCTTAGCATTAACAACACGTGGATAAGTACTTATTCCTAGTAATTATCTTTTAATTGACGCTTTGAAGTGTCAACGCGAAGGGTATTTGCTAAGTAATCACAAGTTACAAGTATCCTACGTTGTATTGGCAATGTATGGAAGCTATGTGCCATGTTATACGTAATGTCACCAGGGCGCTAATATAGCTGATGGGAACATTCGCCCACAGGAATCTTCAGCGCTCGATTTTTTTCTTCGAAATTCCAGCGAAAGTGGAAATTTCGAGCTCTCTGGTAGAATATTTTGCACGATCGTCATTATTTCGTCGAAAAAAAAGTTAATTAACGACGTATCCTAGTGTCCATAATTTTGCTTGTTTCTGTATTTACTTCACTTCCTATCGTTCCGAATGTCGCGATCAACATTGCCGTGCGGTTACCTTCGGGGCACACGTTGGTCTCGCATGTGACTGGGTCGTAGGCGCCCGAGCAAGTGCACTTGTTGCACTTGTTGTAGAACGTGGTGCCGTTCGGGCAGATGTGCTCCTCCGAAGGGCTCAGGCACACTCGTCCGCAGCCATTCGAACAGCACTTCTGCTCGTCCGCGCATTCGTCGTCCACGGAGCACTCTATGGCGCAGCCACCTGTCGTCTCCGACGGAGCCGGACAGGAGCCGGGCTTGGCCAGGTCTGTAGAAGGCGCTCCTGGTCATGATGGGTCACAGGGAGCTGGGCTTGGCCAGGCCTGTAGAAGGCGCTCCTGGTCAAGATGGGTCACAGGGAGCCGGGCTTGGCCAGGTCTGTAGCAGGAGCTCCTGGTCAGGATGGGTCACAGGGAGCCGGGCTTGGCCAGGCCTGTAGAAGGCGCTCCTGGTCATGACGGGTCACAGGGAGCTGGGCTTGGCCAGGCCTGTAGAAGGCGCTCCTGGTCAAGATGGGTCACAGGGAGCCGGGCTTGGCCAGGCCTTAGAAGGCGCTCCTAGTCAGATGGGTCACAGGAGCTGGGCTTGGCCAGGTCTGTAGCAGGCGCTCCTGGTCATGACGGGTCACAGGGAGCTGGGCTTGGCCAGGCCTGTAGAAGGCGCTCCTGGTCAGGATGGGTCACAGGGAGCCGGGCTTGGCCAGGTCTGTAGCAGGAGCTCCTGGTCAGGATGGGTCACGGGGAGTCGGGCTTGACTAGGTCTGTAGCAGGCGCTCCTGGTCAAGATGGGTCACAGGGAGCCGGGCTTGGCCAGGTTTGTAGCAGGCGCTCAAGTCAGGATGGGTCACGGGGAGCTGGACTTGGCCAGGTCTGCAGTGCGTGCTCCTAGTCGGCACGGATCACAGGGATCCGGGTCTGGTGGGGTCCGGTTGGGAAGATCATTAGCTAATGCCAGAATGTTCCCAAGAATGAACTGGGCTCTGTTAGATCGAGGAGCATGATGGGAAAGGATTTATTTCAGCAGGTGTTGTTTGAAACGAGACGGGTTTAGCTGGCATAGTCCGAGGAACTGTTTCCGCTCGAAAAGGAATTAACGGTTGAAATGAATTGACTGCTCAACAGGACGTTATTGGATCTCGATGACAGGTGGAATGACACCGTGGGGAATTTTCCTAATGCTGCAGAGCAACTCCAGTCCAACGTATTTTTATCGAGTTTACATTGTTTCTGGATGTTTGGCATTATACTAATTTCGCCAGCTCATGTTTCGAGATGGTTCATGCTGATGTCTGAGCGGCGGGGTGGGCAGTCAGCTGCCTTCACTTTTACGCCGGTGATAACAATGCAATGAAGAAGGCGCCTGACATTCAGTTGTTCATTCATTGCAGTTTGTTGCAAAAGAAGGTCTCGTCAAGCTACCGAACCTGCCGAAGTAGTGGTCAGGTTTACTAGTTACCAGGAATTGCCCAACAAAGCGGCACGACGACTTATAAGGTAAGCTAGCTTGCCCTTCTAACGGAACTATTCGATTAATGATGGATCGATTGGGTGAGAAGTCGGTCAAGCACTCACTCAACAAACACTCATTCAAACGGGGAACCCAGAACTCCCAAAATCCCTCCATAGTCTTAACCAGTTCCCACAACTATTCCTGAGTGCAATGTCAGATAAATATTTAATCTGTGTCGAAGCATCGCTCCAGGTTGAAGCGTTGATCTAGGTCCAACCTTTGCTCCAGATTAGCCAGACCCTTCAGGTCGAAGCGTGGCACAACTCGTGGTCCAACAACTCACATGGTGTGGAGCAAACAAAGCCGCAGCCGGTGGGGCAGCACTTGTTGGAGCCGGGACACTCGCCATCTTCGGAGCACTCCTCTGTGCAGGGGCCGAACAGGAGGCGGGCCGGACAGCTGCCGGGCTTCGGCACATCTTCACCTGCAACACAGTGTCCAGGTATGAGGTAAGCGAGTCCGTCGCAAGTACTCACACATAACATGATCATACTCTTTCTACAAAAACACCATGAACATGCTCTTTGTGGCGTGCCGAGAAGTAGTTATGATTTGTGAGGGAATATGGGGAGGGGGAGGGGAGGGTGAATTTGTGCGCTTCACTTGGTAAGTTCGTGAATGGCTTGCCAAGTGCGTATAAGTTGGGTGAAACTTCATTCATAAAACTTCAATTCATAAGCATGCAGTTTTTTGCTATAGGTCTATGAAATATCACCGATTGTGCGATATTTCAGTTCTAACAGCAGTTTGTGCCGTGCCAATAAACATAACGTTCATGTGTGCTTATTTCAGATCGATTTGCGTGTGGTGGCAAATTCTACCTTCCATCCCCTCCCCAACCCCACACCCGAAGCTGTAAGTAAAGAACAAAATATTGCAATGAATTAGCACAGCGGCGATATATGTCATCTGCTGATGGACATTCGCATCTCATCAATGTGTTCCGATTTTTTTTGCATCATTTGACCCCGCCTACAATGTGCACATGAGCATGCACGTAATAAGCACCAGCAGAGCAAAATAGGTAGCGTTATGACACCGTTGTAAATAGTCTGTCGTGAGCATGCTTGAAAGCGTTCTGATCACCTGCTTGGTCCACTTCCAAGCATAGCTTACGTGAAACTGGTTGGAATGGTTTGCTTCACCTCGTTCTTCTAACAGGACCCTCGCAGTGAGCCAGCATTTCCCACCGCTCATAACGTGCGGGGAGATTACTTTAACAATGGAGCCACAGCCAATTGATCACCCCCCTCACTAACTAACATTTGTTCTAGGATAGACATAGATGCCGTAAGCAGCATGAGGTAGCTTTAATCGTGAGCCTTCGGAGCTACTCAGAGCTGTTTGTCTGCCACTTGATTGACTTTTCATGTCAGGTCAAATTGAGCAAATCCGCTGTCGGGCTGGTTTGCTACCGTCTTCTCAGACCATAGATGTGAAAGAAAGCCAAGTGCAATGTCACCGATCAGGTCAACGCCAAGTACGAACGCCAAGTACGAACGCCAAGTACGAACGAAGTTAACGCCAAGTACGAACGAATACATGAGGAAATGTCGTAGTTGACGACCTTTTTAGCAGATTATGGCCAGGGAAAGGTAAGGGTTGAATCAAACGCCATGCCAATATTTTCCTCTTCATTGACAGCTTGGAAAATAATTCCTGCTGTTTAAGGGTTACACAATGCTAGACCACCAGGCTTTCTGCACAAGCTGTGCTCATCAATTATTGCATGCAATTAAACTTCCAAACCGGTATGAACTCCTGTGGAGTTAATTTGCAACACAAAGCTTTAAAAAGGTAGATTGAGGACTATCTGCAATGAGGCTCAAGGGAAATAAGTGAAGGAGCAAAAGGAAAAGCTAAAAGCCGATGCCACGGAGCCAGTGTCGGCTCAATGAATCTGCGTCAGACTCCCACAGCCGTGAGGAAGACAAATCTGCATCAGACCCCCACAGCCGTGAAGAAGACAAATCTGCATCAGACCCCCACAGCCGTGAGGAAGACAAATCCGCATCAGACCCCCACAGCCGCGAGGAAGACAAATCTGCATCAGACCCCCACAGCCGCGAGGAAGACAAATCTGCATCAGACCCCCACAGCCGTGAGGAATACAAATCTGCATCAGAACCCCACAGTCGCGAGGAAGACAAATCTGCATCAAACCCCCACAGGGTGGGTGTGGAGTGCGCTCTGGGCTTCATTTCACATAGGGGCAAGGCGGAAAAATAACTGGATGAATTCCCTCAAAAGTAGCATGATGAAATGGGCACTGGCTCCTGATAAGGATAGGTGTCCAACTAGCAATAGCAGCAGAAATACTTTCAAATGTTGATAAATAGGCTAAGAGATGGTCAGAGACAGTTAGAGTTATCGAAATATGTTAGCGGATCAGTGCCCTGCTAATGACATAGCAATCAACTTTAAACTCGCCCATGACGATTGGCCAGGGAGGTTCACTGAAAAAGGGACATGGAATTTCTCGTTTAATTCCCGTTAGCTCCGGTGTCATGACGATTGAATTCATGCACATGATTCGGGCCGCATTGCATGATTAATCTCCATTCGAGTCAGAGCGAGATTTAATATTACGTTATGGAAAAGGTATCACAAAATAGTATTCAAAGAATATGCAATACGAGTGACGAAGATATGCCATATTTACGACATTGCTAATTCGATTTGGTGCAAAAATCATGTCCGGAATCATGAAATTGCATTGCAATGAATCCTCCAGTCTCATGTGTAATTTTGATAAGCAATTAGCATGTATTATTCGGATTTGTGAGCATATGATTCACATACTTTAGTACCCATATTCATGTTTTTGGAGGAAGGAATTCCCAAGTCCATCCAAACTCCAGATGCGTAGCCGGAGCCAATCATTCATGTTATGAAAAGCCGTGGATGCAAATATCAGCTAACTTATCTCAGAGATGGGTAGACATACCTCACGCGTATGGTTTTCACGTATTTCTTTTCATTTCTCCGTGAAGTCCGACCCATGCACCCGACGCATCTCACTCGCCGGACAAACACACTCGCCGGACAAACGGACTCGCCGGACAAAAACAAAACACACTGCACCCGACGCATCTCACTCGCCGGACAAACACACTCGCCGGACAAACGGACTCGCCGGACAAACATGCTCGCCGGACAAACGGACTCGCCGGACAAACACACTCGCCGGACAAATGGACTCGCCGGACAAACATGCTCGCCGGACAAACGGACTCGCCGGACAAACATGCTCGCCGGACAAACGGACTCGCCGGACAAACACACTCGCCGGACAAACACACTCGCCGGACAAACGGACTCGCCGGACAAACACACTCGCCGGACAAACACACTCGCCGGAAAAACGGACTCGCCGGACAAACACACTCGCCGGACAAAACACTCGCCGGACAAACGGACTCGCCGGACAAACGGACACTCGCCGGACAAACACACTCGCCGGACAAACGGACTCGCCGGACAAACACACTCGCCGGACAAACGGACTCGCCGGATAAACACACTCGCCGGACAAACAACAAAACACTCGCCGGACAAACACACTCGCCGGACAAACACACTCGCCGGACAAACACACTCGCCGGACAAACGGACTCGCCGGACAAACATGCTCGCCGGACAAACGGACTCGCCGGACAAACACACTCGCCGGACAAACACACTCGCCGGACAAACGGACTCGCCGGACAAACACACTCGCCGGACAAACGGACTCGCCGGACAAACACACTCGCCGGACAAACACACTCGCCGGACAAACACACTCGCCGGACAAACATGCTCGCCGGACAAACGACTCGCCGACAAACACACTCGCCGACAAACACACTCGCCGGACAAACATACTCGCCGGACAAACGGACTCGCCGGACAAACATGCTCGCCGGACAAACACACTCGCCGGACAAACACACTCGCCGGAAAAACGGACTCGCCGGACAAACACACTCGCCGGACAAACGGACTCAGCGGACAAACATGCTCGCCGGACAAACGGACTCGCCGGACAAACATGCTCGCCGGACAAACGGACTCGCCGGACAAACACACTCGCCGGACAAACACTCGCCGGACAAACATGCTCGCCGGACAAACGGACTCGCCGGACAAACATGCTCGCCGGACAAACACACTCGAATCGGAAGCTGAGTGGCTCCGGCCATCTCGCGCCCCACCGCGACGGCCCCAGGCCGGAATGTGCCCACGCTCCGGCGGGGCAGATTTATCTAACGGCGGCGTGCACGATACCGGCGGTCCTGAGCCGTCTCCGTACTCGGTCAGGGATAATCTGCGGCGCGGCGGCCGCCGGCCGGCCTTGTCGCCACGCTGGACTGCGGTCGCCACGCGATGTCACCTGCCGCCGCCGCGGCACGCCGACATGACGTCATCGGCGTCCTTCAGCACAAAGAATCACCTCGTGGCAGTCCGACGGCAGGAGATTTGCCGTTGATATGTTTGGGCGGGGGATGTCGCAGATGGTGTGATTGAGGAATTTGCCAGTGCTTTGATAGGTTCGTGGAGGATTGGTGAAGCGTTTGACACCCGTTGCGTGCATCCGAGACAGCTGCAGGTCATAAAGTTCATAAAGTGCTAAGGTTCAATAAGGACCACAGGGGCCCATCTGGGTTAAGCCTATCTAGAAAAGATACCAGAAAAGTAAATGCTCACACCCCAATCAATCCATTATCTCAAGTTCCAAGGGAACTATATATCCCAGCCTATCTAGCACCATTCACCTGATATGTCATAACATCCTCCTCAACAATTCCAAACTCTTCCAATCATGCCCAATTGTGCTACCATAGGCAATCTCATCAGCATCACATCCTGAAGGAAGGTCCTGAAGCCACTGCTAGGTAAACCCTGTATGTTATAATATAATACTAGTAGCATAATATACCCTATATAGCTAGTATAATACTCAATGTATTAGCATGATCAAAAACATAAGGGTCCAAGTTTCAGCAATAACACAGGGACTAACATACCCCATACTCATCAATATCTTTGTATCTTACCTATCCAGCCCTATTCACTTGATCTCATGTAACAAATGTGACCTGAGTGCCCTACCAATAATTTTCAAACTCCATCCACGCCCGCCTACAGTGCACACCCACTTACCATATATATCACCCCATGCACCGCCCCCTAGAACTAAAAAACAGATTTTGCAACCTAAAATAGTTGTCCACCCTATTCTTAAATACATTCAATGAGGGACTCCCCACAACATCAGCGGGCCGGCTATTCCACTGATCAACAATCCTTTGACTGAAGACCTGTTGTCGCTTAGCTGTCCTACACCTTGATTTGTCCAACCTGAATTGATGACCCTGTGTGATAGTCCAAATAGAAGGGCAGCATTCAGATATGCCTGATCTAACCCTTTAATCATTTAATGCATTTCAGTCATATCACCCCTTAATCTCCTATACTTGAGTGAGTACATATCCAATGCCACAAGTATTTCCCCATATTCTAAGTTACCCAGTCCACTGATGAGTCTAGTGGCTTTGCGCTGCATTCTTTCTAGCATATCTATATCTTTTTCTAAGTATGGGCTCCATGCCTGCACATAATATTCAAAGTGGGGTCGCACCTAGGCCAAGTACAGCCTTTTCATCACTTCTTTGCTCTTAAACCTCACACTACTTTTAATGATTCCCAGCATTCCGATTGCCCTGTTCCTAGCTGAGACACATTGTTTTTCTACTTTAACCCGCGCCGTCGGGGGGGTTGTTATCCCCCTAAGGTTTTCAGCGGATAGTGAAAGAACGGCGAGCGGCATCGCGCCGAAATTTGGCATACCTTTTCCCCCACATCAATTTGGCATGTTGTGTCAAAATTTTGAGGTCAGGTCATCTAGGGTCCACGAGCTAATGAAGGTCAAGTGAGGTCACCTCCAAAAAAGTTCAACCAGTCGTCACGCTTTAACGGATGAAGATATTTTAATGAAACTTTCAACGTTTGCTTATCTTTGGGACACAACAAAACGCACCAGAGGATTTTTTTCAGTTTTTTATTACTTGTTAGTTTTCATGATTGCTCATTAGAGTTAAGATCGAAGATTCTGGCTAAAGTAAGCATTTTTATTAGAGCAAGTTGACGTCGAACACCGTTTTTCGGTCCGCTCTACCCATTATACAAATAAAAATTAAAGAAAACTTAAAAACTCAAAATTTGGAAATTTCCCCCAAAAATAAAATGTTGATTTTTTGGGTGGGCAAAAATTTGATGACCCTGGTCAATTACATCTTCCTTTTCTGATTCCAAATAATTTTGGTTTTTCGAATCTCGCCCAAATGAACTCCCCAGAGCCAAAAACATGATGTCAGTCGTGAAAATATAGGTCCCCTAGTGACGTCACTTTTGGGGGAAAAATTGTGGGTGGTGTCTGGCCCTACTCGTCGAGCGCTTTCCAATGACACATCTTTCGTTTTCGTGCGACGCTTAGTTTGGAGATTAGAGGGGGGTATCCCCCCCGAGACAGGGTGTGAGGATCTGACCGGAGAGACGAGGGTTAAGATCACTTGACACTAATACACCTAAATCTCTTTCCTCTTCAATAACATCCAATCTCCTACCTTCCATTGTATATATGAAAGTCTCACCTCCAGACCCAAGATGCATAACCTTACATTTTTCATAGTTGAAAGACATCTGTCCTTGATCGTCAGTGGTCAGAACTGCAAAAGGTTGTACAGTTATCTGAAGTTGAATGGGAAAGAACGTTCGAAGGTTTCATGAGAAGATAGCGCAGATTTGCGCAAAAGCTTCCAATCGACCATACCTCATCACCCACTCTCCGTCCTAATCATGCCCTCCATCTTCATCCCGCACTCCCAAACTCCTGATCATGGGGTCTCTCAGCTCCTGCGCACTGATGCGGCAATAGAGCTGTCCGTGTTTCCCTGCGGCGGTAAGGAATGCGGAGCTGACATCACGGCATGGCGTCTGCAACAGCGCGCCCCAAGTCAGCTGACTCCGGAGTGGGATCTGCCAGTGCAGAAGTCCGGCTGATGCTGACGGCCACATCTGCGCTATGCCAGAATCACTAATCTGCAGATTTTCTGCGTCGTATTTGGACATGCTCAGCAGGCCACTCGACAAAGTACCGGTGCGCGGTTGGCTTGCGGAGAAGCGCTCTTTAGTCAGTTAGTAGAATTAGGTCGGGTGGTTGGGTGCCAATCGGCGTCGGCATGCACGTATTACGCTTACTTAACACGAGCCTACACGCCTTGGCACGTTCTAAGCCAGGATATTGGGCACTTTATCGATGCTCAATGCCAAGCATGCGAAATTGGAATGAAATAGCAGGTAGATGCTTCAGGTCTCATGTCTGTTTCACATGAAAATCAACGGCATACTTCGGTGTGATCTCATTCACAATTGTCACCCGCCTGCCATAGAGTGACCAATCACATCCTCCTACTGCGCAACGTGTGATTAAAGCCGAGAGCCTTGGACCTAATTAATTCACCCACATGCAATTATCAAGCTCCTTAATAATTGATAAACGATGTCTTTCCAGCTCGCCAGGTTTTCTTATCCAAGCATTACTAGAACCTCTTTCTGATGTCTTTCAACTACACCATAAGAGCAGCCTCATAGCAAGACATCAGACAGCGCAACACCCTCAGGTACCGTTTTCTGCCAATAATGGTTTACTATTTTTGTTATACTTAGCTGCAACGAAAGGTCGGAAGATGCCCATCTGTGCTCTGTTCCGTGGAATTGAAGACGTGTCTAAGTGATACCATCACGCTGAAAAAAAACGTGTTATGCAATGCGTTAAGGACAACTTAAGCTATTCCAATGCAAATTCCTGACTGCTTGATCACCTACGCACGCATTGATCATATTTCTTTTGTTTCTATATTTTTCGTCCCTGATATCGGTTTCCTTTCGTTCCCTTCTTCACTGATCTTTCCTGGGCACTGTAATATTTTAGGAGAGAAACGAATGATTAGGTTCTGATTTTGCAGTATAAATTTCCACATTAACACCTGATAATAGTCATTCCTGGAGCTCTCGACGATGTTAATAGCTTCGCTGTTAGAGGGCTTCAGGAACATATGCTTGTTAATATCTGGTGTTGGGATCTGTTCAGCAGGAATACAAACCAGCGGCGCGTGGTGTTACCTACCTTGTTTTGCTTTACCCTGTCCATCTTCTCACCCGTGGGATTTAAGATAATTAGGCTACATGGGTAAATAATCGCACTCCTGCCTACCTATCAAGGGACATGGACATGGAAAAACCTTACACATACCTCTCGTGTTAATTTATCGTTCGATTGTACCGAATTGTATGTCGTCGAACTTGATTCCACGACTCCATTTGCATTGGCACTACTTTCCGTGAGGCAGTTACATGTATACTATTCTGAACATCATGAATAAACACCTGTAGCGAAACATGGAGTGAATGCATGGTGTTCTGAAACTTATTGAACAGCTGTAAATTATTCATCTCACATGGAAATGAAGTGGTGAACGAAAGCACAAACTGCTCAATTTCAGCACCAATGATATCAGAGGGAAACATTTTCCCCATCTCCCTTATCGTCTTTCTTTCTCTGCTGAATTTGTTTCTAACACTTTTTAGATCTGACAATCCCGGAAAACATTTATTTCCATGGCCATACTAATCAACACCAAAACGATTATTCCATGAAGCACTATTCTTGTGTGATTATTCGGCCTCATTTGTACTTATGGCATGAATTCAGCCCGTTCCTTGGAATATCACAAATTTGCCTATGAACATCTTGCAAAGTAGTGCAATGGAAGCTTTGCGCCAAACTCTACCTTCTACGCCTCATCGTTTTTCGTTTTGCTAAAAAGTAGTAACTTGAAGGTACTGGAACGGAGATGATGTACAAGACATCTTTTTCATTATGATGCACCAGGTATAGTGGCGTGAATAGCGTGTTCCGTTCCATTCTATTTCTCTACACAGCACTTCATTCTCCTTTGAAAGTTGAAACCAACACTGCGCAATTTGTGCATAATTTCAACCATAAGTGACAATTCCAGCCACATGTGAATTTCAGTTTGTTCGTGATTTCCTGCGGTGAAGGAGACACCTAGTGCAACTCTTGAGCAAGATGATTTTCCTAACTGCGGGCTGGTTCAGTGATCAGCTGACTGTTCGGGACTACCCAATCCGCTGCGATCCTCTTCCCTGAAACTGAGAGCACCTGTAGCAACTAGTCTATGCAGCTTTCAGACTCGCTGTGGTGAAGCTAGAGCTTTACCTCTGCGGCTTGGTGGTCATGCATCGTTACTTGTTATGCCATCCTCCTCTCTCAAAGAAATAGGAAAGCGAAGAAGAAGCAGAAAGTTTAGGGGTCCATTGTTGACAATGTGGATTTCTCACCGGAGACTCACGAGGGTGGCAGATCAATATTAATTCATCTCGCATCGTCGGGAAGGGAACATTGCTGCCCTCGACTGCCTGCACCACTCCCTCACTCGCCCCGGCCCAACGCGAGGCCAGGTACCCAATTTGATGAGTTACCAATTCTCTCGCCGATCACTGCGGCACTGAGCCACTGGCAATCTGTGTGACATCTGCTCATACACAGTGCATTAGGTCCGCTGTGCGGCATCTGTTCGCACACGCTGCACTGGGTTATCTGGTCCCCCAATCAGTTGTTGCACGGCTCTGGTGTGAACGTCAGCACGTTTGCACAAGGACGTCTCAAGCGTGTCGGTAGACGGTGGAGTGTGGAAAACATGATATCTGGCATGCGTGCCTTCAGCAGAACATGCTGTTGATCCCCGCATTTCGTGGTGTTCGGCGAGATAGTTGGAAATACTGCTTCACACGGAAAATAAGTATTTCGTATAATTTTTCCTTCTGGCTGATGTTCCGATGTGAGCAACAATTTGTGCCGCTTATGTGAATATAATACAACGACGTCACCAAACACCATGTGCCTGACAATTTAGAACCGTGCTTCTTAACTTTGTTTGATCATCACCCCCTTTGGCGAACCGTATCTCAGGTTCCTTCTGTCCTGCAGCCCCAACGCCCAAGAACAGCTCCACATTCGAAGCGAATCATGCCTTTGTTTTATTCTCCCAATCCATTCCATTAAAAACGTCCCTTAAAAACCCTCCCATCAGGAGCACGGCTCCTCCCGACAAAAAAAAACATGATCTGAAGCTCCTTCCACTGTCAAGCGCATGCTTACGCTCAAACTTAATAGAGAGATTGTGGCACTGCGAAAAGGAATACGTGTGTAATGTGAATTTTTCGCTAACAATCATGATCTAAAAGAAGCAGAGAAACCAGAAATTAGCTAGAAACTGTAAAGGAGTGACCAAACGACCTGAGCATGATTCAGAATTCATCGGAGAGGAACAAGAAAAGTGCGTACCAGCTTAGGTGCGTGCGTGCATGTGTGTGGATCGCGTGTCTTGTCCGGGACTTTAAGGATAGCGACATCAGCAAGTTTTGGATCACATCTACACCGCTGGCGATAAACACTACCACTGCTACAGTCTTCGTTAAGCTTCTGTGCCTCACCGCAGTCACCGCCGTGGGGGCTTCGTGCGGGGTATACTGTGCCGCAGTACACCAAAGGAGGTTACGTCATCGTGAGGTTCAGTGCGGCTCACACCGCCTCCGGACCGGATAACTGTTCGGTGTCCGGACAAGCATTCCGACATTGACAGTCGCGGTCCGGACGGCCGCGCACATTTGCCCGGCCACGGTACTGCGCACGGGGTACCGTGCGCCAACTGTCGCCGGCCACCGCCGGAATCCAGTCCGGCCGCAGAGCCGCCCGCCCGCCCGTCCAAGTTGAGCCGCGCTCTGCGTTTTCATCCGGCGGCGTTCGTCGGCAGGCGCGGCGGCTGGACGACTCGGGAAGCTTTTGCACATGGACACGCTGTGACGCAGGCATTCGCTCTGTGTGACTCGGGCGCGTCATTATCATAAAGTCATAAAGTCATAGTGTTCGGACTTAATAAGAGGCTCAGGAGCTCGTCTGGGATAAGCCTGCAAAGGGAAGATCCTATAAGCCTGCACAAAAAGATGCTCAGCACCCCAACCAATACCACATCTTAAATTTAAAAAACAATCCACCAACATTATACACACCTATCAATACCTATCTATCTAGCTATCTAGTAGCCCTATTCCCTCGATCCTCCATCGAGAATGAGGGAAGTATCGTTGAGTCATAAAGTGCCAACAGTATTATCATCGTCAGTAGACCTTATTGTTTTAAAGATGTGTCAACGTCTTCAATTGAGCGAGTAGTTTGAACGTTGTAGTTGTGCATGTTGTAGTTGCCGTTTAAACATGCAATATTCATATTACTTGACTTTGAGCATACTTGCCTTACTATTAGGCAGAGTTGGTGGGCGTCCTCATAATTTCCCCGAGTTGTCTTACCTTCTAGCGAACAGCATAAGCCAGATATTTGCCGAGCATAACCTACCTGTCAATTCATCATTATGTTAGTTCCCTTAGTTCCCTACCTGGCACAAATAAAAGCGAAATACCGGTTATTAATCTACGAATACGAACACAATGGCAACGAGAGCGCTCCCAATGCGCGGATGACGTCAAGGCAGGGCCGGTCAAGGGCAGGGTGGTCCGCCGGGGGCGCACACCGCTCCGGCGGAGAAGCCGTCGGCAGCCTGCTGAATAGTGTACTGTCCGGCGGACGGAATGTCCCACGGAGGTGTGAGCTGGGCTTAATCCGAATCTTCGTGGTCAGGCCGGACGAAGGATGACCTCACATCAGTCCAGTTGGCTGCTCTTGCCGTGAGCCGGTGCAGTTGGGAAGTATGAAAATGTTCCGGGCTGAAAACAGTGGCTGAAATTTTTTAAAACATACTTTTTGTCTCTCTGGAAAATGTTCTACTTCACATGTGTAGGTTCTCCGAAGAATGTACACAAAGATGCAGAGTTGATGGTCATGTCCGCAAATGCAGTACCAAAAGTCAACTTCTGAAACTGTTCCGTGGCGACTGCTCCTGGAGTTGAATAGAGTGGCTTCACACAGCCCATGGTGGTGAGCATTCTGGATCTAGACTTCGTCTTATAAAAAGTGTAATTTACTCCACAAATTTTGGCATACCTGACTTCTTGTCATGAAGTCAATAACTATTTTGACACAAAGCCTGATAACAAGTAGGAAAAGTGAACTAGTGAGGGGAATGCACACCAAGATTGAAGGGACAACGGCTCGTCCCATCCCTCGTCACCACACCTCTCCGTCAAGTGGACATATGCCAGAATAACGCTCCCGGAAAAAAACGTCGTCCGCCCACCGTACGGCGCTCAGATTCGTAATTCGACCTCCATGACCGACATATTAATTCAATTTCATCTGCGCTATTGGGTCACCTTGCACAACTGTGCGAGCCGTATAACCGCGAGGCAAATAAGAAACAAGGCAGGGCTGAAAACGTCCATGAACACGACCGCCCAAGCGTCCCCAGTAACAACACTGGGTGGCCGCGCTGAGATGACGCGCACGTGGCGACACTGACCTGGGTCAACACACGTGCGGTCACAGCCGTCCTGGCAGCAGATCTTCGTGCCGGGACAGTCGGCGTCCCGCGCGCACAGCAGTTGGATCTCGGAGCAGTCTGCCAGCTGCGTGAACGGACACGTACCAGACTTGGTGCGACCTGCAGAGGAACAAACCGCAAGTCAGACGCACACGGGCATGGGTGGACATTTGTACCAGACTTGGTGCGACCTGCAGAGGAACAAACCGCAAGTCAGACGCACACGGGCATGGGTGGACATTTGTACTCTTTCAGGCGTGTCTGTACACCCCTAAAACTGCTGAGCACTCCTGAAGCTTGACCAGCTTGACCCTTTGGGAAAGCATTCCTAAAAGTGTTGAAATCAATGGAAAACACGCCTAACAAATGGAGTGCAATTCTGTGCCAATGTCAGCAGGTGAGGCGGACGGCTAAAGCGACGTCGTCCAGACACACCCACTTGGTTCGTTTGGATCGAGTCTAACACGTGGCAGATGCTACGTTCTGAATACGCATTAGATGCGTCTTGACCGTGTCGAATAATATCCGTTCCACTATTTCGACCATTTTTGCCGAGTGCTTCCTTCTGAATAAAAGCTGTGCAGGGCACAATTCCGCAATGTCTCTATCACGTTTCCTGTTGTACAATTTGGTTTATGTTGGCCCTCATGACGGGTAGAATAGCAGTGCATGAAACAGATAATGTTAGTTCCATTGTCATCAGCCCGCACATCATCGAAGGATACACGGTTTTTTAAATAGGCACAACAGTCGATTTTCACCACTAACAATGCGAGCTGCACTGAGTGTTTGAATAATTCGCATGCCAATCATCGTTTGAATAGTCCGTTAGTTTGGGAGAGAAAATAGCGTTCACCTCTGACCAACCTAACTCTGGGCCCGCCTCTTGCACGTCATGTCCAGAAGAATCGTTGTCATGTCAACTTCAGCACTCAAGTCTACAGATTACAAGCAGTATCTAGCGACGACCTACTTTCGCAGTGCATTTTTCTCCTCTTTCGCTAATGCTGTGGCATCTGCGAGATAACCAATCTTCAACAATCTTTCAGTATCCTTCAGGCCATCTATATAGGTCAGAACAATAGAAAGAGAGAGAGAGAGCGAGAGACAGAGAAAGAGAGAGAGAGAGAGAGAGAGAGAGAGAGAGAGAGAGAGAGAGAGAGAGAGAGAGAGAGAGAGAGAGAGAGAGAGAGAGAGAGAGAGAGAGATAAGAGAGAGAGAAAGACAGAGAGAGAGAGAAAAGAGAGAGAGAAAGAAGAGAGATAGAGAAAAAAAAAAAAAAAAAAAAAAAAAAAAAAAAAGAGAGAGAGAGAGAAGAGAGAGAGAGAGAGAGAGAGAGAGAGAGAGAGAGAGAGAGAGAGAGAGAGAGAGATAGAGAGAGAGAGACAGGAAGTGGGAGCCATATCCGGGTGCACTTCCTCAGCAGCAGAGCCGTGACATGAATCATGTTCGGGAACGTCGCCTCAGCAGCAACACCTTGCCGTGAGTCATGTCGGGATGTACTTCTTCAGCGGCAGAGTTTTACCGTGTCCTGGTGCGCTGTCTCGGCAGCAGCACTTCGACATGAGTCATGCCCGGGATCGCTTCCTCTGTAGCAACGCTCTAGCATGGGCCATGTCCGGGTGCGCAGTCTCAGCTGCAGCATCTTGCCATGCGCCATTTGCCACCTCAACACGAGGAAATTTAGTGTCGTCTACAATGGATAAAAGTTGTATTTATACATTTATATTTTTTTTTAATTATTTAACCACTATGTGAACTTCGATGAGTGGGATCGGAATACTTTTATACTAAATTGTGGTCATATCTCGCAGATGCTGTTATTTTTTTATGTAGAATGCCAATGACGCAACCATCAGCACAAAGCTGAAAAAAGTGTGATTAGACTGTTTGAAAATCGCATTCGTTATCCAGAAATTAGCAGGAACCGTTTCCCAGTTAAGTGAAGACTGCTGCCAGGTGCGCCCTAATCCTTCACAGAACGGCCGTCGCTCCGCAACAACCGCTGCGGACGCATCGCCGGCGGCTTACCAAACATGCACGCCGCCGACAGATCGAGTCCGCGGTGTCATTGCGCATCAGTTGGCCGGCATTGCTCCCAGTCACACTCTGCACACCACCAGCACATGTGCACGCAACGTCGAATCAGACTCCTCGACTGTGACGAGCCGGCACCTGCACCACTGACACCGGACGGCGCCGCAACGACCAATGCGGCTGGAGTGAACTATCGGCATGGTGCCAGCTCATGCCGACTGCGCCTGTCGGCTAGCGCGCGCCGGTGCCGCAAAACTCCGTCAGACTTCAGTGTCCCGAACCGGGAGTTCTTCATTATCCACACGAACCGGCCGCTATGTTCCGTCGACGATATGGTCGGCCCTGTCGGTACCGACACCGACATCGTCCACGGCTGCCGCAGTGCAGCATACGTCACGCATCCTGCAGTCCGTGCCAACAGGTGGAGCTAATTGTCGGTGACATCAGGAGCTGCATACACTAGCGATAGATGGCAGCACACATGGCGAGAGGTCACAACAGTGCACACACAAATGCAAGTTCCATGGAAATGTATGTCGAAAATCGACACACCACTGCCAGTGTCGTGATTAGGCGACAGCTTATTGCTCTGCTCGGCCTAGCGGGCTGCTAAAGACATCGGTAACAGCCGAAAGAGGCAGGGAAGCGTCTTAATGCTGGGGAAAGCAGAAAGCCCCCGGAAGTGTTATGTCGCATTAGTACCCAGCCTGCCGAAAGGCGCGTGGGAGGGACTGGTGTGCGAGTTGGGCGAGGAGAAGCAGAACTCGGCGGTGAGTCATGCAGAGCGACAGAACACGATGACACCACTTTGGATTATACATGACTTCATTGTTTTGATTCATGGAAACCGCCCCGGTAGCTCAGTTGGTTAGAGCGCTGGCCTGCACTGGTCTCCCCTGTCCTGGCAACACAGCGTTCCAGTCGCTTCGCGCGCTCGCATTTAGCCCCCGTCTGGGAGGGTCAGTTGGTAGCTGGCCCGATAAGGCCGGGGACGAGCCACCGGGCGGCCGTGTCAGTGCATTGATGGCACGTTAAACTTTTGGTCAAAATTATTCCGTTGATCTGAAATTCATGGATCTGGTGGTGGGGCTAGGGTTCACGCAACAGATCTGCTTAGCAATAGAACCCTGGCTCGTAAAGCCACCCCAGCAATAACTCGGATTCAATTTATATTTTAAAAAAATTGTTGACGTGGGAGATGAGTATGATCCGTTTGTAATTGGGCTGCCTTGAGATTCATGTGCGGAGACAGAACGGCATTATGTGGTTTTAAATTCAGATCTGATGCAATGGTGGCGAAACAGGATCCTATCGATAATCATCATTTTACCCTCACACAAATCACGCGAGATTCAGATCAGGTGGGAAAATTGTGGGTAGAATTACACTAATTCCACGGCGATTTCACCTTGATGTCACCTGAGCTTCTCAGGTGAGCTGCACGCTGACGTCACCTGGGCTTATAAGGTGAGCTACACGTTTATGCCACCTGGGTTTCTCAGGTGAGCTACACGTTGACGTCAACTGGGCTTATTGGGTGAGCTGCACGCTAACGCCACCTGCGTTTCAAAGGTGAGCTACATGTCCATGCTGCACAAGTGTCCCGTGGAGGCTAAAAGAGATAACTCGTCCATACACGCGGTGAACATGGTAATCCCCAGATCCGCATGTGTGCACTTCCCTGCGGCACTGCTCGGCTTGACCTTGCATGGATGCCATTCCGCCAGTCAATCCCCTCTGCCGGCCTTCGAGCAGTGGCACCGAGACGGCCGGGTGAGCGCGGTGAGTCAGCGGCGTCCAGCTCTGGACGGTGCGGAGGTGGCGCGTGTCAGACGCTCGTGCCATTGTGACCCTGGTGGCCGCGCCGTTCGGTAATTGAATCGCCTCACCCGCGCGGGGAAATCAGCATTGTTGTGTGATGCGACGGCTGGCGCCAGCCCACCACTAGGGTAGTGCTCGGCAGACATTCCACGGACTCTGGGCCAGACTGTCAGCAGGGTAGTGTTCGGCAGGCAGCCATGATTCCTGGTCCATGCATGACTGCTTGGGATTTGGTCATGCTCAGGAGAAGTCTATATTTTTAGAGCAGGGGTTCCCACCCAGGGGAAAATTTCCTCTTGGGTAAGCTCAGCGTTGGATTTCCAACGGACAATGGCGGCACAAGGAGCTGCGCAGATAACCAGGTGCAACGTACAATAATGTGTTTTTTTTTTTTTTTTTTTGAATTGCAAGATATTTCACAAACAAAAGGGATGCACCGGCAAAAGGCACGTACCTTTAGAAGGCAGTTGTAATGCATCATTCCATGCCTCATGCTCACCCAGACAGACAGACAGACATACTTTTATTGAGGTAATCCACAATAGATTTGTGGCTATAATAACCTCGCGTCAGTTAGATAAAAGAGCAGAGCAGGAAAGGTCAAAATCACAAAGCAGCTAAACCGGTGGTCATACATGTCATAATAATAATAAATAAAAAATACAGCGGGGCGAGCAGCAAATCAGTCCGGCGCAGGCGGCACGTTGGACAGGTGACGCCGTAGGTGGCGACCAAATATCGGTACAGGAAGCCGCATCAGCTCGGGTGGCAACGAGTTGAACATAAGTGGTGCTCTGGAGCTGAAACGCCTATTTCCCATCTCAGTGCGAGACCGGGGGACATACAAGTGATGGTCCTGACGGGTGGTTCGGTCACGAGCCTGCGCCACGGTGGTTAGGTCATGAGCCAGTGACTCTGGCTCACCCATGACGACGCACCTTGTGCGTGAGGCACGGGGTGTGGTATCTGGCTGAGTTATCCGCACTGAGCTAGCCCAGTCTCCTCAGCAGATCCGAAACATGGTCAATTTTTTGCGGCCGAAATTACTTTTGCCGAGTAGTTCATAATTGTGTTTAATGCGAGACAGGTTCTTTTTGGCTCCGTTACCATACACAGAAATACAGTAGCGGATCTGCGAGAAGACCAGGGCAATGACCAGCGCGGAGATGACAGCAGGTGGAAGGTGCGCCCTTAGATGCGATAGACCACCCAGAACTCCAAAACAACGCCGAGTGACTTCTGAGACGTGCGAGTCCCAGCTGAGCCAGCGATCAAAGATAAGCCCGATATTTTTGCATTCCGAAATGGTGGGTAGATAGTGATCGCATCCATGATCCTATTCTCATTATGCCCGCCATGTATTACCCTAAGTTTATTTTATCTTCCAGACTTGCAGAATCTGCTTCATCCCATAGCCTCGGAGCAGTCAGAGATTGCCGAAGAGACTTTAATTTAATAACAATAACCAATTCATACCCTACGACAGTAGTTCCCATCTTTAAAGCGTACGGGTGGTTCCAATCCTCACCGCTGTAGAGTGCAACAGTCGTTAACGCTCCCTGAAATTAAAAGGGCCAACATGAACCTGTTCCTGTAGAAGCCATGGCAGCTCGCGGATCCGCCTGGTGACCACAAGACGCTGTGTCCAGGGAGGCGGGGGGGGTGACAACAGAAGGCCGTCTGGAGGCTGACCGACAAGCCGGTACCGCCAGACGACATCGGTACCTGGTTCATAATACTCTGACCGGGAGGGGAGAGGGGCCCCATCGCTCCGCCAGACGACATCGGTACCTGGTTCATAATACTCTGACCGGGAGGGGAGGGGGGCCCCACCGCCCCGCCAGACGACATCGGTACCTGGTTCATAATACTCTGACAGGGAGGGGAGGGGGGGGGCCTACCAGACGACATCGGTACCTGGTTCATAATACCGTGTCCGGGAGGGGAGGGGGGCCCCACCGCCCCGCCAGACGACATCGGAAGCTGGTTCATAATACCGTGTCCGGGAGGGGAGGGGGGCCCCACCGCCCCGCCAGACGACATCGGAAGCTGGTTCATAATACTCTGACAGGGAGGGGAGGGGGGCCCCACCGCCCCGCCAGACGACATCGGAAGCTGGTTCATAATACCGTGTCCGGGAGGGGAGAGGGGCCCCATCGCTCCGCCAGACGACATCGGAAGCTGGTTCATAATACTCTGACAGGGAGGGGAGGGGGGCCCCACCGCCCCGCCAGACGACATCGGAAGCTGGTTCATAATACTCTGACAGGGAGGGGAGGGGGGCCCCACCGCCCCGCCAGACGACATCGGAAGCTGGTTCATAATACCGTGTCCGGGAGGGGAGGGGGGCCCCATCGCTCCGCCAGACGACATCGGAAGCTGGTTCATAATACCGTGTCCGGGAGGGGAGGGGGGCCCCATCGCTCC
Source organism: Ashinkailepas kermadecensis (assembly GCA_034440615.1). NCBI lineage: Eukaryota > Metazoa > Arthropoda > Thecostraca > Neolepadidae > Ashinkailepas > Ashinkailepas kermadecensis. Next base: position 94,557 of record JAOTOM010004320.1, on the reverse strand, counting down.
GCCAGACGACATCGGAAGCTGGTTCATAATACCGTGTCCGGGGGGGGGGGGCCCCACCGCCCCGCCAGACGACATCGGAAGCTGGTTCATAATACTCTGACAGGGAGGGGAGGGGGGCCCCACCGCCCCGCCAGACGACATCGGAAGCTGGTTCATAATACCGTGTCCGGGAGGGGAGGGTCTGCCGCCGGTATCGCCACAATTGCAGCACATTGAGCTGGAATACGAGTGGTGAGCGGCAATACGAAAGGTGAGCGGAAATACGAAAGGTGAACGGGAATACGAACGGTGAGGGTAATACGAGGGGCGAGTGGGAATGCGAGCGGTGAACGGGAATACGAATGGTGAGCAGAGATGCGAAAAGTGAGCGTAAATACGAGCGGTGTACGGGAATACGGACGGTGAGGGGGAATGCAAGGGATGAGTGGAAATGCGAGCTGTGAGCGGGAATATGAGGGGCGAACAGGAATTATGTGAGCACATGCTATGTCCTACTGAAACAAGACAGGCTCATTTCAGAGTTGCTTATATTGCATTCTGTGAAATGAAATACGAATGCTTTCCACATATCACAAGAAACAACTACATGCATATCAATATGCTCACAAATATCATACATTTATCATGGGTATCTATACTCAACCTGATAGAAATCGAATGCAGTGATGACGTGTTAGCTAGGGGAGGCCATGTGCCCCCAGCCGCGTTTCTGCCCCTTGGTTGCTTTTTGATCGGAAGGTTCGGAAGGTTATAATATATAATAAATATACGTACGATCGGAAGGTGAGTTCTGATTTGTTTTCCTTCACCTGAGAACTTCCCAGGTCAAAAATACATGACGACTCGTACGTATATTTGGAGATGTTTCGCCTTATTCAGAAAGCTCAGGTGAACAGCGCAAGGTGGCCGAATATTGACTTCCAGGGCTAGGGGAGGAGTATCACATTCCGGATATCCCCACGTCCCGCGGGATCCAGGGGTTGCTGGTGAAAAGTGAAATGGGCAGCGTCATTCTCCCCTGTGTTTAATGGCTAGATCACACATATTGGGGAGCCATGAACCCCCAACGCCCACGTTCTGCCCACGCCTCTGGGCTTGATCATAAAACCTACAGATTATCTCAAACAATACAGCATTGTGGTTGTTCAAAACGGCTTGGCGGATTACACTAAGCCTCGAAGGGATCCACTGTGACACTGGTCAGCAGTGACATGTCAGTTGTGTAAATGCAGCTGACGGCGGTGACACTCGGCGACCGGCACGGACAGTCTCCGTGTTCGAGGAAGCCGTTGGATGCCTGCTGACCATCGTCGCAATCATCGAAATATTTTCCTTAATGTGATGGTGTCGTATTTATCACAGAGCGGCACATACATACATTGTATTTGCGTCAGGGATGTCTCAGATAGGCGTGGCAATTGTAGGTTAAGGTGGTGTGGACGAGACCCAAGCACGAATGGAGGGAATCATAGACATGCAAATTCGCGCGCTAATAATTCATTCGGAAAACATCTGTAGTATCATGCTTAAATTCAGTCTTTAGTAGCGGAGGCGGGGATGGGATGGGGTACAGAGGGGCAACCCTCTTTGCCCTCCTCTCCCCATGTCCGCCCGCCCACCCAGATTTGGATAAGCTGGAACATAATTGTCAACAACTGGTTCAGAATGATCTCCCTCCTCTGGGCTAGTTCCTAGGCTGTTCCTAGACTGGGCTAGTTCCTAGACTAGTTCCTGGACTCCTGCTGGCAGCAGAGCAAATTGTCTGCGTGGTTAGACACGCCTCAACACCCACGCCCACAAACCATCACATCATGTCTAATGTACTGGACAGAACCTGGAACATCGTTCACGTTATCAATGTACCACTGCAGTGGCCATATCATTGAGCGTATCGTGTACAGCCACAGCCAGTTGGTCATTCGCCAAGCACAACTACGCTGAAAAAAACGGTTTGAGAACATGTTCGTTAGGTTCCTCACGAAAGGATAGTTATCGGATTCAATGTTTTGAATGAGTGCAGTTTTTAGGCAGTGAGAACCTATATTTTGGGGGTTTGTGTCATGGACCAAGTAAATTTCTCAATATTCATGCATAATTCTATCGAGGCATCGTGAGAAATAATGCAGGTCTCAAGTTGTGTCAAGCTGCGGCTACCATGATAATAGATGCTGGACTCATCGTTCGTTTTCCTCCAACGGCGTCCGGCCGCCATTGCTGTGGAATCTGTTTGTAGTTACCCAGCTATAGCTTCACAGTGATTGCAGTCCGAAGTGTGCGGATGTTTATGGAGAACAATGGTAAGTTAAATTACATGGCATGCTAATCCTTTTATAAATTGTCTACAGCTGCTTACCATGCTTCCTTGTATTATAGTTTTGATCAGCTGAGGGGCGGCAGTTTCAAAAGCTCAAAATGTCACATCTTCAGCGGCTACAGAGGAGAGAAAATAGAAAACATAACTTTTGCCATACGTACATTTGCTCTTACGTACATCTGCCATACGAACAATTGCCATATGTACTTTTGCACTTTCGTACATCTGCGCTTACGTACATCTGCCATACGTACTTTTGCGCATACGTAAGATTGCTTACGTACATTTGCTTACGTACATCTGCCATGCGTACATTTGTCCTTACGTACATTTGTCCTAGAATCGGTTTTTCCCTACAGCGGAAAAAACGGCGGTACGTAGCGTCGCGGAATTTTCAGTAGCTTTTCCGTGATCATTTCTGCGTCTGATGCAAAACTTTAACCTCCGATCTTGTAAGATCATTGACAAGATCAAAGAGGACCATCTCGAAAAAATATTGAGGATAGATACACATGAAATGACATTGAAGTGAAACTTGGTACGTGAGTGCAATTTGGCAGTGCCTGAACAACGTATGTCTCATGTTTTTGTTTCAGATCGTGTCAGTGGTCTGAGGTCAAGGCCAATTTGGCCAAATTTGGGCAAAGTGTCCTGTTTTTGTAATATTCCTTTTCTTCTAGCATCAATTTCCCTAGGTATGCACCCATATGCACCAGGAGAAGTTCCCTATCCAATTTGCTTGACCTCCGTCAAGTGGCCTTAGGTCAGGTCACGATGAAGTATGCAATGTGGGATAAGTCCATGTGGACGCCGCTGGATTGCATGTTTTTTCCCTAGTTCTCATGACCTAAATATTGTCAAACTTGCATTGCACTACCTACATTACCCTAATACGCAGATATAAAATTGAAGAAGAAAAAACATTTTCCCCAAAAGTCCTATTTTGATGTTCACAATTAGAACAAAATTTAAAGTAATACCATTTCGGAACCCACCGGTCAAGGGATTTTTGGTAGTACCCCGATTGTATTCGTGTTACGCTTGGTTTGCAACTTAGAGGGAGGTGTTTAAGGACGCCCCTCTCTCGAGAAGGTGTGAGGATCTTGCCGGAAAGACTGTAGGTGTAATGTCCTTGCATAACATATTTTGCGCAATTATTTTGTCGTATTTAAATGTTTTGCTCATTGCGGCAATGTTCAGCGGCATTTCAGTACCTTTCTTACTGCCACCTCTATAATTGACGTGGACGGAGGAAACTCATTTTAATGAAGAGTTACACTCACACCATTGATTGATTGGTTGAAAGCGAATATATATTACAGCCTGGTTGCGCAACAAAAGCCTGTTCATTCCCTTCACGTGTCTCCCTCTTTCTTCAACAACTCTGGATGGACGTTCTTTTCAGTCCCACAATTCACCGAAGTTGACGCTTGTCCGTCCGTGAACCACGCTTACACTCGCCATCCGGCGCAGCGAGCATAAAGGTCGTGGGTTCGCGTCCCACCTGCTGCTACTTTTCGTTCGCGATCAATCGGTACGAAAGACTGACGACTCTGCGGCCCAAAACAGTCGACGCGTCGCAAAACCACCACCAACCACCACCACCAGCAGACGTGCGTCGTCTCACCGAGGCAGACGGGCTGGTCGGCGTCGGCGCGCAGCAGGCAGGTGGCGTTTCCGGCGCACACCAGGTCGCCGCACGGCCGCCCCAGCGGCGCGGCCGGCCGGTACGCGTGCACCGTGGCGCCGCGCACGCACGCCGCCAGCGAGGGCGTGCCGACGGCGAGCAACGCCGCCAGCAGACCGGCGGCCAGTCGCCACATGGTGGCACTGCGGCGCGGTGCGGCGCGCACGGCCGTCGCGCCGCCGCCGGGGCGCGCGCTCACGCTGGCCATGGTTGCCATGGTTGCGGGGGCGCGCCGGACACGGGCCGCCAGGCTGCCGCCCCTGTCGTCTCCCGTACGCCGCTGAGCACGGTCGGCTGCAGCTTCAGCTGGAGGGCTGCGGAGGACGTGGCCGGAGGGAGCTCCGTCCGGCGTGACGCTTGACCGGCGTGTGCCGGCACAGTCGCCGCGGCCGCCGCCGCCGTCCCGCTGACAGCCGGGATTAGGCGTCACCTTGGAGATGCGCACGACGCCGCCGCGTCTGAGCTCAAGCACCGTCGGGTTCTGGGAAATGGCAGTCCCAACTGTGGAGCATGGCACGAGATGCGACTCCGTCAGTCACCCTGAATTTCTGTCGCTCGATGACACGGGATTTGTGTCGCTCCACAACAGAGCACGTGTTTTCTCACCGCACGAGATCTGTGTCATCGCATGCTTTGTGGATGACCAGTATATTGATCGCAGGATTCCAATCCTTTCTTCAGGATTTCCCAAGCAATATTATTACCTTCTTTATCAAGAATATGTGTTCTGTCCAGAGTAAATTCCCCTATGCAATCACTTTTGCGATTAATCTTGTTGACGGCACCTCGGGAAGTTCCATATTGGTGCCGCTTTGCATCAGCTTATGCAGGCCAGGCAGGTCAGGTCAGACAGGTCAGGTCAGGCCAGGCAGGTCAGGTCCCCAAGCAGGAGTTCATCCACGCGATCGTGGTCGTGTACAAATCCATCAAGCTTGATTGGAAGATCACTCACGCGGCGAAGGCACGTGGCGGCCAAGCGAAGCAAAGTGTCCGCAAGTGATCCTTGGAATCATTACCGGGTATCGCATTAGACAGAGCTTGACTCTCGACCGCATAGGGGGAGTGGAGGGGGTGTTGTTGTTGGGTCAGGTGCACAGCCTCTGGAGCTCAGATGTGCCGAGTGGGCGAGGGTGTGATTTCCACTTGCCCACACCGTGTGGGCTTTTCTACAATATCTTCTGAACGTTTTAATGGATTGTCCGAAAGTTTGCCTCCGGGGAATCCTTCCCGTAACTTACACAAAAATAAATATTTCCAGTGCCGGTTAGATCATAGAGATGTAATGTCAAGTGTGGAAGCACCCTAGAACTGAATCGTACCTTGTGACTCATTGAGCTAATGACAAGCAACTTTTAGAACATTGGCAACTTGATTAAATACATGACATTTCAGTGAATTGTCTGGGTTGACAGAGGTCAATGACGTTTTCGCACCCTCAGAGGCCAGTCACTTTTATTGACATGATTATTTTTCCTAGAGAAGGGGCTCTCATATAGTAGTTCTCATCGGGAATTCGAATTAGACAATTATTTCGACCTCCCTGGCCTAGATTACTGATATCATTACCAAAAGCAAATGATGCACAATCATATACATAGCTATTTTGGCACTGTTCACGAGATGATGAGAAGTTGCAGGGGTGATTGCAGCTTGATCACGTACTACGTGCCCAACACGCCGTGCAAGTCCCGCCTGCTGATCAGCGATGAAACCAATGCCAGGTCGCACCGCCAGGTCGCCAGGTCGCCAGGTCGCACTGCCAGGTCGCCAGGTCGTCAGGTCGCACATGCTGCAGCTGCTGCCGTACACCGGGAAGGTAGAGGAGTCAGACTCGGCGCTCAAATCGGTCGTTTGAAATAGGTTCTACTTTCCCATGGAGTCATCTGAAGTCATAGCAGGGCAGTTTCAAGTCAAATACGAACTATCTGTTTTATAGGGTCAGAGAGGGCCACCTCAACCGACCGCTCCGACCTCCGGGGAGGACAGTTTAACATCGTTGATGTTTTCGGATTTACTTGAGAACGGCTCGGATATCACATTGAAACTTGGCGTATTTGCACATAACTGAATGGTGCATTATTTCGCGTGTAATTGTATGAAATACTTTGCCCAGTTTCAGAGTTAGGGCAGGTCAAAGTCAGGTCGTGCCTCCAACCGAACGTCATTGCCAGACCTCTCCTATAGCATGTCTCAGCAAATACCTAATAAAGACATGGGCAAATGGTGAATACGCATGCAAACGTATTTAACCACAACGAAATACACGAATAGTTGAATGACCTATCTGACTTAAGAAGTCAGATGACAAGATCAAACTCAATATTTTAATTCATTGATGATTGACATGTGATATCCCCAACAATGCTTCATGAATAGATAGTTCATCAAGTCGAAATATATATGATAACGTACAGCGCCAACACCTCAAATTTCAAGTGGATATCTCGTTAGGTGGCTTTTTACAACTGAATATGCACCTCCGATTTCCTTATTATGGGCGCACGGCGACCGGGCGGCTGGCCGGCCGCTCCCGAAACTTGTGTTGTTTAGCTCGGCCAGCAGGTGAACGGCAAGAGACAAAAATACACCGAAATCATTGCTGAACATTGCATTGCAGCCTGAGCATAACCCGCCCCGTATCGGGGGGGGGGGGGGGGGTTCATAGGCGCCCCCCCCCCCCCTAAGGTTTTCCGCGGATTGTGAAAGAACGGCACGCAGCAACGCGCCAAAATTAATTTGGCATGCTTTTTCAACATCAATTTGGCATCTTGTGTCAAAATTTTGAGTTCAGGTCATCTAGGGTCAACGAGTTAGTCAAGGTCTAGTGAGGTCACCACCAGAAAAGTTCAACCCAGTCGTCACGCTTTAACGGATAAAGATATTTAATGAAACTTTCAGCGTTTACTTATCTTTAGGTACGAAACAAAACGCACCAGAGGAACTTTTTCACCCTTTTTTAATTACTTGTTAGTTTTGCATATTTGCCAATTAGAGATAAAATCGAAGATTCTGGCTAAAGAAAGCATTTTTTATGAGAGCAAGTTGACTTCGAACAACGTTTTTCGGTCTGCTCTACCCATTAGAAGAAAACAAATTAAAGAAAATTTAAAACTCAAAGTTTTGAAATTTCAAAAAAATATAATTTCGATTTTTGGATGGCCAAATATTTTATGGCCATGGTCGATTTCGCCTTCCTTTTCTGATCCCAAATATTTTTTTCTTCAAATCTCCCCCAAAATGAACTCCCCAGAACCAAAAACATGATGTAAGTCGTGAAAATCTAGACCCCCTAGTGACGTCACTTTTTTTGGGGGACAACATTTTTTTGGGGGGGGGTGTGTCTGGCCAATGCGTCGAGCGCTTTCCGATGACACTTCTTTCGTTTTCGTGCGACGCTTATTTTGGAGATTAGAGGGGTGGGTTTGTATCACCCCCACCGAGACGGGGTGTGAGGATATGACCGGAAAGACCTATTGCTGTAGTCAGGAAAAAGACCGAAATCAATAGGGTGAGGGATTGATCAACCCCCATCCTCCTTTGCCGTGGATAACTCGACAACTACTGGACCGATTTGTTTGCGGGAAAAGTATTTTGGTCCGTGGAGAGAGTGATTTACATTTATGTAAATAAAATGCTCAATACTTCGTCGTGGGCGGATTGAGGAGTAAAAAAACATTTATTTTTTACTTTGCTACTACCACGGCATCTTTCGACGATTTGTGCGATCTTTGCGTTATTTGACGGGAAAATATGTGGTACTTGGCTGCATGTGTAAGCATTTTATTTTCTTGAAACATCAGTGGCGCTCACAGGTACCAGGTAAGTGAGAGGGGGATATGTATGTATATATATATATATATATATATATATATATATATATATATATATATATATATATATACATATATACATGTATATATATATATATATATATATATATATATATATATATATATATATATATATATATATATATATATATATATATATATATCTATATCTATATATACATATATATATACATATACATATACATAGTCCACGAATACAGGTTCAGTCCTAAAGAAACCCAGTATATCCATTGGTTTGCCATTTTTGCATTTCCAATATGCAGTAATATTCATATATCAAATGCATGGTGAAATAATTAAGTGTATGCAATGGAGTAAGAAAGATGGCTTATTGAAACATTTAGTAAAAATATAACAATGCCCTTTAACACGATGTACGGCCATCAAGGTGAGTGAAAACGTGACGTAACGCTAGTTCATTTCCATGCAGCGTGCAGATAGCCCAGAACAGGCGATGGGTAGTAGGCGTTTGAACTGTGCGATTGGGAGCAACGAGCACATTCGCTGGCCTGCCTGCGGCGATGCGCGTTACGCTGCCAGTGGTGATCAACTGCCATTCTGGGTTCATAATGGGTAACGTGGTGACGCTACATCCGTCGCGCGTGTGCGTCGATTTTTTGCGGCCGAAGATAATTTGTCCTGGGTAATTTATCATTTTCTTGCAGTCGAGACCGATTTATAGTCGTTCCGTTTCCGTACACCGTAATGCAATTTCGGATCTGCGAGAGAACCACAGAGCATCGAGCAGGACGGAGATGACAGCGAGCGGGAGGTGGCCCCTCAGCTGAGGTAGACCACTCAAGTGCCGAAACAGCGCCTTATGATGATAGAGACGGAATAATCCCAGCCGAGAGAGCTATCGAAGGCAAGGTCGATATTTTTTACTTACGAGACGGGGATGGCGAACATGATGGCGAAATGTTCTCAAGAAGTTTTGGGCGTGACAAAGATTTTGCTGACTGCTCAGCAACACCAGCTGAGCCTTCCCTGCATTTACCTTGAAACCATTCACACGAAACCAAATGTCAAGAGTGGCCAGAACTTGTTCCATCCGAGTGACGATGTTTTGGATAACAGGTGCTTTTTACCATGGGTACAAATTGGAGTCTCATCTGCGTATTGACCTATTGCCCCACCTTCTGCGAACAAACTGATGTCATTGGAGAACATGCAGTAGAGCAAGGCACTAAGAGCTGATCCTGGAAAGACTCCGGCGCTGTTGGGCAATGATACAGACTTTTCTTGGTCCCCAGACTCCCAGTTAGGCTGACTCTCCACGTGTGATTATGGAGGTAAGCTGAAAACCAAGAAATTTCGATGCTGTAGAGACTTCATTTTGAGAGGAGCTTCGAGTGATCTATCACATCAAAACATCTGCTCCAATCCAGCAGACGGAGAAGTACAACATCCCCACTCGGTCATTGGTGGAAAGGATTTGGTTGGATATGGAAATCAGGACAGTTTTCGTCGAGTGAAGAGGCACGAAATCCGTGCTGAGTGGATGCAACACTGAAAAACAGTTTGAGAATATATGCGAAAAGTCCTCGCAAGAAACCAGAGTTTATGATCAATGGAGAAGGAACGCTAGTTTGAGACTCAAATGCAGTTTCATGATAGAGCACTTCATCGTCATACTCTCTTGAGTCATGTAGAAAGTCTCAGTTTTCAAAGGATATTTCGAGAATCTTTGTTGGTGTCAGATGATTCTTCTGACTTTTTTTTTTTTTTTTTCCTAAATCTTTAGCTGAGGCAAAGTGCCATCTGCTAGAGATTGCTACGTTAAAGAAGGAGTTACGTTAATCCGGCTTATGTGACATCCGGTTATATCAACTAGTCAAGAAAGGAGAGACGCCGTCAAACAAGAAATATGGCGTAGAGACGATACACGCATGTCATACAGGTACATATACATACATACAGACACTCATGACAATGGAAGGACATTTGGAGGGTGGGCAGCATCGTAACCTCCGGAGAGGCTCCACTGCCCACCTGCGACCTGAAAAGCGAAGCGGAGGCCCGACGCCCAGGGCGAGTCGTGGGCGTCGGGCCCGACCTTGTGTGTGTAAGTGTATGTTTTAAGTTAAAGCCTGGAAACCCCTAAAAAGGGGAAAACCAGGCTGCTTGGAATACCCGGGGGTAAAAAACCAAGCGCAATTTAAAAGGAAGTCCGTCCGTATTAGCCAAATTGAATCGGATCCTGTCTACCTAGTGTGAGATAACCTATATGTATGTGTTTTGCGACGACGGAGAGGAAGAGATGTGGAGCGGAGTCATACAGCCAGTACGGAGTGTGGCGCGTGCCTTATAACTTTTATCAGGCTAGCTTGGAAAAGGAAGATGCGACGGAGGTTTTATATCAGTTCGGAGAGTTGGGTGTCCTGGAGGAAGCGAAAGAGTAAATCAAGTAGTTCCGGGTGGTCATTCCCGAGGAGAGCTTGAAGCGAAAGTTGTGAGTGGATCTTGGCGACATATTGCATGATATAGCGACGGTGAAGAGCATATGCTGGACAGTCAAGTAAGATATGGGTGACAGTAAGGCGTAGGTGACATGTGTTACAAAGTGGAAGGCGGTGAGGTCTATGAAAAATATAATTGTGTGTCAAATTGGTGTGTCCCAGGCGAAGTCTGGCGAGTACCACCTCGTTCAGACGGGTGTGCTGGTTGGAGGAGGGCCAGCTGGAGAGTGTGGGCTTGATGGTGTGTAGGTGTGTGGTGTTGTGTGACCAGCAGGCCTGAATATACTTTTTGAACAGATTATTTGTGAGGGATAAAAGATCTCCGGGGGGTACTGGGGCTCCGTTGTTGTCGGGGAGGTCGATCGCAGCGCGGGCGAGACCATCAACCCGTTCATTTCCCGGGATGCCCCTATGTCCGGGGATCCAGAGCAGTGTGAGTGGAAGGTGTGCGTGGTTGGCATTGTAGAGGTGTCGGATGGCGTGGAGCGTGGGGTGTGTGGTGTTGTGTATTGAGGCGAGGGCGTCCACGGAGGATCGTGAGTCAGTGCATATTGTAGTAGGGGTAGTAATGCGTTGCGCAATGATGTGTTGTAGGCAAGTGAGTATGGCGACTAGTTCTGCTGTGTATACCGAATGGTGAAGTGTTAATTTGCTTTGACCAGTGTCGGGCCCACCGCACCAGGCGGCTCCCGTACCATTGCTGGTACGTGAGCCGTCCGTGTAGAAGAAGGTGTGTTGTGGGTGGGCCTCTTGATATTCAAAGAATCTAATTTGGACTTCGATGGGGGTGAGCAGGTTTTTGTTTTCCCGAAAGAGATACTCAAGTTTGGGGTGTTTCATGTGCCAAAACGGGATTAGAGGAGGCAATTTGTCGGGGATTACGTTGGGGAATTTGAGTGCGAATGTGAGGACATGGTCTAAATGTATGGCAATATTGTATTTGTTCCTATTATATGTACGTCGAACGGGAGGATTAGAGAGTGCGAGGGTGGCAGGGTGGTTGTGCTGTGTTGTGGTGCGAAAGTGGTATCTGACTAGTTGAAGTATTCTGCGGTGTTGTAAGCTGGGGAGGTGGGCCTCAGCCCGGAGACTAGTGATGGGCGTGGTGCGGTGTGCTCCGGTGATGAGGCGAATTGCGTTATTCTGTATGCGTTCAAGTGTTGTGATGTGTGAAGGGGATATATTATCGAAGATAAACGCATTGTATTCCAGGATTGAGCGAATCAGAGTAATATACAATGTGTTGAGTGTGGCCCTGTCTGCACCCCAGTCACGACCGGAGATGCAGCGCAGGAGATTTAGACGTTTTGCGCAACGTTGTTTGAGATAAGCAATATGGGGGCCGAAACAAAGACTTTTGTCTAGTACGATGCCAAGATAGGTGAAGGTGGTTTGGTGAGGGATAATTTGGTCGCGGTAACGGAGTGGTGTAAGAGGTGGAATGTACGTGGTGAGCCGGGAGAAAAGCATTGTGACGGATTTGGCGGGGGAGATTTGCAGTCCCCAGAGGGAGCACCATGAATCAATTTGATTCATGGCGCGCTGCATTATATAATTCGCATTGTCTGCCGATGGGTGCGTGCACCATATGGCCAAATCATCGGCGTAAATGGAGTATTTTAGACAGGGGGCTATGTGATGGAGGTCAGCGAGTGCATCGTTAATCATGATAAGAAAGAGGGTGGGGGATAGCACGCTGCCTTGTGGGACGCCTTGATCTAATTTTTGGGACCGAGAATGGATATTGCCGCAGCGGACGGTGAATGTTCTATTAGCGAGAAAGTTGGTGATAAATTTTGCCATTCTGCCTCGGATGCCAATACGATGTAATTTGATTCGGAGTGCCGAGCTGTGTACTTTATTGAATGCGGATTTTAAATCGAGAAAGAGTGCCACGGTTTCATGTTTTTTCATGAAACCGCGCTGAATCGAGTCAACTAATAGAATGAGGTTGTCAGTGGTGCTGTGTCTGGGTCGAAAGCCGCTTTGAAAGGGTGTGAGAATTTCGTTGTTTTCAAGGTGAACTCTGATTCGTCCATTGACCATGCGCTCAAAAAGTTTAGAGGCACAACTAGTGAGAGAGATAGGTCGATAGCTAGAGGGAAGGTCGCGAGGTTTGCGAGGTTTAGCGATAGGAATGATAGTGCTAGTAGACCAGGAGAGGGGAAGGTGCCGTCAGTCCATAGTTGGTTTAGTGCCGAAAGGAGGTTGTCTTTGCCGGAGTCGGATAAATTTTGGAAGAAGGGGTATGCCAATTGGTCAGGGCCAGCCGCGGTGTTTGTTACTTTGGATAGGGATAAATTTAGTTCATAGAGAGTAAAGGGGGCATTATATGGTTCCGTGTTGTCCGAGGTAAAGTTGCAGGTGGCGAGAGTGGTTTGGAGGAAGTCGGTGGTTTGTTGCGAGTATTGCGTATTTGAGGAGATGTCTGCATAATAGGTGGCAAAGTGTTCCGCGACGTCCGAGGGTTCTGTGATGCTGCGTTGATTAATTGTCAGTTGTGGGAATCCGCGGTGTGGGGGTCTGCCATTTGAGAAAGAGCGAATTTTGGTCCAAATCTGGCCGATGGGGGTAAAACGGTTGAATGAGTTTGAATAGAGTTGCCAGCTGCATTTTTTGGCGCTAAGGATAATCTGCTGACAACGTTTTTTAGCCTCGCGGGCTTCTAACATGTTTTGGGTGGTGAGATTTTGCGAAATTTTCGCTCAGCCCGCCGCCGCAGAGCGACGGCGCGTTGACACTCGTCGTTCCACCACGGCACGTGATGACGGCCGGGGGAGCGACGAGTGTGGGGGACATGATTTTCTGCCGCGAGTAATATGGTGTCAAGTAAAGCTGATATTGGGGGGTGTGAATGAGGAGGGAAGACGGTGTCAATTTCCTGGGAGAAAGATGGCCATTTCGCCTTGCGAACATTCCAGCGGGGAGAAATGAATAATCTCTAGCCTGGGCTGAGCGTTCAAGCATAATATGAATAGGGAAGTGATCGCTAAAGAGGGGGTCGGGTTGTACATGCCAAGAAAAGAGGGGTGAGATGGAGGCCGAGGCCAAAGATAGGTCGATGGCAGATGGACGGAACGGGGCAATGTCGGTGTTGTGTGTGGGTGTTTGGTCATTTAAAAAGACCATGTTGTGGGTGTTGAGGAGTGTTTCGATGTGGTGTCCGCGAGGTGATGTGGTGTGACAGCCCCATGCCTGGTGGTGGGCATTAAAATCTCCCAGCACCAGACAGGGGTGAGGGAGGAGACCGAATAGGTCGGTCACAGAAGATAAGGATAGTGTAGGAGAAGGTGGGAGATAGAGAGAGAGTATAGTAAGCTCTAGTTGTGCAATTTTGACAGAAACGGCAATAAAATTTAGGTTATTTACAATGGGGATCTGACGATGAAGGAGGGTGTCGGATATAAATAAGGCGACCCCGCCGCCGCGGGATGTAGAATTTCTATTGTCGGTGTAGAGGGAATAACCAAAGATATTAAAATTATATGGGTCATTGTCGCGCCATCGGGTCTCCTGAACGGCGGCAATCAATGGTTTATTTCTGATGATATATTCCTTGAATTCTGCCCAATGGGATATGAGGGACCTCGTATTCCATTGGAGCAAGAATTCAGTGGTGGGTGTCTGCATTAGTGTTGTGTTGTGTGGTGATGATCACGCCCTCGCAGGCGTGTGTGTGGCGGTGAGGGCGTGATTGGGTCATCCGTCTCGTAGGAGGCGGACGACCCTGGTGACGTGGAGAGGGGCTCTGGATCCCCAGTGCGGTCCGGGCTCGGGGAACGGGAGCGAGCACTCGATTCCGGGGACAGAGTGGGGAGGCGACGGCCCTGAGGGGGCGGTGTGGAAGACGCCCGAGCCTTGGTCGGAGCAGCCTGTTGGCGGTGGAGGGGCTGAGCGCTAGAGCAACCGGTGACTGGGGTCGCCGCGGTCTGCTGCGCGGCCCGACAGTGGTGGGCGGTGTCTGCCTTGGCGGGGCCCGCGGCAGGGGCAGGGCGCATGGCCGGCTGGGTGACGTCCTGTGGGCGGTGCGGGGACCGGGGGACGGAGGGGCCCGCTAAGGGGGCAGGGCGAGAGGCCGGGGAAGGAGAGGAGGGAAGCGGGTCGCAGTCGGACCGACCCGACCCTCCAGACCTGGGGCGGGAGCCCGCTTCAGCCGGAGTCGGCCACATTGGGGCCAAGTGGGGCCGGGCCCACACCATCGGTGGGGCGGGCGGCGAGGAGCCCTGTGAGGTGAGTCGCCGCTGCTGACGCTCTTTGGCGTCGAGCCACGCAGGGCAGCGTGGGGATGCGGCCGGGTGGGGGCCCAGGCAGGCGGCGCAACGTGGCACCTCGGACGCGCACATATCCGTCGTGTGCCCCTCGGCACATCGCCCACATACAGGCTCCCTGGAGCGACACGCCTTTGCCAGGTGCCCGTACCTTTGGCAGAAGGCACATCGGGCCGGTGGTGGGGTCCAGGGGCGGAGAGGGATGCGCAAGTAGCCCGCCATGACGTGGGTGGGCGGGACTTGCGTGCGGAAGCCCAGTTTCAGGACTGGGCCCGCACGAGGGCGACGACCGAGACGGGTCACGTCGCACACTCCCTGCGACTGCAGCTCGTCCAGGAGCTCCTCCTCGGACAGATCCACCAGCTCCGGGGCGTAAGCGGTGGTATAAACCAGGTTGAGCCTGTCCGCGATCTCAACCGTGATGTCCTTGCCGAGGAACCGGTTCAGGCTCATGAGGGCACGTGCCTGTGAGGCTTCCCTAACCCGCACCAGCAGGGCACCAGAGCGGAGGACCTTCGCCGAGGAAACTCCGCCTGTCCACCCATCCAGCTCCCGTGCTACCGCAAACGGGGAGGTTCGGGCCCACGATCCCTCCTTCCTCGTCACCAACACGAATGACTCACCCTCCGGGGGTCGCGGGGAGGGGGCAGGCGGGCTCCAGGCCGGGGCGGCGTCCTCCGTCCTCCGAGGGCTGGTGTTCCCAGGCCGGGGGCGGCGTCCTCCGTCCTCCGAGGGGGCTGGGTGTTCCCGGGCATACCGGGGCAGGGCAGGTGCACTTACACCAGAGGGGAGAGGGTGGAGTGTATGTGTGGATAAGGGCGCCCGGAAGGGGTGCAAGCAAGAAAGGCACCCTGAGGGGATGCTGCAAGGAGAGATGTGAAGAACTGGCGTGTGAAAGGGGAAGAAAGACACAGAGTTTTGGAGGGATGGGAAAATCGGTCAGAGGCGGGGGCAGTCACGCTCAGAGAACGTTAGCCCGATCCATTAAACCAGAAAGATACCTATGACCGATTTATAACCTATGGGGAGGGATGGGAAACAAACAATCGAGGCTGGCCGCCGGTACAACTCGGTTTCCCGACGATGCCCGTGAGCACCGCTAGGCCGAGGAGGAGTGGGAGGGGGCTGCGACGGCTAGTCCGACGAGCACCGACTAGCGGCGTCGGCCGGCTAATCCGGCTGACAACCGACTAGTGGCGGAGGGGCGGAGCTTCCCGTAGATGTCCTGGAAAGGACACCTACGAGACAGCTGGGAAGGGCGGGTGGGGGCTTGAAACGGCGGACAGCTTCTGTGGCTTAATCTCCGGTTGTGATAACCAGGTCTTGTCAAGCCTTCCTTCCTTCTTCTTCCTTCTGTAGATTGAAGAGAGAGAGAAGTTGTGTTTGTCCAGCCTGCCACCTGTGGGTGATATCGGCTGTTTCCTGTGGTTGAGTGTGAGAATGATAGGAGGATTAGTTACCGGGTGGTGGATGGATTTTCGAGTAGAGGCGGAGTCGTCTTGAAGAGTTGAGTTGAGTTGATCTTGGAGTTTGAAGAGGTAGAGATGGCAGAGAAGAGTCGTTTGAGAGCCGGAGATGAAGTAGTCGAAAGAAGCTGTCAGTCCGGACGGTGCTAGATTGGGGTATGGGGTGTAGTGGGTGGGTTGGGGTTGGGTCCTCGCCATAAATGAACATTGCAAGAACACGTTGTTTTGTTTTGTTTTTTGTTTTGTAGCTATGTTTGTTTTGTTTGTTTGTTTGTTTGTTTGTTTGTTTTTTTTTCTTTTTTGCTCGATTTTTCGATTGCCCGATTGTCAGTCTTTTGCCCGGGCTATATATATATATACATTTTTTTTTTTTTTTTTTTTTTTCACAGTTGATCGATTAGGCGTGTCGTAGAAAGAAAGTGGAAGAGAAGTTCGTGTAATGCTGGATAGTCGTCGTTGAGAAGTGTAGTGATGTTCAGTGGAATGTTGTGTGTGTTGCAGTAATCTGTGATGTGTTGCCTGTCGGTGTTGTATTTGGTGCAATAGATGAGTATGTGTTTGATAGTGAGTGTTCGTTGACATGTTGTGCATTGTGGTCGTGGGCGTTGTAGTAAGAGGTAGGAGTGTGTAAGTGCTGTGTGTCCGAGGCGTAATCGTGTCAGAGTGCGTTCCTTGAGTCTGGTGTGTTGGTTGATGGTGTGCCAAGGTTTGTATATGGGGTGTATTTCATGAAGTTGCGTTAGTGCTGTGTCCCATGTTTGTTGTATGTGTTTGTTAAGTGCCTGTTGTATTGTGGGATAGTAGTCAGATTGTGAGAGTGGGCATGGTGTGATTTGTGGTAGTGTTGTGGCTATGTTCGCTTCCCGTATCTGCGTGTTCGTTGCCGTGTATGTTTGTGTGACTTGGTATCCATAGAAGAAGTGGTCTTTGTCGTGCGGTGAGGTTTCGGTGTATGTTGAGTATTTTCGGGATGAGTGGGTGTTTGTGTTTGGTGTATGGTGTGATGCTTTGTAATGCTGATTTGGCGTCAGTAGCTATGATGTTGTGTTCAATTTTGGTGTTATAAATGGTAGAGTAAGCCGAGAAGATTGCGTATAATTCTGCTGTGTAGGTTGATGCTGTGTCGTGCAGACGGGCACGAAGGATAACCCGCGGCGGTGCTGCATTGGGGTACAGCACCGCCGCTGTGCCCGTCTGCTGTGTATGTGATTTCGAGCCGTCAGTGTATATGATGTTGTAATTTGCATGTTGTGCTGTGAATTGGAAGAAGAGTTGGTGTATTTCTGCGTCGGTGTATGTGTGTTTTGGATGGTCTATGAGGAAGTGTGTTGCGAGTGTTTCGTGTTTCCACCATGCTGTGGGTGTTGGTAATGGTTTGGCTGTGGGTAGGGTAATGTGTAGTCTGTTTGTGTGTTGGTGGATGCGGCAGCCTATTGTGGTTTTGAGTCGTGATGTTGTCATGAGTTGATGGACACGTGTGGTGCGAAGTTTGAGGGCCTGTGTACATGGGTGTTGTGGTATGAGTTGCGTTTTGTAGTGGTATCTTAATAGTGCTTGTGTGCGTCTGTGCTGTAGTTCTGGTATGTGGTTGTATATATGTAGTGCAAGGTATGGTGAGGTGATATATGCTCCTGTGGCTATAGTTATGCATTGGCGTTGGAGGCTATCTAGACGTTTGAGGTTTGTTTTTGCAGCGTTTTCGAAGAGTGGGGATCCGTATTCCAAAATTGGCCGAATGAGTGATTTGTAGAGGGTGAGAAGTGTGTTTCTATCGGATCCCCAGTGTGTGCCAGAAAGTGCTCGTAGTAGGTTGATTCTTTTTGATGCGCGTTTGTGAATGTCTAAGATGTGTAATCGAAAGGTGAGTAGGCGATCAAATGTGATGCCGAGGAACTTTGCACTGGTGACAAATGGTATGGGTGTCTGGTCTATTTTTAGTGGTTGTTCGTCTGTGTGTTTGTGGTAACCGAAAAACATACATTTATATTTGTGTGGTGCGATGTGTAGATTTAGTAGGGCGAGTTTGTTGTGTAGTTCTGTTAGTGTGTTCTGTAGTATTGCTAGTGCGTGGTTTGGTGATTTTTGTGAAGTCCAGATTACGATGTCGTCTGCGTAGATTGCAATTTTGGCCGGAAGGTTGTCGGTGATGACTGAATTTAGACCTAAAAATAAAGAGAAGGGGGCTAAGAACCGAACCTTGCATTAGGCCGGTTGTGGGGAATTTAGTGTCTGAAGTGTGTTGTCCTATTTTTACATTTGGAGTTTATTAGGTTTTAGATATAGATTTGGTTTTTTTGTGTATTTTTTTTCTGTGTTTTTTTTTTTTTTGTTTTTTTTTGGGTGGGGGGTGTTTTTTTTTCTTTTTTTTGTTTTTTTGGGAGGAGGGGGGGGGGGGAGGAGTTTCTCCTCGCCGCCGCTTTTTGGGGTTTTGTGGGGAGATAGGGGTGTTTTTGAGAAAAGAGGGTTTAGGAAGGGGGGCGTGTTTTTATAGGAGAGTTATTTTTTGTGTTTGAAAAATATAAAGAAGGCGTTTTTTGACTAGTCGTTCGAAGAGTTTGTGAACCGCACTCGGACACGTCGTCTGCTACGGTGTATAACGTGATCATTGCGCATGCGTACGGGCCGCTGCTGCCGAACCGCACTCGGACACGTCGTCTGCTACGGTGTATAATGTGTCATGCAAACTGTTCTCTATCTCTCACGTCTCTGCAAATATATTCTACACGCACAAGTTTGTGGCAACTTGCCATCGATATAGTGTGGAGTGCCTACGCTGGACTCCACAATTGGTGACCCCGACGTGATCTGAAGCCGTCCCGACGTGATCTGAAGCCGTCCCGACGCGATTCAAGCCGTCCCGACGTGGGTCAAGCCGTCCCGACGTGGTTCAAGTCATCGCAGCCATCTCGCCATGCCAGACTTCGGGCCGGTCACCAGTGCCGCAGCACGCCCACTCGCCTCGTTCCGTCTGCCTGTATTTTCAGCCGACGAGGCCGAGTTGTGGCTGCTGCAGGTTGACTGCGCCTTCGAAGTGGCTGGCATCACCGATGACGTCACGCGCTTCAAGCTCCTGGTGGCCAACCTTCCGATGTCCGTGGCCGCACAAGTTAAAGACATCATCCGCAGTCAGCCAGGCGACTTCACTGCCCTCTGCGAGGCACTTAAAGCTCGGCTCGCCCAGTCCCGCGCTGCACGCCTGGAGGCTCTGCTCAGGTATCAACAGCTCGGTGACCAGACGCCATCCCAACTGCTGCGCAACATGTCAGGTGAGCTGACTGCCACCGGCGACACCCCGGCAGACAACGGCCTGCTGCGCACCCTGTTTCTACAGCGGCTGCCGCAGTCTGTGCGCGCCGCCATCGCGCTGCTCCCGGAGTCCCAGCCGCTGGCGGATATCGCGCAAGCAGCCGACCGGTTCTTGGAGGCATCCCGTCCAGCCGGAGCAGTTGCCGCACTTGAAGCGGTAGCCCTTGTCGGCCCCGCTGCGCCTGCCACCGCCGCTGTCGGTCCACCTACAGCCGATTTTCAAGCGGCAATTCTGGCGCTGACGGCCACCGTCAGCCGGTTGGAAGCTTCGAATAACCGCCTCGAGGCGGCGCTGTTCAGTGGTCGTCGCCTGCCGCCGCCTGCTGCCTGCCTGCCTGACCACGAGTCGCCGCCGCCTCGCCGCCGTCGTGGCCGTTCGGCGTCCCGCAGCCACCGCGACCGAGCACCCCCGTCTGCCACCGGCCTCTGCTGGTACCACGACCGGTGGGGTGCCGCGGCCCACAAGTGCCAGACACCCTGCAGCTGGTCTGCGGGAAACTAGCAAGCCTGACGCCATCAGCGCTCACGACATCAGGCCTACCTACTCCGGCGCAACTCTTCTTTGTCCGGGATCTTCGGTTCACAAAGCCGTTCCTGGTGGACACTGGCGCGCAGGTGAGCGTTCTTCCGCCATCGCTTCTCCCTTCCGGTGCTGTCGTCACCCCCGCTCCGAACCTGCACCTTACCGCGGCCAACGGCACCCGCATCCAAGTGACTGGCCACTACGCCTGTGAAGTTCACCTGGACGGGCAGGCCCACCAATGGACGTTCCTGGTGGCCGACATCGCTACACCCATTCTCGGCGCCGATTTTTTGGCCCATCATCATCTCCTCATCGACGTTCGGCACCAGCAACTGCGCACGGCCTCCGGTGAAGTCGTCGCTTCCGGCTCTCCAGCCTCAGTTTGCTCACTGGGTTTACGTTTCATCACTGCCCCGACGTCATCATACGCCCAGCTGCTGGCTGAGTACCCAAGCCTCACGCAGCCCAACACGCGGCAGGTGCCGGTGACGCATCGCGTCACGCACCATATTGAAACTCGAGGGCCGCCCTGCTTTGCCCGGCCGCGCCGCCTCGCCCCTGAACGCTTGGCGATCGCGCGAGGAGAGTTCAACAAGATGTTGAAGGCCGGAGTCGTCCGCCCATCGAAAAGCTGCTGGGCCTCTCCTCTCCACCTGGTGCCAAAGAAGGAAGCAGGAGCTTGGCGTCCCTGCGGTGACTACCGCGCACTTAACGCGCAGACAGTCCCCGACCGCTATCCTCTGCCGTTTCTCCAGGATTTTGCAGCCAACCTGCACGGTTGCCGTCTGTTCAGCAAGCTCGACCTGGTAAGGGCATACAACCACGTCCCCGTCGAGCCCGCCGACATCGCGAAGACGGCAATCGCCACTCCGTTCGGCCTGTACGAAGCTGTGCGCATGCCGTTTGGTCTGAAGAACGCCGCTCAGTCGTTTCAGCGATTCATGGACGAAGTACTGCGCGGTCTCTCCCACAGCTTCGTCTATCTAGACGACATCCTGGTGGCCAGCAAGACACCAGAAGACCACCTGACACATCTGCGAGAGGTTTTGGACCGCCTCAAGCAGTACGGCCTGACTCTGCACCCCGACAAGTATGTACTCGGCGCCTCGCGCCTCACTTTCCTGGGACACGACGTGTCAGCCGATGGCATCGCCCCAGTGCCGCAG
The DNA here is from genome assembly GCA_034440615.1 of Ashinkailepas kermadecensis. Taxonomy (NCBI): domain Eukaryota; kingdom Metazoa; phylum Arthropoda; class Thecostraca; family Neolepadidae; genus Ashinkailepas; species Ashinkailepas kermadecensis. The sequence goes on along the minus strand of JAOTOM010004320.1, from coordinate 73,517 downwards.
AAGGTTGTCGCCATCACTGAGTTCCCGAAGCCGGCTTCCAAGAAGCAGCTGCGCCGCTTCGTTGGAATGGTGGCATTCTACCACCGCTTCCTCAGCAACGCTGCCGGCCTGTTGCAGCCACTGCATGACCTCCTGAGCACAAAGTGCACCAAGCGCACCACGGAGGCCCTCACCTGGACGAAGGACGCCACTGTAGCGTTCGACGCCGTCAAACAAGCACTGGCCCAGGCAATACGACTGGCGTACCACACACCGGGTGCCCCGCTCAGTCTGCAAGTTGACGCCTCAGACACTGGCGTCGGCGCCATCCTGCAGCAGCACGTCAACGGTACTTGGCAGCCACTGGCGTTCTTCTCAAAAACGTTGAAGCCGGCAGAAACGAGGTACAGCACATTTGGCCGAGAACTTCTAGCCGTGTACCTGGCCCTCCGCCACTTCCGGCACACGGTCGAAGGGCGAGATTTCACGGTCTTTACAGACCATAAGCCGCTCGTGCACGCCGTCGACGCTGGTTCCGGCCACCACTCGCCGCGTGAAACGAGGCAGCTGGACTACATCGGCCAGTTCACCACGGATGTCCGGCACGTGCCAGGCAAGGACAACACCGTGGCCGACGCCCTGTCTCGGACGGTTGCGATGCTGCGACTACCTCAACCACCACTTCACGACTTCGACGCTCTTGCGGCCGCACAACAAGAAGCCGAAGACCTGCAGTCGTTCCTGTCGCAAGAGCACTCGCTCAAACTGCGCGATGTCCCGCTGCCCAGTGGCAACACGTTGCTGGTAGACTTCTCCACCGGATCGCCGCGCCCTCTGGTTCCAGGAAGCCTACGCCGCCGGTATTTCCAACTTCTCCACGGCCTGTCTCATCCTGGTGTCCGTGGCACACAGCATCTCATCAGCCACCGGTTCGTCTGGCCGCAGATGAACCGCGACATCAAAATCTGGACGCAAGCCTGCGTCCAGTGTCAACGCGCCAAGGTGCACCGACACACCAGAGCGCCGGTGCAAGCATTCCAGCCACCGGAGGCCCGCTTCACGCACGTCCACATCGATCTGGTCGGACCGCTTCCACCATCTGACGGCTGCAGCTACCTGCTGACCTGCATCGACCGCTTCACGCGCTGGGTGGAAGCGATCCCGATGCCAGATATCCGAGCGATCACAGTCGCCAGAGCATTCGTCTCCGGCTGGATCGCACGTTTCGGCGTGCCGGCGCAGGTCACAACGGACCGCGGCGCCCAGTTCGAATCCAGCCTGTGGCAGCGCCTCTCCTCACTGCTCGGCTGTCAACGGCTGCGGACCACCAGCTACCATCCACAAGCTAACGGCATGATCGAGCGTACGCATCGTCAGCTGAAGACAGCGCTCCGCGCCGCCGACGGCGCTACCTGCTGGACCGACCTGCTGCCCATGGTGCTACTCGGCATCCGCTCGGCACTCAAGACAGACCTCGGATGCACCTCTGCCGAACTGGTGTACGGCATGCCGCTACGTCTTCCCGGCGAGTTTTTCGAGACTCCGCCGACCACACCGCCTCTCGACGTGACGTCATATGCGGACAACCTCCGCCGGACGATGCGCCACCTCAGACCCGTCTCGCCAAGAGCCTCCACGGCACGTGTTTTCGTGCCACGGCCCCTCCAAGACTGCACGCACGTATTCGTGCGGCACGACGCCAAACGCGGGCCGCTAGAGTGCCCGTACGACGGCCCGTTTCGCGTCCACCACCGCACAGACAAGACCATCACCATCTTCCGCCGTGACAAGGAGCAAGTCGTCTCCATCGACCGGGTCAAACCTGCCTTCCAGGACCTGCCACCAAGCGCCTCGCAGACCACCACAACGCAGCACGTGCCGACACCTGTGGCTCCATCCCTTCCGCTGGAGGGACCGCGGCTTCTGCTACCGCGGCTCCTTCCGCCGCCCGCACCAACGCCGCCACCGCCGTCATCAACCGTCGGGCCAGCGCTGCGGCCCGCCCTTCGCACTCGCTCCGGCCGTGCAGTAATCACCCCTGCGCGGTATGTCGTTCGCCACGTCACCTTTGCCGGCGCCGTGTCTGGGCGGGGGGTACCTGTAGCGGGCCGCAGCAGCGGCACACCGGCGATGTGTGTGCGTGGCTAGCCCAAGCTATGCGCCTGCGCACTGTGTGTGTGTGTGTGTGTGTGTGAATTTGGCCAGCCTGCCACCTGATTGGTTGAGCAGAGTCGAAGTAGATTCTTGTAGTGTAGAGTAGAGCTGAGTAGAGTAGAGTTGAGTAGAGTTGGGTTGAGCGGAAGTATAGTAGAGGTGGTTGGAGTCCGAAGATGTTGCGGTTGAGAAGAGTCGCCAGTCCGGACGGTGCCAGATTGGGGTACGGGGTGTAGTGGGGGGTTTGGGGTTGGGTCTTCGCCTTGATTGAGACATTGCAAGAACATTTGTTATTGGTGTATATTTTTGTTTTTCTTTCGTTGTCCTTTAATCAGCGTCATGTTTATCGTTTTTTTTTTTTTTTTTTTTTTTTTTTTTTGTTGGCTATTTTGTTCATTTTTTTTGGAACATCTTTTTGTTTTCGTTCCATCTTTTGTTTTGTTTTTGTTTGTTTTTTTGTTCTTTCTTTTTTCCCCCCTTTTTTCACAGTTGTTCTAGTATGCGTGTGATAGAGAGAAAGTGGAAGACATGTTCGTGTAGTGCTGGATGGTCGTCGTTGAGGAGAGTAGTGAGGTTTAGTGGGATGTTGTGTGTGGCGCAATAGTTGGTGATATGTTGTCTTTGGTGGTTGTATTTGGTGCAGTAAATGAGTATGTGTTTGATTGTGAGTATTCGGTGACATGTTGTGCATTGTGGTCGCTGTTGTCGTAGAATGAGGTAGGAGTGTGTGAGTGCTGTGTGTCCTGTTCGTATGCGTGTTAGTGTACGTTCTTTTTGTCTGGTGTGTTGGTTGATGGAGTGCCATTGTTCGTGTTTTGGGTGTATTTCGTGGAGTTGTGTTATTGTTGTGTCCCACGTTTGTTGTATGTGTTTGGTGAGTGCTTGGCGTATTGTGGGGTAGTAATCGGATTTTGAGTATGGGCATTGCGTGGTTTGTTGTAGTGTTGTGGCTAGGTTTGCTTCTGTGTCTGCGTGTTCGTTACCGTGTATGTTTGTGTGGCTTGGGATCCAGAGAAGTAGTGGGCGTTGTTGGATGTTTAGTTTGTTATGTATGTAGAGTATTTTGGGAATGAGTGGGTGTTTGAATGTGGTGTATGGTGTTATGCTTTGTAGTGCTGATTTTGCGTCTGTTGCTATGATATTGTGTTGCATTTGTGTGTTATAGATGGTGGAGTATGCCGAGAAGATTGCGTAGAGTTCTGCTGTGTATGTGGATGCTGTGTCGTGCAGACGGGCACGTAAGATGACTCGGGGCGGTGCTGTATTTGTATACAGCACCGCCGCTGTGCCCGTCTGCTGTGTATGTGATTTGGAGCCGTCTGTGTAAATGATGTTGTGATTTGCATATTGTGATGTGAATTGTAGGAATAGTTGTTGAATTTCTGCGTCTGTGTATGTGTGTTTCGGTTTGTCTATGAGGAAGTGTGTTGTGGGAGCTTGGTGTTTCCACCATGCTGTGGGTGGAGGGAGGGGTTGTGTTGTGGGGAGTGTGATTTGTAGTCTATTTGCGTGTTGGTGTATGCGAGTTCCTATCGTGGTTCTGAGTCGTGGTGCGTTCATGAGTATGTGTCTGCGTTTGGTGCGGATTTTGAGTGCTTCAGTGCATGGGTGGTGTTTGACTAGTTGTGTTTTGTAATGATATCTAAGTAGTGCTTCAGTGCGTCTGTGTTTGAGTTCTGGTATGTGGTTGTAGATGTGCAGTGCGAGATAAGGTGTAGTGATGTATGCTCCAGTGGCTATTTTGAGGCATTGGTGTTGTAGTGTGTCTAGTAGGTGGATGTTTGATTTAGCTGCATTTTCGAAGAGTGGGGATCCGTATTCCAAAATTGGCCGAATGATTGATTTGTAGAGAGTTAGAAGTGTGTTTCGATCGGATCCCCAGTTTGTGCCAGAAAGTGCTCGTAGTAGGTTGATTCGTTTTGATGCGCGTTTGTGGATGTCTAAGATGTGTAACCGAAAGGTGAGTAGTCGGTCAAATGTGATGCCGAGAAATTTCGCACTGGTGACAAATGGTATGGGTGTCTGGTCTATTTTTAGTGGTTGTTCATCTGTGTGTTTGTGGTAACCGAAGAACATACATTTAGATTTGTGTGGTGCGATGTGTAGATTTAGTAGGGCGAGTCTGTTGTGTAGTTCTGTTAGTGTGTTCTGTAGTATTGCTAGTGCGTGGTTTGGTAATTTTTGTGAAGTCCAGATTACAATGTCGTCTGCGTAGATTGCAATTTTGGCCGGAAGGTTGTCGGTGATGACTGAATTTAGACCTAAAATAAAGAGAAGGGGGCTAAGAACCGAACCTTGCATTAGGCCGGTTGTGGGAAATTTAGTGTCTGAAGTGTGTTGTCCTATTTTTACTTGGAAAGAGCGGTTTAGTAGATAGAAATGAAGGTAGTGTATAAGTCTGCCCTGTATGTCTATGTTGTGTAAGTGTTCTAGGAGTGCTGTGATGCTGATCGTGTCATATGCTTGTTTGAGATCCAGGAAGACGGCGACGGTGGAGCATTTCCTGGCCGCCGCTTCCTGGATGTGTGTGGTGAGATAGGTGAGGTTGTCTAGACATGAGCGATTAGGAAGAAAGCCTGATTGTATAGGAGAGATTAGTTTTTGTGTTTGAATAATGTAGAGGAGGCGTTTTTTGACAAGGCGTTCAAAGAGTTTGTGGAGACAGCTGGTTAGTGCGATAGGGCGGTAGGAGTCGCATAGGGTTAGGTCTGTGTTTTGTTTTGGGATAGGAATGAGCAGAGCGTGTAGCCAAGATTGTGGGTATGTATGTGTTGTCCATGCGGTGTTGTAGGTGTCCAGTAGTGTTTGTAGTGCTTGTGTTGGTAGGTGTTTGAAGAATGAATAGTGTATGTTGTCTGGTCCTACGCTTGTGTTTCCTGTTTGTGTGATTGCTATTTGTAATTCTGTGAGTGTGAACCTAGTGTTGTAAAGGTGTGGCCGTGTGTGTCTGATTGGTGGTGGGCGGTGTTCTATCCCCCCCTGTCTTCCTCTTCTGATGGGTCACAAACACGCACCAGCGGCGGGCAAGGCACTTAGTATTGTACGAACGCAAGGCACAAATCCGGCGCTCTGACACCAGTCCGCTCTCGACTCCTCACGCCACCCGACTCCCGCCGGCCGGCCGGGGTCACCGGATGACCCCTCTGCCGGCTGGGCGTGAAACCCCGAGTTCCTCACTCGGCCGCTAGATGGGCTGTGCTCAGGACACAACACCCACCCCCCTTAAACACATCTACATCTCCTCAATCAGACGTTTGGGCGTTCGCGTGGCCCTGTCAGATCGTCGAGGCCGTGGGACGCCCGTTCCCACCGATACCGCGGCACCACGCGCGATCCCGCCGGCGGCACTCGCATTGGCGGCTATCTCCGCATCAACTGCACGGCCACCAGCGTCAGCGCCGTAGGCCGAGCGGCTCCAGCCGCCAGCACCGCTGCTTGCGTCACGTCTGTCGCCACCTGCCGCACTGCTGCTGCGGTCGCCGACGCCACGGGAAGCCTCCGGGGTCCCGTCCTCCTCGTCTTCCGCGCCCGCCAGCTGACCGCGCTCGCCATCCGTGGTGGTGGCATTCTCGCTGCCCTCGCCGTCGTCTGCGCTCACCACTCGCCGTCCCCTGCCGCCCTCCGGGGCATGAGCGCTCGGCGCACGCTCGCCGGCGTCCGCGCAGTCGCCACCGCTACGGACGATCTGCGGTGCCGCGATCGCGGGCTCGCGAGCTGCAGCAGCCACACGTGTCCAGCCTGGTGGCGCACCATGTCCGCGCTCCGGTCGCTGTTCTCCGTTGTCGCCTCGATCCGTGGCGGGTGCGTCACCTCGCTGCTCCGCCGCCAGCAGTTGGTCAACGTGGCGAGACCAGATAGCGTGTCCCACGTCCACTTCGTAGGACACGGGACCGGGGCGTGCGACAACTGTCCCGCGCACCCACTTACTCGCGCCGGTGTAACACCGCGCCCACACGGCTGCCCCTAGCCGAAATTCTCTCAACCTGCCACCTGCTGATTCCTGCAGCCGCTGGCCGGCCTCTTGTAGGGCTGTGTCCGCACTCGGCACCAGCAGGTTTAGCCGTGTGCGGATGTCCCGGCCGTACAGCATTTCTGCTGGCGCGGGACTGCACTTCCAGCGGCGGCGGTGGCGGATTCGGTGGTGGTGGTGGCGGCGGTGGAGGGTACGGCGGCGGCAACCGCTCGTGCTACTCCTGCGGGGAGGAAGGTCACATCTCCCGTGACTGCCCTCGCAGTGGAGGGGCTCGCGGTGGTGGTGGTGGCGGCGGCGGAGGAGGTGGCGGTGGTGGTGGTGCGTGCTACAGATGCGGCCAGGAGGGTCACTTCTCCCGCGAATGCACCCAGGATGGAGGTGCCGGCGGCGCCGGCGGCGGCTACGGTGGCGGAGGAGGCGCCGGCGGTGGCGGCGGCAGCCGGTCGTGCTATAGATGTGGTCAGGAGGGTCACATTTCGCGCGATTGCCCGCAGGGTGGCGGCAGTGGTAGTCGCGCGTGCTACACCTGTGGTCAGGAGGGACACATCTCCCGTGCTTGTCCCCAGGGAAGCTAAGTGTTCTATCCCCTCCTGTCTTCCTCTTCTGATGGGTCACAAACACGCACCAGCGGCGGGCAAGGCACTTAGTATTGTACGAACGCAAGGCACAAATCCGGCGCTCTGACACCAGTCCGTTCTCGACTCCTCACGCCACCCGACTCCCGCCGGCCGGCCGGGGTCACCGGATGACCCCTCTGCCGGCTGGGCGTGAAACCCCGAGTTCCTCACTCGGCCGCTAGATGGGCTGTGCTCAGGACACAACAGGCGGTGCTGTGCGAGTGTGGATGACCTAATGTGATAGTTGTGTGCGAAAATGTTTGCTATTCTTTGTGAGTCTGTGGTGGTGACGTTGTTGTGTATGAGTGTGATGGCTTTGGCTTGTGGTCTTTGTCGATGTTGGAATGTTCCAAGAAGTGTCCAAATTTCGCCGAGAGGAGTGAATCTGTTAAATTGGGTGCAAAATTGATTCCCTAATTTTTTTTTTTTTTTTTTTTTTTTTCCCCTAAATCTTTAGCTGAGGCAAAGTGCCATCTGCTAGAGATTGCTACGTTAAAGAAGTAGTTACGTTAATCCGGCTTATGTGACATCCGGTTATACCAACTAGTCAAGAAAGGAGAGACGCCGTGAAACAAGAAATATGGCGTAGAGACGAAACACGCATGTCATACAGGTACATATACATACATACAGACACTCATGACAATGGAAGGACATTTGGAGGGTGGGCAGCATCGTAACCTCCGGAGAGGCTCCACTGCCCACCTGCGACCTGAAAATCGAAGCGGAGGCCCGACGCCCAGGGCGAGTCGTGGGCGTCGGGCCCGACCTTGTGTGTGTAAGTGTATGGTTTAAGTTAAAGCCTGGAAACCCCTAAAAAGGGGAAAACCAGGCTGCTTGGAAAACCCGAGGGTAAAAAACCAAGCGCAATTTAAAAGGAAGTCCGTCCGTAGTAGCCAAATTGGATCGGATCCTGTCTACCTAGTGTGAGATAACCTATATGGACGTGTTTTGCGACGACGGAGAAGAAGAGATGTGGAGCGGAGTCATACAGCCAGTACGGAGTGTGGCGCGTGTCGTATATCTTTTATCAGGCTAGCTTGGAAAAGGAAAATGCGACGGAGGCTTTATATCAGTTCGGAGAGTTTGGTGTCCTGGAGGAAGCGAAAGAGTAAATCAAGTAGTTCTGGGTGGTCATTCCCGAGGAGAGCTTGAAGCGAAAGTTGTGAGTGGATCTTGGCGACATATTGCATGATATAGCGACGGTGAAGAGCATATGTTGGACAGTCAAGTAAGATATGAGTGACAGTAAGGCGAACGTGACATGTGTTACAAAGTGGAAGGCGGAGAGGTCTATGAAAAAGAAAATTGTGTGTCAAATCGGTGTGGCCCAGGCGAAGTCTGGTGAGTACCACCTCGTTCAGACGGGTGTGCTGGTTGGAGGAGGGCCAGCTGGAGAGTGTGGGCTTGATGGTGTGTAGGTGTGTGGTGTTGTGTGACCAGCAGGCCTGAATATACTTTCTGAACAGATTATTTGTGAGGGATAAAAGATCTCCGGAGGGTACTGGGGCTCCGTGGTTATCGGGGAGGTCGATCGCCGCGAGGGCGAGACCATCAACCCGCTCATTTCCCGGGATGCCCCTATGTCCAGGGATCCAGAGCAGTGTGAGTGGAAGGTGTGCGTGGTTGGCATTGTAGAGGTGTCGGATGGCATGGAGCGTGGGGTGTGTGGTGTTGTGTATTGAGGCGAGGGCGTCCACGGAGGATCGTGAGTCAGTGCATATTGTAGTAGGGGTAGTAATGCGTTGCGCAATGATGTGTTGTAGGCAAGTGAGTATGGCGACTAGTTCTGCTGTGTAAACCGAATGGTGAAGTGTTAATTTGGTTTGACCAGTGTCGGGCCCACCGCACCAGGCGGCTCCCGTACCATTGCTGGTACGTGAGCCGTCCGTGTAGAAGAAGGTGTGTTGTGGGTGGGCCTCTTGATATTCAAAAAATCTAATTTGGACTTCGATGGGGGTGAGCAGGTTTTTGTTTTCCCGAAAGAGATACTCAAGTTTGGGGTGTTTCATGTGCCAAAACGGGATTAGAGGAGGCAATTTGTCGGGGATTACGTTGGGGAATTTGAGTGCGAATGTGAGGACATGGTCTAAATGTATGGCAATATTGTATTTGTTCCTATTATATGTGCGTCGAACGGGAGGATTAGAGAGTGCGAGGGTGGCAGGGTGGTTGTGTTGTGTTGTGGTGCGAAAGTGGTATCTGACTAGTTGAAGCATTCTGCGGTGTTGTAAGCTGGGGAGGTGGGCCTCAGCCCGGAGACTAGTGATGGGCGTGGTGCGGTGTGCTCCGGTGATGAGGCGAATTGCGTTATGCTGTATGCGTTCAAGTGTTGTGATGTGTGAAGGGGATATATTATCGAAGATAAACGCATTGTATTCCAGGATTGAGCGAATCAGGGTAATATACATCGTGTTGAGTGTGGCCCTGTCTGCACCCCAGTCGCGACCGGAGATGCAGCGCAGGAGATTTAGACGTTTTGCGCAACGTTGTTTTAGATAAGCAATATGGGGGCCGAAACAAAGACTTTTGTCTAGTACGATGCCAAGATAGGTGAAGGTGGTTTGGTGAGGGATAATTTGGTCGCGGTAACGGAGTGGTGTAAGAGGTGGAATGTACGTGGTGAGCCGGGAGAAAAGCATTGTGACGGATTTGGTGGGGGAGATTTGCAGTCCCCAGAGGGAGCACCAGGAATCAATTTGATTCATGGCGCGCTGCATTATATGATTTGCATTGTCTGCCGATGGGTGCGTGCACCATATGGCCAAATCATCGGCGTAAATGGAGTATTTTAGACAGGGGGCTATGTGATGGAGGTCAGCGAGCGCATCGTTAATCATGATAAGAAAGAGGGTGGGGGATAGCACGCTGCCTTGTGGGACGCCTTGATCTAACTTTTTGGACTGAGAATGGATATTGCCGCAGCGGACGGTGAATGTTCTATTAGCGAGAAAGTTGGTGATAAATTTTGCCATCCTGCCTCGGATGCCAATACGATGTAATTTGATTCGGAGTGCCGAGCTGTGTACTTTATTGAATGCGGATTTTAAATCGAGAAAGAGTGCCACGGTTTCATGTTTTTTCATGAAACCGCGCTGAATCGAGTCAACTAATAGAATAAGGTTGTCAGTGGTGCTGTGTCTGGGTCGAAAGCCGCTTTGAAAGGGTGTGAGAATTTCGTTGTTTTCAAGGTGAACTCTGATTCGTCCATTGACCATGCGCTCAAAAAGTTTAGAGGCACAACTAGTGAGAGAGATAGGTCGATAGCTAGAGGGAAGGTCGCGAGGTTTGCGGGGTTTAGCGATAGGAATGATAGTGCTAGTGGACCAGGAGAGGGGGAAGGTGCCGTCAGTCCATAGTTGGTTTAGTGCCGAAAGGAGGTTGTCTTTTCCGGAGTCGGATAAATTTTGGAAGAAGGGGTATGCCAATTGGTCAGGGCCAGCCGCGGTGTTTGTTACTTTGGAGAGGGATAAATTTAGTTCATAGAGAGTAAAGGGGGCATTATATGGTTCCGTGTTGTCCGAGGTAAAGTTGCAGGTGGCGAGAGTGGTTTGTAGGAAGTCGGTGGTTTGTTGCGAGTATTGCGTATTTGAGGAGATGTCTGCATAATACGTGGCAAAGTGTTCCGCGACGTCCGAGGGTTCTGTGATGCTGCGTTGATTAATTGTCAGTTGTGGGAATCCGCGGTGTGGGGATCTGCCATTTGAGAAAGAGCGAATTTTGGTCCAAATCTGGCCGATGGGGGTAAAACGGTTGAATGAGTTTGAATAGAGTTGCCAGCTGCGTTTTTTGGAGCTAAGGATAATCTGCTGACAACGTTTTTTAGCCTCGCGGGCTTCTAACATGTTTTGGGTGGTGAGATTTTTGCGAAATTTTCGCTCAGCCCGCCGCCGCAGAGCGACGGCGCGTTGACACTCGTCGTTCCACCACGGCACGTGATGACGGCCGGGGGAGCGACGAGTGTGGGGGACATGATTTTCTGCCGCGAGTAATATGGTGTCAAGAAAAGCTGATATTGGGGGGTGTGAATGAGGAGGGAAGACGGTGTCAATTTCCTGGGAGAATGATGGCCATTTCGCCTTGCGAACATTCCAGCGGGGGAGAAATGAATAATCTCTAGGCTGGGCTGAGCGTTCAAGCATAATATGAATAGGGAAGTGATCGCTAAAGAGGGGGTCGGGTTGTACATGCCAAGAAAAGAGGGGTGAGATGGAGGCCGAGGCCAAAGATAGGTCGATGGCAGATGGACGGAACGGGGCAATGTCGGTGTTGTGTGTGGGTGTTTGGTCATTTAAAAAGACCATGTTGTGGGTGTTGAGGAGTGTTTCGATGTGGAGTCCGCGAGGTGATGTGGTGTGACAGCCCCATGCCTGGTGGTGGGCATTAAAATCTCCCAGCACCAGACAGGGGTGAGGGAGGAGACCGAATAGGTCGGTCACAGAAGATAAGGATAGTGTAGGAGAAGGTGGGAGATAGAGAGAGAGTATAGTAAGCTCTAGTTGTGCAATTTTGACAGAAACGGCAATAAAATTTAGGTTATTTACAATGGGGATCTGACGATGAAGGAGGGTGTCGGATATAAATAAGGCGACCCCGCCGCCGCGGGATGTAGAATTTCTATTGTCGGTGTAGAGGGAATAACCAAAGATATTAAAATTATATGGGTCATTGTCGCGCCATCGGGTCTCCTGAACGGCGGCAATCAATGGTTTATTTCTGATGATATATTCCTTGAATTCTGCCCAATGGGATATGAGTGACCTCGTATTCCATTGGAGCAAGAATTCAGTGGTGGGTGTCTGCATTAGTGATGTGTGGTGTGGTGATCACGCCCTCGCAGGCGTGTGTGTGGCGGGGACGGCAAGGTGGGATCGTCAGTTTCGTAGGAATCTGACGAGCCAGGTGAGGTGGAGGACTGCTCTGGATCCTCGGGTGGTTCAGGGCACGGGGACCGGGAGCGAGGGCGGGACTCCGGGGACTGAGAGGGGAGGTGACGGCACTGAGGGGGTGGGGTGGACGAAGCCCTTGCCGGCGCAGGCGTGGCGGCTCGGTGGCGACGGGGGGGTCGGGCGACAGAGGGGCCCGAGGCTGGGCGCGTGGCCTGAGGCGGGACGTCCTGTTGGTGGTGAGGGTTCCGGATGTCAGAGGGACAGGCGACAGGGGCAGGGGGGCCCGCTAAGGGGGCCAGGCGAGAGGCCAGGGGCAGGGGAGGAGAGCGTAGGCTGGGCTCGTGCGGCCCAGCCCGAGGGGGGCGAGAAGCCGCCTCAGCCGGGGTCGGCCACAGGGGGGGCGAGCGGGCCGGGGCCCACTCCATCGGCGGTGGGGGAACAGGAGCGACGCGGGCGGCAAGTCGGCGCTGCTGGCGGTCCTTGGCTTCGAGCCATGCCGGGCACCGGGGGGATGACGCTGGGTGGGGGCCCGCGCAGGACGCACACCGAGTGGCCTCGGAGGTGCACATGTCGGTGGGGTGCCCCTCGGCACATCTCCCGCAGACCGGCTCTCGGGCGCGGCAGGCCTTGCCCAAGTGGCCGTACTTCTGGCAGTAGCCACAGCGAGACGGGGGCGGTGTCCATGGGCGGAGGGCGATGCGCAGGTAGCCGGCCATTATGTAGGCGGGCGGAGTCTGGGTCCGGAATCCCAGCTTGAGCACCGGGCCGAGGCGGGGACTGCGGCCGAGGCGGGTGACCTCACAGACGCCCTGGTCCTGCAGCTCAGCTAGGAGCTCCTCTTCGGGCATCCCTGTCAGCTCAGGGGCATACGCCGTCATGTGAGCCATGTTCAGGCGATCCGCCGGTTCGATCAGGACTGGGCAGTCCATGAACCTCTCTAGGTTCATGAGCTGCCGGGCCTGGGAGGCCTCCCTGACACGGACAAGGAGGGCCCCGGAACGCAGGACCTTGGCGGACACCACTCCGCCTGTCCATTGGTCCAGGTGACGGGCTATCGCGAAGGGGGAGGTGCGGGACCACGAGCCCTCCGTCCTAGTCACCAGGACGAAGGACTCCCCATCCGGAGGGTCGCGGGGAGGGGGCAGGCGGGCTCCAGGCCGGGGGCGGCGGCCTCCGTCCTCCGAGGGGGGGCGGGGTGTCCCCAGGCATACCGGGGCAGGGCGGGTGGGCTTACACTAAAGGGGGTGGGTGAAGTGCACGTGTGAATAAGGGCACCCTGAAGGGGTGCAGGCAAGAAAGGCACCCTAAAGGGGTGCTACAAGGAAATGTGTGAAAAGACCTGTAGTGAAAAGGTGGAGAAAGACACAGTGGTTTGGAGGGAGGGGAGTAGCCGGCAGAGGCGGGGGCAGTCACGGTCTGGTGACCGCTAGCCCGATCCTTTGAACCAGTAAGGTACCTCTGTCGGCTCTAATCTAGTTGGGTGGGATGGGCAAAAACAGTCAAAGTTGAACGCCGAAACAAGTCGGTTTCCCGACGGCACTTCGAGAGCGCCGCAGGGCCGAAGAGGAAGTGGAAGGGGGCTGCGTCGGCTAATCCGACGAGCAACCGACTAGTGGCGTCGGCCGGCTAATCCGGCTGACAACCAACTAGTGGTCCGGGGGGCGGAGCTTCCCGTAGATGCCCTAGATAAGGACACCTACGAGAGAGCTGGAAAAATTAGGGCGGGTGGGAAAGGCTTGAAACGGTGTGTGTGTGTGTGTGTGAATTTGGCCAGCCTGCCACCGTGTGGTGATGTCGGCTGTTTCCGGTTGTTGGTGTTAAGCGGTATAAATGGGTGAGGGGTATGGTAGGAGGATTAGTCGAGGGGTGGAAGAGGGTGTTGATTGGTTGAGCAGAGTCGAAGTAGATCCTTGTAGTGTAGAGTAGAGCTGAGTAGAGTAGAGTTGAGTAGAGTTGGGTTGAGCGGAAGTATAGTAGAGATGGTTGGAGTCCGAAGATGTTGCGGCTGAGAAGAGTCGCCAGTCCGGACGGTGCCAGATTGGGGTACGGGGTGTAGTGGGGGGTTTGGGGTTGGGTCTTCGCCTTGGTTGAAACATTGCAAGAACATTTGTTATTGGGGTATATTTTTGTTTTTCTTTCGTTGTCCTTTAATCAGCGTCATGTTTATCGTTTTTTTTGTTTTTTTTTTTGGGCTATTTTGTTCATTTTTTTGGAACATCTTTTTGTTTTCGTTCCATCTTTTGTTTTGTTTTGGTTTGTTTTTTGTTCGTTTTTTTGTCGTTTTCTTTTTTCCCTTTTTTCACAGTTGTTCTAGTATGCGTGTGATAGAGAGAAAGTGGAAGACATGTTCGTGTAGTGCTGGATGGTCGTCGTTGAGGAGAGTAGTGAGGTTTAGTGGGATGTTGTGTGTGGCGCAATAGTTGGTGATATGTTGTCTTTGGTGGTTGTATTTGGTGCAGTAAATGAGTATGTGTTTGATTGTGAGTATTCGGTGACATGTTGTGCATTGTGGTCGCTGTTGTCGTAGAATGAGGTAGGAGTGTGTGAGTGCTGTGTGTCCTGTTCGTATGCGTGTTAGTGTACGTTCTTTTTGTCTGGTGTGTTGGTTGATGGAGTGCCATTGTTCGTGTTTTGGGTGTATTTCGTGGAGTTGTGTTATTGTTGTGTCCCACGTTTGTTGTATGTGTTTGTTGAGTGCTTGGCGGATTGTGGGGTAGTAATCGGATTTTGAGTATGGGCATTGCGTGGTTTGTTGTAGTGTTGTGGCTAGGTTTGCTTCTGTGTCTGCGTGTTCGTTACCGTGTATGTTTGTGTGGCTTGGGATCCAGAGAAGTAGTGGGCGTTGTTGGATGTTTAGTTTGTTATGTATGTAGAGTATTTTGGGAATGAGTGGGTGTTTGAATGTGGTGTATGGTGTTATGCTTTGTAGTGCTGATTTTGCGTCTGTTGCTATGATATTGTGTTGCATTTGTGTGTTATAGATGGTGGAGTATGCCGAGAAGATTGCGTAGAGTTCTGCTGTGTATGTGGATGCTGTGTCGTGCAGACGGGCACGTAAGATGACTCGGGGCGGTGCTGTATTTGTATACAGCACCGCCGCTGTGCCCGTCTGCTGTGTATGTGATTTGGAGCCGTCTGTGTAAATGATGTTGTGATTTGCATATTGTGATGTGAATTGTAGGAATAGTTGTTGAATTTCTGCGTCTGTGTATGTGTGTTTCGGTTTGTCTATGAGGAAGTGTGTTGTGGGAGCTTGGTGTTTCCACCATGCTGTGGGTGGTGGGAGGGGTTGTGTTGTGGGGAGTGTGATTTGTAGTCTATTTGCGTGTTGGTGTATGCGAGTTCCTATCGTGGTTCTGAGTCGTGGTGCGTTCATGAGTATGTGTCTGCGTTTGGTGCGGATTTTGAGTGCTTCAGTGCATGGGTGGTGTTTGACTAGTTGTGTTTTGTAATGATATCTAAGTAGTGCTTCAGTGCGTCTGTGTTTGAGTTCTGGTATGTGGTTGTAGATGTGCAGTGCGAGATAAGGTGTAGTGATGTATGCTCCAGTGGCTATTTTGAGGCATTGGTGTTGTAGTGTGTCTAGTAGGTGGATGTTTGATTTAGCTGCATTTTCGAAGAGTGGGGATCCGTATTCCAAAATTGGCCGAATGATTGATTTGTAGAGAGTTAGAAGTGTGTTTCGATCGGATCCCCAGTTTGTGCCAGAAAGTGCTCGTAGTAGGTTGATTCGTTTTGATGCGCGTTTGTGGATGTCTAAGATGTGTAACCGAAAGGTGAGTAGTCGGTCAAATGTGATGCCGAGAAATTTCGCACTGGTGACAAATGGTATGGGTGTCTGGTCTATTTTTAGTGGTTGTTCATCTGTGTGTTTGTGGTGACCGAAGAACATACATTTAGATTTGTGTGGTGCGATGTGTAGATTTAGTAGGGCGAGTCTGTTGTGTAGTTCTGTTAGTGTCTTCTGTAGTATTGCTAGTGCGTGGTTTGGCAATTTTTGTGAAGTCCAGATTACAATGTCGTCTGCGTAGATTGCAATTTTGGCCGGAAGGTTGTCGGTGATGACTGAATTTAGACCTAAAATAAAGAGAAGGGGGCTAAGAACCGAACCTTGCATTAGGCCGGTTGTGGGGAAATTTAGTGTCTGAAGTGTGTTGTCCTATTTTTACTTGGAAAGAGCGGTTTAGTAGATAGAAATGAAGGTAGTGTATAAGTCTGCCCTGTATGTCTATGTTGTGTAAGTGTTCTAGGAGTGCTGTGATGCTGATCGTGTCATATGCTTGTTTGAGATCCAGGAAGACGGCGACGGTGGAGCATTTCCTGGCCGCCGCTTCCTGGATGTGTGTGGTGAGATAGGTGAGGTTGTCTAGACATGAGCGATTAGGAAGAAAGCCTGATTGTATAGGAGAGATTAGTTTTTGTGTTTGAATAATGTAGAGGAGGCGTTTTTTGACAAGGCGTTCAAAGAGTTTGTGGAGACAGCTGGTTAGTGCGATAGGGCGGTAGGAGTCGCATAGGGTTAGGTCTGTGTTTTGTTTTGGGATAGGAATGAGCAGAGCGTGTAGCCAAGATTGTGGGTATGTATGTGTTGTCCATGCGGTGTTGTAGGTGTCCAGTAGTGTTTGTAGTGCTTGTGTTGGTAGGTGTTTGAAGAATGAATAGTGTATGTTGTCTGGTCCTACGCTTGTGTTTCCTGTTTGTGTGATTGCTATTTGTAATTCTGTGAGTGTGAACCTAGTGTTGTAAAGGTGTGGCCGTGTGTGTCTGATTGGTGGTGGGGGGTGCTGTGCGAGTGTGGATGATCTAATGTGATAGTTGTGTGCGAAAATGTTTGCTATTCTTTGTGGGTCTGTGGTGGTGACGTTGTTGTGTATGAGTGTGATGGCTTTGGCTGGTGGTCTTTGTCGATGTTGGAATGTTCCAAGAAGTGTCCAAATTTCGCCGAGAGGAGTGAATCTGTTAAATTGGGTGCAAAATTTATTCCAGGACGTTTTTTTGGCATTTCTAATGGTTCTTTTGCAGGCTGCTCTGAGTTGTTTGTATACTGTGAGTGTTTCTGGTGTGCGGTGTCTTTCGTGTCTGTGTCGTGCGTGGTTCCTCGCGCGGACTGCCCGGTGGCATTCGTCGCTCCACCAGGGTGCCGCGCGAGGTTTGTGTTGATGGCGTGGTTTTGTCTGTGGTATGTGTTGGTGTGCTGTGGTGATGAGGGTGTCTGCAAATTGTTCCGGTGTGAGGTGTGGGTTGTGTGCTGTTTGTGCTGCCATAGATTCTGAGAAGGATGTCCAGGATGCTTTTTTGAGGTTCCATCGGCCCGTGGGTGGATGCGGTGGGCCGATGGTCGGGATTTGGTTAAAGGTGATGGTTATGGGTGCGTGGTCACTGAATTGAGGATCGGGGTCGGATGTCCATGATAGGGTAAGGGCTATGCGGGAGGATGCCAGGGTTACGTCAGGGGTAGTGGGGAGGGTGTGGCTAATTGGGACGAGGTATGTTGGTGATCCGGTGTTGAGTACTGTGAGGTTATGTTGTGTAGCCAGTGTGATGAGTGTGAGTGCTCTGTGATCGGGTCGTGTTGTGCGGGTGTCCCATAGTGGGTGGTGCGAATTGAAGTCTCCTGTGACTATGACGGGTGTGTGAATTTGATCGAGTGCCTTGTTTAATTCCGAAAGGGTTTCTGTGGTTCGCGAGGGGGATCGTATATGTTGATGAGTGTGTAAGCTGTGTTGTGTAGGTGGATTTCCGTGAGTAATATGTCTGCTGTGGTGTTGAATGGTATCAGGCGGTGCGGTGTTGTATTCCTAATGTATGTGCATACTCCGCCTGATCTGTATGTGTGTGTGTTGTGTGTGTCTTGTCTGTGTAGCGTGTATTGAGGGATGTTGAATTGATACGGGTCATGGGGTTTAAAGTGTGTTTCCTGTATGCATAGTGCAGTGTGGTGTGTTTGTAATGCGTAGTGTTTAAATTCTGGCCAGTGTCTAATGAGTCCGTGAGTGTTCCATTGGAGTATTGTGTTCATTGTCTGTGGGTGTTGGCACGCGTGAGTGGTCTTTTGGGGGAGTGTTTTTTGTTGGTACTTTTCGTGGGCCTATGAGGTACTTGTGGTTGGTAGGGGGTGGTGTTGGGGTGCAGGGGACTGTGACGTCTGAGTCGGTGTTGATGCGCTCGGTGTCTGTCTGTTCAGACCCCGTGTCTGTGTGCGAGTGCTGTGTCAGTGATGTGTCCGTTGTGTTTGAAGTGAGTGAGGCCTGAGGGGATGTTGAGGTTCCTGGTTGGTAGGGTGGTGGCGGTGGTGGTGGGTGGCAGGGTGGGGTGGGTGCTGATAGGCGAGTTGGGATGGCTGGTGGTGCTTGTAGTGGTCGGTGGGTGATGGGGTGTCCTGGTGTTGCGGGGTGTTTTGGGTGTGTGTTGGTGTTCGTTGGTGTTGGTGCGTCGGGTTGTGGTGTGTATGTATTCGTTGTCTGCTTGTGTGGCGTGGGTGCAGGCAGAGCCGGGTATTCTGTGTGTGATAGTGGTGGTGGTTGTGGGTTCCCCGGCTCTGTGCGGCGGAGCGGCCACGCCGCCCGCGGGCCAAACACCGACGCTCTGGCGTCGGCCAGGGCCATGCCCCCGAGGTGGACCTGGCGGAGCACCTCCCGCTCCGCCTGCCATCGGGGGCAGCCCCCGTCCGACGCCGCGTGGTCCCCCCCGCAGGCGGCGCAGCTGCGCACGCCGCTGGTGCAGTGGTCTGTGTCGTGTTGTCCTGCGCAATTTGCGCAGGTGTGGGTGTTGCTGTGGCACCCCCCCGTTGAATGCCCGTACCGTTGACATTTACGGCATCTTCGCGGGAGGGGTGCGCGTGGTGTGACCGGAAAAAGCAGGTAGCCCGCCTTCACGTGTTTGGGTTGTGTACGTGTTGTGAAGGTGAGAATCAGTATGTCCGTGGTGTTGTATCCGTGGCGTGGGGGCGGCCTGTACACGGAGGAGACGCCCTGTTCCCGGAACCTCCGGGTTAGGGTCTCCTCCGGTATACAGACCAACTCCCGTGCCTTGATGGTGCCTTGTGAGGTGTTCATGTGTGTGGCCGGAGTGATCGAGATAGGGGTGTTTTGTATGTGATGTATGGTGGGGAGTATGCGGCCGTCTATGTCGGTGTTGGCGTGAATGAGGAGCGCCCCAGATCTCATAGGTTTGGCGTGTAGGGGCGCTCCTGTCTGTCGGACGAGTTCTTCATCCACCAGCCAGGGGTCGAGGGAGCCCATGGGCTCCCCGTCTCCCCGGCGGCAAATGAAGAACTCGCCTGTAGGTGGTGTATTGGTGTTCATGGTGTTGAAGCGTGTGGTGTTGGCTGTGTTTGTTGTGTGTGGTGTTGGAAAAAGATGAGTGTGACAGGTGTGTGTGCGACACAGAACAGTACAAATGGCTGGCGGAGGGTATAGAAGGGCGTGAAGGAAGCCCGACAGTTTGTCAAAAGAGGGGCAGATAAAGATGAAGAAAACACAAAGAAATCAGAGATGTGCGTGAAGAGAGCACGGTCAGAAAGATCAGAAAAGATCGTGCAGACGGCACTAGAGGGAAAAGCGGGGGGTGGGGTGGAGGGAGCGCGGTGGGAGGGGTGGCAGCACCGCCGGACTGACCTGGTAGAGCGTAGAGAAGTAGATGGCGTTGTAGAAGTAGAGACGGGCACTGCTCTGGAGAGGCACTGTCACTGGCCACTGTGGTAGATGAAGTAGATGAAGTAGAAAGCTGAGTAGAGTTGATTGGAGGATCAGTAGAGTTGATGTAGGTCTTCGAGATCTCGAAGAGTAGAGTAGAGGTCGACGGCTCAGTAGATGTAGCAGGTGAGCTTGAGAGAGCGGTTGGAGGTTGAGTAGGTTTGGATAGTGGTGGAGTGCCGGAGAGTTAGGTTGGGGGTACTGTACGTATGTGTGTGTGTGTATGTCGGCTTGTGCGGTGTGTGTGTGTGGTGGCAGGCTGGTGGCTCGTAGATGATGGCTGGTATACGGCGTCTTGCACTTGGCAACGGCAGTTCTGGCGTCGAGCCGGGAACGGTCCCTGGCGTCCCGGAAGGTTGGTCGGCGTCAGCGGTCCGAAGCGTTGAGTGGTGAGACGTGCGTAGGTAGCGATAGCGATTTGGTTATATGGTTAACACCAACTGGCCGCTTGCCCGTATCGCCCGTGACCTCGCTGAGATCATTGCGCGTGCGTACGGGCCGCTGCTGCCGAACCGCACTCGGACACGTCGTCTGTTACTGTGTATAACGTGTCATGCAAACTGTTCTATCTCTCTCACTTGGATCCGCCGCCCGCACCAACCGTCATCAACCGTCGGGCCAGGGCTGCGGCCCGCCCATCGCACTCGCTCCGGCCGTGCAGTGATCACCCCTGCGCGGTATGTCGTTCGCCACGTCACCTTTGCCGGCGCCGTGTCTGGGCGGGGGGTACCTGTAGCGGGCCGTTGTCTGCCGGGGTGTCGCCGGCCGCAGTCAGCTCACCTGACATGTTGCGCAGCAGTTGGGATGGCGTCTGGTCACCGAGCTGTTGATGCCTGAGCAGAGCCTCCAGGCGTGCAGCGCGGGACTGGGCGAGCCGAGCTTTAAGTGCCTCGCAGAGGGCAGTGAAGTCGCCTGGCGGACTGCGGATGATGTCTTTAACTTGTGCGGCCACGGGCATCGGAAGGTTGGCCACCAGGAGCTTGAAGCGCGTGACGTCATCGGTGATGCCAGCCACTTCGAAGGCGCAGTCAACCTGCAGCAGCCACAACTCGGCCTCGTCGGCTGAAAATGCAGGCAGACGGAACGAGGCGAGTGGGCGTGCTGCGACAATGGTGACCGGCCCGAAGTCTGGCATGGCGAGACGGCTGCGATGACTTGAATCACGTCGGGGTCACCAATTGTGGAGTGTGGGACGCACACTCCACACTGTCTCGATGGCATGTTGCCAGAAACTTGTGCGTGTCGAAGAGAGCTTGTATTTGCAGAGAAGATCCAAGTGAGAGAGATAGAACAGTTTGCATGACACGTTATACACAGTAACAGACGACGTGTCCGAGTGCGGTTCGGCAGCAGCGGCCCGTACGCACGCGCAATGATCTCAGCGAGGTCACGGGCGATACTGGCAAGCGGCCAGTTGTCTCTGCGCAGGCGCATAGCTTTGGCTAGCTCGCCGGTGTGCCGCTGCTGCGGCCCGCTACAAATTGTGGAGTGTGGGACGCACACTCCACACCCTAATGTCTAGATGGCAGGGGCGTCGATTTGCATCCTTTTGTGGGGGCTATGACCCCACCAATGTTGATCTTGCCCCCCCCCCCAATGTTGATTTGCCCCCCCCCCCAATAACCTATGCTCTTTTATACTGATAAGAAAGCTAAAGGGAAAAAATGAAAAACACCATGCTAAGTAGAAACATTGATGTTAACCAGCACATTTTGTACTGAATAGAAACAGATTTGGATTAGATAGTGGACTGACTCTCCACCTTTTGCTGAGAAATGTAAAATTGTGTGCAAAAACAAACAAAATAGCTGGAATTCCCTCCACTGTGGAAGTACAGCTTACATCTTTCTGGGTTGGTTGGTTATTTGGGTTTACGGCCGCATTGACTGCGTTGGTCGTACAGAGCCCATACAACTTTTCTTGTTCCCACCTTAGAGCACAATAATACCCAAAAGTTTCCGAAAAAAATTTACAACCATGTTCACAACAAAATATAAATTTGTATTCAAAATCAGCTTAGGTTAGGTTAGGCTCGGTTAGGTTTCTTTTTTAAGGTTGACAATTTTCAGAAAATAAATTAAGTGGCATTTTAATTTAGTTTAATTTTTTGTTCTCTAAAGATAGGTTAGGGTAGGCTAGGTTAGAGTTTGTTGCATTAAAAAAAAACATTTGTTTATGCTATGTTACCGAACTCAAAGCCTTTTTCGCATTATTTTGCTCACAACCTGAAAACTAAGCACAGAAAATATGTGGGTCCAATCATCTTAGTCACCTTCATAAACATGGTATTCTGCATATTTTTGTTTTGTTTTAAAGGAAAAAAAAGAACACCTTAGACTGCAAGGTTACCAAATAATTACCAATTTTTGGGGGAAGCTTTTTTGGAATTTTGTTTAAAAGTTTTCCAACTTGAAAAGCCTAAACTAACCTAACTTAACCAAACCGAACCCATTTGCTTGCTATATGGAGGCAAATGTGTGTAAAAACTTGTCTTGTTACCACCTTAAAGTACAATAATACCGATTTGGCTAGGTTAGGCTTGTTTAGTTGTTTACCTTGGAAAAATTGTTCAATCATTTTCAAAAATAAAATAAAATCGGAAATTTTCCTTCAAAAGCAGCTGACATTAGGTTCGGGTAAGTTGGGTTCGGTTGTTCAATTTAGAAAATTTTCAAAATATATATTGCTTAATTTTTGTTTCTATTTTTTTTCTCCAACGCAGGGGCGTCGATTTGTATCGATAGACACGAGCGCGCATTAAATGTCACAAATCGTGATGGGCGTTCCTCAGAACATCCAAAATCGTAACATCCAAAGACAAAATTCCGGTTACAGAAATTTCAGCGCCTAAAGTCTAAATTTGAGGTTACAGTGACAAATGTGACGGAGGTAAGACATTTGTGGTGCAATTGCGCGCAGTGTTTAATCCGGAGGCCAATCTCATGTGACGTCGTACTGATTCGTTTTTTGTACTTCGCACATTCTGATGTATCTGCGGATTGGTGTGATTTTAAATAGTGAATAAATAGCTTGCTGATATTTAATTCCCAAAGGAACAGTAGTTGAAGAAGTTGGCAGGTAAGCTTGAAAAAGTCCAGTCCATGCTTTTTTCTGATTTGTGCTCAGGGTTCCCATGTTAATATCACATAACTACCACGTTTGTCTTCAAGAAGAGCTGTTTTTAGTTTACTTTTATTAATATTTTCATTCCACTGCTCTTAATGCCCTTTCTGCCCAGGATTGGGGCACCTAGTGTTGCATTTCCGTCCAGGGGTTGGCACACCTTTTGGTAAATTTACAGCTTAAGGTAATTTCTGCTTGATTTTTTTTCCATGCAATGTTTATGAATGTGATGATCATGATGTTACTGCTCATTTTGGTAAATTTGTGTTTTAAGGTGTTTTATGAATTCGTTGAATGTATCATTTCAATGCAATGTTTATGAACGTGACTCAGATGATGGCACCACTCATTTTCTATACAAATGCCTACATTTCAGGTTGTGAGCAAAATAACACCAACAAAAAGCTTTGAATTAGGTGACATAGGGTAAAGTATTTTTTTTTAATAAAAAAAATACAACATAACCTAACCTAACCTAGCTTAACCTCCCCTTGGAGAAAAACAAAACCAAAACATCAAGTTGTAAAAATTTCAAGCAATGTATTTTTTTTAGAATTAAAAAATGTAACCCAACTTAACCTAATGTAACATAAGCTGCTTTTAAAGAAAAAACATATATTTCTTTCAAATTTTGGAACAATTTTTGCCAAAATGTCGAGCTTAAAACACTTAAACTAATCTAACATCACCAAACATAGCCCATTTGTTTGCTTCATGGAGGCAAATGTGTAATAACTTGCCTTGCTACCACCTTAAAGCACAATCATTCTTGTTAGATAGGTTGGGTTAGGTTTTTTCAGTTGTAAAATTACAAGAAAATAAATTGCTAGATATCTTTTTCAATCTTGTTTTTATAGTTGTTTTCTCCAAGGTCAGGTTAGGCAGGTTACTTTAGGTTATGTTGAATTTTTAACGTATTTCTTTGAATTGCTATGTTACCTAACTCAAAGCCCATTTTTAATGTTATTTTGCTCACAACCTTGAAAGTAAGCATTTGCACAGAAACTGAGTAGTGCCATCAGCTTAGTGACATTCATAAACATTGCATTGGAAATTTAACTAATAAAATATTAATAAAACACATAAAAGCACAAATTTAATGTCCTTTCCTCTGCAAATGCATGCCTTTCAATTGGGAGTAAAAAATAACACAAAAAAAGAGTGTGGAGTAAGGAAATATAGCATGCAAATAATGTTCAAGATGTATGATAACCTTACCTAACACAGTTCAACTTCCCATACAAGAAATTAATGGTTTTTAAATTAAATTTTCGAGGCATTTTCTAAAATATTTTCAACTTAAAAAGCCTAACCTAAGCTAGCCTGAACCGTTTATTTTTTATTTTTTTGTAGAAAAGTCATTAACAAAAATTATTTACCAACAAATTATTTTTTTTATAACTTAGCCTAACCAAACCTGACAAACCTAACCCCTTTGTACGCTTCATGGAGGTAAAATGTGTGTAAAACTTGTCTTGTGGTTACCTTAAACTTGTTATAATACCTGGATTTTTGGGTAGTTTTTCAGCTCATGGTACTCTCTGACTTCTTTGAATTTCTTTTTTAATGCAGTGTTTGTTAATGTGCCGATCATGATGTAACCGCTCATTTCCTCTGCAGATGCACACTTTTCAATTGTGAGGACAAATAACATGGAAAAGGGGGCTTGGTTGTGAGTAATATAGGATGAAAAATAATGTTCAGATTAAAAAAATGTAACATTACCTAACCTAACCTAACCTAGACTTCCATGCAAGAAATTATTATTTGTATGCCCAATTCCCCCCCCCCCCCCACACACACAAAAAAAATTGTTCTCAAACATTTTCAACTTAAAAAGTCTAACATAACCTAATCTAGGTTGAACCGTTTTTGAAGACTTTTTCATTTACTAACTTATAACAAAAGCCTACCCTAACGCAACTAGGCAAACCTAGCTCCTTTGAATGATTCGTGGAGGTAAAATGGGTGTAAAACCTGTCTTGTGGTTACCTTAGACTGCAATAATATCTCTTTTTGTGCTACCTGGTGCACGTGATGAACCTCCATCTGCATGCTGCATGAGAGCATTGCACTTATTGCTTCACAAAGAACAATAACATGTTGAAAGTACTATATTTTCAGGAATGGGATCCTGTGCTGATAACATTTTCTGAGTTATAAATTTGCAGATCAGATCTACTTGCAGATCATTTGTGTTAATAAATATGAGAAATTCATAGAAATGCATACACCGGTTTGTGGACAAGAAGTTATCCTGATGATTTCTGATGTATTGGAAAATGACAAATTTTCATGATGGAAGCAGGCAAAGTTAAAGTACTTATATCTCAATAAGTGGTCAGTTCACTAACAAGACAGAAAATTCACTCAAATAGCACTCAAAATGCCAGGCAGCCCACTCTTTTTGCAAGTTTAAAATCGATGACAGTGCTTTCTTGAATCATGTTTAAAGCACATGAAGGAAATGTATTCATGACACTTGTTAGGAACTGATGTGTGTAACGTTAATTAACATTTCTAATGTCCTGATGTTTGTACACAAAATATAGCCCACTATTCTAAATAGCATGGGAAGTATGATGCCATATATCATGGCTAATTTATGGTCATACTGTTATGCAGCAGATTCCATGCATTGCTACTTAGTTATTTGGGCTTTAGGGCACAGACCATGTTGATCACATAGCTCCCTGCATTGTTGTTAACTGATATATCAGTATGTTTGCAAATTCATTTATGAGTGAATCCATACCATTCTCACTGGGGTATAAAAGCTACATTATAACATTGCTTCTACAATGCATATAACAGAAACCCATCTCGATTGTCCTACTTACTCAGGACACCATAGAAGTCAATGAAGCCAATGAAAACCATAGAAGTCAATGAAAATGCTACTTCATCCCCTGTATTGTTAATGGAAACAAGTCTCTTGAACCATATGTTATGTCCTTCACAGTGTTGCTCCATCCACCTCCAACTCCAACCCTGACCAAACTTCAGGAGCTCATCCATCTCCAAAGCAGTCTGTTGAAGAAGTTATGTATTGCAGCATAACTACTGTGACCGGAATTCCATGGTATCCATGTTGCCTAACAATCCATCCTTGCTTATCCATGTAGCAGATGTTTGACTTTCCTCAAACTGTCTGGATAACTGGGGAGTTGAAATCACATGTGAGTGATGAAATAGATGAACTATTCCTGGATTCTTATGTTGCATTATTGCATGGTACAGTGACATACCGAATGGGGAGGGGGAATTGTGGGCAGTTTCCTCACCCGTCCCCCCCCTTCCTGATAGGTTGTGGGGCTCCCAAGAATCCGCCGAGCTTAGGAAAAAAATGCGCTATGCTCCCTAAAAATTTCACTCGGTCCACCAAAAATCGCACTGGGGCTCAGAAAAATAACATTGGGGGCCCCCCAAACGTAGCGCAGGGGCCCCGATAATGACGCTGGGGCCTCAAAAGTTTGCACCTGGGCCCCTGAAAATCACGTTGGGGCCGCAAACAAGTCGTGCCGGGATTCAAGAAAATCACGACGGGGGCCACAAACGGTCGGGCCGGGGCCTCCTGAAAATCACGCCGAGACTGGGGTACTAAGAATTATCACCCGGGCCCCTGAAAATCACGCCAGAGGCCTGACAGGTCCCACCGGGGCTCTAAAAGTCTCGTTGAGATCACCCAACAAATGAAGCCGGGTAAATGAAAAACAGTCCGGACACGGAAAATCAATCTGGGATCTCAACAATAGCTCTAAAAGCCCACAAAACTTGTTGGGCCCCCACAAACGTGTTGTAGCCACCGCAAGGGATCCCAACAAGTGACGACGGGGCCCCAAAAAATCGCATCGACACAAAAAATTCACGCCGCTTCTCTTGAAAATCTCACTGGGGCCAAAACGTCGTGCCGGAGCCCCACAAGTTGCAGCTGGCTTCCCAAGTACCAATATATACCCAGAATGTCACCTTGCGGACGGAAAAATTGCGTCAAGGATCCACAAAATAAGAAGTCGTCGGACGCCGGAAAAGAAACTTGTTTGGGCACCGGAAAAAAACGCACCGAGAGCCAGAAGAATCGTACCGGGTTCCAAAAATAGCCTGCAGGGGGCTTCAGTGGCGCAACCAGGATTTCAGTTCGGGGGGGGGGGGCAGGGATGGAGAGCGGGCCCCCTCGCAAGCGGGCCCCCCTCATTTTTTAAAAAGTCTGCGGAAAACATGCACTTACTTTTGAGCGGGCCCCTATGTTTGTAAAACTTCGCAGAAATAAAAGCACTTTTCCTTTACGTGCCCCATCCTCCCAGAGAAATAATATGATATATGTATACATGCAATGTATACATGCATATTGGTTCAATGCGGGCCCCTGAATCAAAATGGGCCCCGGTTCGAGGCGGGCCCTGGTTAAAACGGGCCCCCAGATTTTCAGTTGGTTCAAAGGGCCCCTGATTCGAGCCACAGATCCGCTTCGCGGGCCCCTAGCCAGGGCTCTGAGTAGGGTGGCCCACTCCGAGCCAGGGTCCCGCTTCGCGGGCCCCTGGCCAGAACGGTCCCCCAAACAATTTCGGGGGGGCATGGCCCCTTGGCCCCCCTGGTTGCGCTACTGGGGGCGTATAAAAATAGACTTCACCGCAAAAACCACAAGGAGACTCCATCGAATCGACCAGAGCACCGGAAAATTAAGAATGGGTCCCGAAAGAAAATTTTCCGAAGGGCCTTTCTACTCTCGATCGTGCAATCTGCGGAAAAAAAACACGTTGAGCAGCCGCAGTGGCGTACTAAAGGGAAAAATTCCCCTCCCTAACGTTAGGCACCAAGGAAATACTTTCACCCATCGTCATCACCGTTCAGGTCTGCTGTGCTCTGATGCTTCATCAATGCCGGTGTGTTTTAGCCTGCATCTGATCGCTGAAGTATTTTTATTTAAGCCGGTGTGTGTTTGTTGGTGTGTGGAGTGAGGAGGAGGGTAACAGTGACGGTGACGGTGACGATAGATCCGAGCCCAATATATTGCACTGCAGTCGCATGCTATTACTCAGAGTTGTTATGTTGGTGAGTTCGAGTCTCACCTGTCGCTACTCTTCGCCCGCGACCAATCGGCGTGAGAGATTGGCGACGCTATATGACACAACGGTCGACGTGTCGTAGAACCAATAACCAACCAAGAGTTGTTATGTTGACATGTATTGAGCACTGCTCTTTTAATTATGTGACTTCACCAGTTACTGGACGATTTTCCCCGTTGGTGAGGATCATAGGCGCACCGGAGAGGGGGGCCCAGGGGGCCCGGGCCCGCCCCCCCCATGAGACCAAAGTGCCCTTTTGGCCAAAAGTGCCCTTTTGTCCGAAAAGTGCCCTCTTGGCCGGAATGTCCCAAATTTAGCCCATATAATCACCTGCCTTATGTGCCACGCCTGTGCCAAAGGTGCCCTTTGGGCCCAAAACTGCCCTTTTGGCCTAAAATGACATTCCCCTGTGCCCTTTCCTGTCCTATGCCTGTCCCAATTAGGTGCCCGTTTGATCTAAAAGTGCCCTGTGCCCTGCCCTGTACCCTGCCCTGTGCCTTGTGCAGGGCAGTTCGTGTCAGCTGTTATCATCCTTTCCAGAAATCCACATCCTGCGTACTTTTACAACAAAGGTAAGCGGGCAACCTTCATCTCACGACATAATGCATGCAGGCTGCATGTTTTTGGAAATATTATTGTAAATACAAGGGTTCGGCGCTATAACATATAACGTGTCCCATGGAAAATTCACGCCCCCCCCCCCGGTCAGCAAACCTTCCAGTGTGCCCCGGGCCGTAAAGTGCCCTTTTGGAGCCGGTCAAATGCCCTTTTGGAGCCGGCCAAGTGCCCTTTTCGGTCCGGGCCCCCCCCCCATGGAAAAATCCTGGGTGCGCGCCTGGTGAGGATGCTGAATAAACATAAACATACACATCGTCGAATAAGAAATCAGGATTTCTGAGATCTGAAAATATAGTGGGCTAAATCCGATGAGTTTTGTTTTTTTTTGGGGGGGGGGGCGGGAGGTGGGTCTAGTGCGTTGGCACTTCGGCCCCCCTAATGTTTTTCAAAAATCGACACCCCTGTCCCTTTGCATGCCCTTTCGGATATAATATGAGTATTAAAGGTATTGGAGATCCTTCCGGGACTATGACGCTCTAAGTTTTGCACCTACACCTTTAAACCCTCGTTTTCTCCCCAGTATTGTACATATGTTGGGTATCTTCGGAGCATATAGGCGGCAGGGCCCATGTTAAGTGTGTACCCCTGAGACGTCATTTAAGGACCGGCGCAAAAAGCTGCGCAGTAGGGATGACTCCACCTGGTATATATCGCCTTGAACCCATATATGTAGGTATATACTTGTAGGTAGAAAGATAAAAAAGAAAAAGAACAAGAAAGAAGAAAGCATCAAGAGACAGGTTTTTGTGATAGGGTACTCCTAGCCGTGGGGGACTCAAGGATCAAGTGCACAGGGTGTGACTTTTGTGGCAAGAACCTACCAGCCAGATGGCATATAAATGTCTCCCTTGGGCCCAAGTCAATGTTAATGTGCTTTAAGGTGTTTACAAGACAAGTTTTGCACACATTTTGTCTCCATAAAGCAAACAAAAGGTTTGGTTAGGTTATGTAAGCTTTGGTTTTCTTTAAGTTGGATTTTTTCAGGTTTTCTTTAGAGTGGGGATAAAATTAAAAGGTAGATAAATAGAAGAAGCAGATAGGGAAATTGGTAAATTTACAGAACTAGGTAAAATGCGATTTTTCGAATTTTTTTTTTAATACGGGGTATCTTAAGTAAAAATCATGATGCGACCACTCATTTTCTCAGCAAATGATTACTTTTCAGTTGGCAAACAAATACACGACCAAATCTTCACTCGCAAACATAGCAATCGCGTATAATTATCCGTACCTGGTGTCACAAACGTGATAAAGAAGACATTCAACACTTCAGGCACTCGATTTGATACTCTTTGACATCGAAAACCTTATGTTTCGCCTTAATCGACATTATCTCCGAGAATGCATATACTGCAACACGCCGCGCCAGCCACCGTCGATAATGGTGGCGTCAACATTCCTTGCGATGCTGTATTATTTTATT
This sequence comes from Ashinkailepas kermadecensis, assembly GCA_034440615.1. Taxonomy (NCBI): domain Eukaryota; kingdom Metazoa; phylum Arthropoda; class Thecostraca; family Neolepadidae; genus Ashinkailepas; species Ashinkailepas kermadecensis. The sequence goes on along the minus strand of JAOTOM010004320.1, from coordinate 43,981 downwards.
TAAATATATTTGATGACGTCATGGCCGAAAATTTTGTTTCAGATAATTCTGGTTTTCCGGTTAGGTTAGGTTAGGTTAGGTTAGATTATATTATGATATAATATATTTTATATATTATGCTACGTTATCTTAGTCTAGGTTAGGTTAGGTTAGGTTATTTTATTTTGTTGTATTATTTATATATTCATATTTAATTATATAATATAATTATATAATAATATAATCTAACCTAACCTAACCTAACCTAACCGAAAACCAGAATTATCCAAAACAAATTTTCCGGCCATGACGTCATCAAATATATTTAAATAAAATAATACAGCATCGCAAGGAATGTTGACGCCACCATTATCGACGGTGGCTGGCGCGCGTGTTGCAGTATATGCATTCTCGGAGATAATGTCAATTAAGGCAGAAACATAAGGTTTTCGATGTCAAAGAGTATCAAATCGAGTGCCTGAAGTGTTGAATGTCTTCTTTATCACGTTTGTGACACCAGGTACGGATAATTATACGCGATGTGCTATGTTTGCAGAGTGAAGATTATGGTTGTGTATTTGTTTGCCAACTGAAAAGTAATCATTTGCGGAGAAAATGAGTGGTCGCATCATGATTTTTACGTTAAGATACCCCGTATTAAAAAAAAATCCGAAAATCGCATTTACCTAGTTCTGTAAATTTACCGGAAATTGTTGGTTAAAATAGATTCTTATGGTGCCTTCTGAATGAATTTAATACATGGAAAGTAACAGCTTTTCAAGTTATAAGCAGTACTAGTTGAAGTAGCTATAACCCAATAAGTGCCTAGTCAGTTCACCAAGAAAGGAATTTTAAATGCACTCAAACAATGTTCAAAACATAAGAAAAAAAACAGTATTAGCCCTTCCATCTTTCCAGTCATCCTCACACCCCATCTCTGGGGTTGATACACCCCACCCCCTCCCTCTAATCTCCAAACAAAGTGTCGCACAAAAATGAAAGAGTTGTCATTGGAAAGCGCTCAACGAGTAGGGTCAGACACCAACCCCAAAATGTTATCCGCCAAAAGTGATGTCACTAGGGAGCCTAGGTTTCACAATGTACATCATGTTTTTGGCTCTGGGAAGTTCATTTTGGGGGATATTTGAAAACAAAAATTGTTTTGAATCAGAAAAGGAAGGCAAAATCGACCATGATGCTAAAATTTGTGCCAAAAAATCACAATTTTAATTTTTGAACTTTCTAAATTTTGAGATTTCAATTTTATTTTATTTTTATTTTTATAATGGGTAGAGCAGACCAAAAATCATTTCTTGAAGTCAACTTGCTCCCATAAAAAAATGCTTCCCTTAGCTAGAATCTTTCATTTTAACCCTAGTGGGCAAGTATGCAAAACTAATAAGTAATCAAAAATGGGAAAATATAAAATTCCTCTGGTACCTTTTGTTTCATCCCTAAAGCTAACCAAATGCTGAAAGTTTCATTAAAATATCTTTATCCGTTAAAGTGATGACTGGTTGAATTTCTCTGGAGGTGACTTCATTTGACCTTGACTAACTCGTTGACCCTAGATGACTTGACCTCAAAATTTTGACACAACATGCCAAATTGATGTGGGAAAAGGTATGCCAAATTTTGGCATGCTGCCACGTGCCATTCTTTCACTATCCGTGGAAGACCTGTGGGGGGGGGGTCATATCAACCCCTCTGAGATGGCATGGGTTAACAATGCAGTTACTTGCTATTCCCTCTTGCTCAACAAAATATGGAAGAATGTCGGGGGAATATAGGCCTTGGGGTGTGACAATATATAATAAAGTATAGTGCAAAATTTCAACATAGAAATGTTAAAACTATTGTTGCTTCATTCCATGCAGCCTACTGATGTTGGATTGCCTAAAAGATACTAATGTTGGATCACCTAAAGCTCTCACCTGGTTCTCTCACCTGGTTGGCTCCCCATATACTCAAGCATCACTCACCCAGAGATGAGTTCCGTGCCCGAAGAGGGGAGCCCGTATCTGCAGGTACGCCAGTCCCCTAGATTAAGGAAAATATTGTTCTCAGATAGTCCGGGCAAGACACAGGAACTGGAAAGTGTACCTTAAGCAGAATTTGTATGCTTAGAGTAGCCACTACATTCTGCTAATATTTTGCTGTCAGTCAAGATTTCTGAAAAAGAAAACAGAGATTAAATACAGAGATTGAATACAGAGATTGAGTATAGAGATTGAATACAGAGATTGAATGTAGATATATAGAGATCTCTATATTCTGAATATAGAGAAGTTAAGCTACTCGTCATGTTTGATTAGTATATTATCATGGTTAATCTATTCAATATATTCTTGCAACAATGTGCAGAGATTTGAGTGCAATGCAGCTTTAAATGCACCCAGGTCCGTTAAGGTTACTACATCATCAGGCAATGAGTTCCAAGTGGCACAACATCTGATGCTAAAAAATATCTTCCTACAATCCACTGATGCATGCCTGTGAGCCAATTTCAGTGAGTGTCCACGTGTGTTCACCAATGGTGCCAGCACAAACATGTCAGGGATCTTAATGGCAGAATGACCATGAAAAATCTTCCAACATTTGATAATGTCTGCTCGAATCAATCTACCTTTCACCGAGTACAGACCTAGTTTCCGTAATCTGGCACCATAATCCAGACCTTCCATCCCCTCTATGTTTCGTGTCCACCTTCTCTGTACTGATTCTAGTCGCCTCAATCACCTATGTAACCTGTATTCCACACACACGATGCAAACTCCAAAAGAGGCCTGACATGAGTAATGTATAGGGTTTTCATAAATTCAGGATAACGACATAAAGTAGAACTTAGTAGGTTGCTGGCCAGACTTCCAGCTTTCTGTACTATACCAGCAATGTGTTGATGGAAATGCAAGTTTTTATCTACTGTGATACCTAGGTCAGTATGCATCTCAACAAAGCTTACCTGAAATCCATCTAGGTAATAATGTGCCTAAGGGCCAAGATCTTTCCAGTCATATGACCCACGGTGTGCTTTGAGAACTGCACATTTTTTGGAGTTCATTGCTAGTCCCCATGACTTGGCAGTACTAACCAGTGTATCAATGTCCTTTTGACCCTGTGAAATGCCAGCCAGCAGGTCTGTGACAGATTTGTACTTTAGTTTCATGTATATTTTTAGGTTATCTGCAAAAACCTTGAACTGGGAGTGTATACCATGAGGCACATAATTCACATAAATCAAGAATAACACAGGACCTAGTACAGAGCCCTGAGGTACTCCACTTATAACATTCTTTGGTTTGCTGGAGGAGCCAGAGACAAGCACTATCATTTCCCTCCCACAGAGAAAATGTTTGATCCAGGTGAGGATTATCTCTGAAATTCCCTGAGCTCTCAGTTTTGTTAGTAGCAGCACATGATTAACAACATCAAATGCCTTTGAAAAATCAAAGAAAATTACATCCACCATATAGCCCTCATCTAGCCATGTAGAGACAGTCTCATATGTTAGCAGTAGTTGATCCTCTACAGAACGTCCACGACGGAAGCCAAATTGTCCTTCGTCCAGCAAACGATGGACCTCCAAATATTCTGTAAGCTTTTCAACAATTACACGTTCCAGAATTTTACATGGTACGGAAGTAAGACTCACCGGGCGATAATTTAGTGGATCATGCCTTGAACCCTTTTTAAAAATGGGAATAACTTGTGAAGTTTTCCAACTATCAGGAAGACTTCCAGTAGAAAGAGATGAGTTCAAAATTATGAAAAATGGTTTCACAAGCTCCTCACAGCAAGATACAATTAACTGAGGGTGGACCCCATCAGAGCCCATGCTGGAGGATCCATCAATCTGACTCAAAATTCTGAGCACCTCAGCTTCAGTAATTTCCATACTCTGCAGCACCGTTTCAGTAGATTGGTGCGGGGCTGGGTTTTCTAGCCTACCCTTACAGTATACCGAGGAAAATGCCCCAACTGATTGTATACTGATTGTCAGAAAATGCTCACTGATTGTCTAAAACCCACTGATGCTACCTGGCCTGATATCATTGTCACCAAAGGAGTCAGCATCATCCACTGTGTTAATACCAAGTGGTGTGATTTTAAACAGTGAATATCTTGTTTACATGGGATTTCCCAAATAAATGATAGAGGAAGAAGTTGCTAAGTAAGCCTCAACAAGTACAGTATATATTTTTGTTATCCAATTCGCACTCGGTGGCTTCTTAGATATGAATACAAAAAAGGAAATGTTTTTTTTTCTGGAAAAGCAGGTTAGGCTAGGTTAGGTTGGTTGTGTTATTCTGTAATTTGAAAATTGTTGGGGATAAATTTGGGCTTGAGATAGTTATACAGGAAAGGAGTGACAGGGCAATTATCTTTGTGCATGTGGAAGTTGATGATGTACCTAGTTAGAGGGACATTATTACAGGATGCATAGGGTAGGTTTTACACATGTCTTGATGTTGTAAAGCAAAAGAAAAAAAACAATTAAGACAATTTTGAACATTTGTTTTGATGTTTTTTTTATCAGTCAATTTGTACCTTAAGGTGGTTGGTGAATTCTTTGAATTTTTCTTTCAATGCAATGTTTATGAAGGTCACAAAACTTATGTGATCACTAATTTCCTCTGCAAATGCTTACTTTTATTGGGCAAGAAAATCATACCAAAGAAGGGCCTTGGAGTTAGGTAAGAGCATGCAAAATATTGTTTCAAAGTAAATATAGCATAACCTAATCTAACCTAGCCTAACCTTATCTAACATAGCCCAATCTCCCTTTCAAAAACAAAAACTATCAAAAAAAAATGTTTTGTATTTTCAAACATTTTTTTTCTGAAAGTTGTCCATGTTTGAAAGACCTCACACAACATAGATGAACCTGGCCTAACATACTTTTGACAAATAATCAATTTTTTGTGGAATTGTTGAATCCATTTTTTCCATGAAAACTAACCTAACAAACCTAATCCTTTGTTTGCTTTATGCAAGTAAAATGTGTGTAATGTTAGTCTTGTGAACATGTGAAAGCACAATAATAACAAAAGTGTGAACAATGTTACGATAGACTAGGTTTTAATAAAGTGAAATACAACATTTTGTGGTGTTTTTTCTTCAAAATTATTTTCATGGAAAGGTGGTTAGAATCAATATATCATGTAGTTTAGTTACAGCATTTTAATATCTGTAATGACCCATTTCTTAAAGTGCTAATATGATGTGACCACTCATTTATGGTGCAAGTGCATCTTTCTCAGTTGGTGAGCAAAGTAATACCATGAATGTAGCTTCAAGGGGGTTACTATGCAATTAAGATTAATATGTTTCTTAAAAATCTAACCTAACAAAATGTCCAATGCTTGCCACCAGACTTGTGCTCGCCTCAAATTTTTTTAATCGGCTCACATTTGACTCATAGATCTTGAGATCCGATTCAACTCATGATTCACAGCAGGTCAAAATTATTTGATTTGACTCAATTCAGACTCAGCTACAGAGATCCAATTCAACTCACGACTCAAACATAAATTTGAATCGATTCAGATCCGACTCAATGGTATCAGACTCAAAAGCCATATGATTTTGTGTGCACTGCTCACACACTATTTATATATATATATATATATACATATAATATATATATATTTATATAAATATATATATAAATATATAAAATATAATAAATATATATATATATATATATATATATATATATATATATATATATATATATATATATAATGTGAGGTGAAAACAAAGTTATAGCAAAAATTATTTATTTGACAGACAGTTTGATGTCAACCCATCTTCATCTGTCTAATTAAAGAAGGGAATCAGTATTTATTCACACTAACGAAAGATGCTCCAACATCGAAACATCTGTTGGATATATTATTTGTGCTATAACTTTGTTTTCACCTCACATTATTTATCATTCGTCATGCACTGTAATGGTTGATATATAGGATAAATATACAGATAAATGAACGTGCATGTGCATAAAGTAATTGACTCAAACAGATTAACAAGATGAATGGTTGTCAATGCATATGCAAAGCAATGAGTGCATAATACCTCAATCCACATCAGCATGATGCACACAACCTAAGGGGATGAGTGGTCTAGGGGTAAGATGCTCGTCTCGCAATCGAAAGATTGTGGGTTCGAATCTCACCTGTCGCTACTCTTCGCCCGCGACCAATCGGCGTGAGAGATTGGCGACGCTATATGACTCAACGGTCGACGTGTCGTAAAACCAATAACCAACCAACCAACCAACACACAACCTGAATCATATACCTGACACACATCACCTAACTGCAACATGGCACCCAGGTTCTGCACTGCAATAGGTATCTGCACAGAATATGATTGCGTTGGTCTGTTGCCCCCACAAAGTTTGTTTGGTAGCAGGCTTGAAGGTTTCCCTTCACCATTGGTTTACACCCAATTTTACCGACTTTCTCTGCGCTATCTTGCATATTTTATGGCAATATAGGGTACTTTGACGTATTCTAATTGAAAGACCTATTCTTTAGCTTCATCAAAGGGTATCCTAAATGACCCAGTAATAATCGTCCTGCCCAACAATGTGCCATTTCCGGCAGGCTCACCATCAAGTGCCTCCAAAATAAAGGGCTTGTTCCTGATATTGGTAGGCTCCCTCTACCATCCATTTTACATGTTCAAGTTGTCACCCTCGTTCAAGAGCGGAAGAAAGGGCAGTCAAGGGGGCGCTAAGTGCTCCATAGCTTCTTCTCCCCATTGGCAGGAGAGTTTCAGTTGAGTTGCAAGTTTCAGGAGGGCATTCCTAGATCACAATGGTGTTGTACATAAATGTTCAATTATGCATGTATCATCAACAATCCATGCAAGATTCACCAAGGAAGAATGCATCATGCCCTGGGTCTAGCTGGCCTGGAAAAACTGTTTTCAACAACTGCTGTATGTCAATGTAGGTAGGTAGGTAAATGTTTGGAAAAATAGACTGAGCCTAGATTTTGGGGACCCTGAACATTATCCTTTCCAGAAAATTATTTGTTGTTTTGTATTATGGAAGTTGAAGTTCCTAAGTTATTAACTTTTGACAAAGAACTGCTGTGATCAAGGAAAAGTGCTCAAAACTCACTGAAATGGGTGCAAGTTGAGTTACCATGCATAAGGTTTGAATAAAAATATTCTCCATACTGGATGACTACAAAATATTCCTCTCCAAACGCCGGATTACAATGCACAAATCCGACCTTGTCTATGCATGAGAATAAAATGTGTCGGAACAAATGCTCACTGGAAAGAATGGGAAAAGATTATAACTCACCTGGTGAGCGGAATACAAATATATTTGCTAGGAAGCAAATTAAAGTGACCATTGCGTATGATTTGAAAAAAAAGTTCTGCAACCAAATTTCTACCATATTTTTTTTTTAAACTTCGAATGACATCATGCAGGCTTGAAGGAAAATTTTGATCTACCTTCTTGTAAAGGTAACTTGGGTTTGTTATCTGTCACACAAACCGACGCAATTTATTCAGTGCAAATGCCTGTTCAAAAAAGTGCATGGTCGTTTAGTTCCCTATTATTTTTCACAATCACATCCCATTTCTGTGTTGTGTTTCTGGCACTAGAATTGACTCATGCATGATACTGATTGTGAATACCAATCTTAGCATTAATACTTTTTTTTTGTAGTTATTGTTATCCGTTTTTGGTAAATAACTTAAGCACACCTCATTCCTTACTCACTGGCAGCTGATAAGTTGACAATTGTAATGCTAAGCATTAATAATTATACTGTGTTTTTACTCCCTACCTTGTGTCATGGCATACTATTTACAAAGATACATGCTTTATATCATTTGTTCATAACTTGCATTTGAGTCGCAAGACTAAAATGACTCATTGTGATTCAAATGAGTGGTGCTAGATAGGCTGGGGTATATAGCTTCCTAGGAACTTGGGATAAGGGATTGATTGGGGTGAGAGTATGTACATTTCTAGTACCTTTTCTAGATAGGCTTAACCCAGATGGGCCCCTGTGGCTCTTATTAAGCCTCAATACTTTATGACTTTATGACTTTTAAATGATTGACTCGTGATTCAACTCTTTTAAAAAAGAAAGATGTGATTCAACTTGCGACTCAAGATATGTTTTTGGGAAAAGAATCGATTCAACTCACGACTCATCCAAAAACGATTGATTCATGAGTCGATTCTCGATTCAACTCGAGTCGAGCACAAATCTGCTTGCCACATGTCAGTCAAAAATAAAAATGTTCTGCAAAAATTTGAACATGAAGATCCCAGCCTAACATAACCTAACCTTTTTCAGAAAAGAATATAAGCACTAAATGTGCAAATCTGGTTGATGTACTTGATGGTGGTGTTCTTGTCTCATCTGCCAAGGAATACAATGTAGAGCATGAGGAGCTCTTTGTAGCCTGCTTGCAGCTACCAGTCTCATTGGAGGGCCATCTTCAGGTACTTGAGCAACTTGGAACGAGCTGCCATCTGCCTGATTTCAGTGAAGGTCTGGTCATCTGGTGCCTTGTGCTCTCTGGGTTAGATTTATGGCCAGCTGTCTTGGAACATCTTCAACAGGCTGTGTCTGGTCCACCAGTGGGGCCAAAAGCTTATATATATATATATATATATATATATATATATATATATATATATATATATATATATATATATATATATCCATATACATGTACATATGTATATGTATCTGCAATGACAATGCACCTTCAACAAGTGTGTGCGTTTCTAAGGCGCCCCCACCTTGTCCCTTCCATGGCTCGTTTGGGTTTGTCTGAAGACGGCAGTGCGCCAGTGTACCTGTGTGCCGCACCGCCGTCACGCCCCGCCCATTAACTCCCGCCCGCGTCACCGCAGAAGGTCGGTGGTGGTGAGGCTGGCAACACTGCCGCGTCCGGTAGCGATGGCCATCCGTCTGCTGCCGCTGCTGCTGGGCAGCGCGGCGGCGTTCTTGGCACTGCCCGCCAACCTCCGCGACGACAAACAGGGCGTGAAGATGGGGGTGGCATCCGACCAGTGTGACGACGGCAAAGTGAGTCCCCCGCAGCGTGCCGCGGAGGCTGAGAGGCACAATCCTGGACGTCCGAAATTTGGGTGGGAAACGGCACCTATCAGGAGCTGGTTTTTATCCTGCAGACAAACTTCCTGAATTGGTCTGAAAGCAACTCATCAATAACCATTATCCATACACATTTGCACACTTTAAAAACACGAGTGTTTTTTTACATCACCATCCTCACCTCCACTCTAACCAAAAATCAGTTTCAGGACACTGTGCTGACATTACATTGGCAGCTTTCTCGACTTCTGATTATAGGGCATACACGGCTGATGTCGTTTTTCTTGCCACCGCAATACGACACTTCACTGGCAACACATTGACCAAAACGTGGCCATCAACGAGCGTGATTGGCGTCCCAATATCGTGTTCAGCTCCGCAAAACTACAGCTGAGCTGTTTATCATCGACCATCGGCTCCTCAAAAGGCATATCATCACTTTCCTCTAGCGGATTGTTTTCCGCCTGCCTCCGCGTGATTGCCGAGTGGACCCGGATGCGCCATCACGTTGTCAGTGGTACTGAGCCGCTATGCTGTGCCGCTGTGCTGTGTTGCTTTGTCATTGCTCAGCGGTGGTCCCGGCGGCCCCGACCGGATATTTATCGTATTGCGCACCGTACACTGAATATCAGTATTGCGCCGAGCAGCTGTGCGCTAGCCTTGTGTGTGGACCGCCACGTGCCTCTCATTCCCCTCCCTACCTCCGCCTAGTAGCAAAGCCAGGGGGTGAAGGGGCAGTCGCCCCTAGAAAGTCCGAGGGGGCCCTCAAAGGTCCTCTGGCTCGATGTGAAGGGTCCCTGGACCGACGAAATTGGACCCGGGCTGAAAGAGAATGTTCCGGGCCGGTGAAGCGGGCCCCGAGACAACTGAGAGTGCCTTTGTGCAGATAACGAGGGCTCTGGGCTGGGCCAACATGAAGGGCTTCTAGGTCGATACGGGTCCCGGATCGTTGAAGGGCCCCCGGGCGAACACCGATCCTCGGGCCGATGAAGAGGCCTCCAAGTCAGGAGACGCTCCGTGCCGAAGCGGAGGGTTCCCGGTTCTACGTAAAGGGTCTGTAAGTCTATGGAGTCTATGGAGTCTAAGTCTATACTGTACTGTTAAAAAAACGGTGATGCGCCAAGGGTTGATGGGGCACATGCACCCTACCCCCTGGCAAGTCCGAGGGACATTCGGGGTTGATTATTGGGGTTTAGGGGCGCATCGATCGCGTGGTCATGTAACTCCGAGGGCCACTCCAGGCGACCGTCTTGAGGGGCCCGCAAGGGCCCATCAAGACCTAAGGGCAAATATATAGTCGAGGAAGAATCAAAATGCATATAGTAGCCTGTACGGAAAAGGCCCTTCAGAGCTGACAATGTCCACCCCAAGACCTGGCTGTCGTCGGTAGCTCAGTGACGCCCCATTTAAACACTGCCGTTAATATATCGTCACCAGATCGACACATCAGACGACGAACTGCCAGCCTACCTACACCGGCGGTGGCTGCCGGGTCGTGTTGTCTGGTGTGCCGTGTCGGCTGGTGTGCAGCGGTGCCCGCATCAGCCGGACGTGGCGGGCTTCGTGCCGCCACCCCACCCCACCGTACACCCCGACTGCTGCTCACTCCGATCGGGCGTGAATATGACAGGGTTATACCCGCCCTGACCTGGGCCATCATGTCATGTCAGGGCATCAAGTGAAGCCCATGTCATGTTCTGATCTCGCCTGTCACGTGAACATTTCAGACGAGCCGCCTAGATTTGCACCCCCTGACCTGACCTGGTACATTGAACGTACAGTGGCCGCAAAAAATGTATACACCGCGAGCACAAAAAAATATTTACGTGGTGATCACGGAAAACTTTTTTTTATTGCGTTCCCCAGCAACAGTCAGTGGGCGGAGCTTGGTATGACGTATGTAGCTGGGCCCCACCCCTACCCTGACTCACACACAGCGGGAGAGCTCAGTGAGCGACGGGCTCTCAGGGTGGTAGGACGAACTGTTTGATGCTCTTCTGGGTGTATTTTTTGCTACGGCGCCCGACTTTAGAGGCCTATAACTTTGCTCCCAGTGGTCAGAATGGGACGAAAGAAGCTCACGGATGTCGAGAAGAGTCGGGCTTTGACCCTGTTGGAGCAGGGCATGTCTGTGATACGTGTCGCCGCATATCTACAAGTCACGAGGCAGGTTATTTACAACCTAAAAAAGGCCGCCGCCTCCCTACCCCCAGGCACCACTTCGGAGAGAAAGAAAGGCTCTGGAGCACCCCGCAAGACTACCCCACGCACTGACCATATCCTGAAGAGAGCTGTGATGTCAGAGCCTGCAATTACCGCATCAGCACTTAAAAAGAAGCACCCTGATCTACTCCAGGACGTCTCGATCAGACGATTCAACACCACCTGCAAAAAGACCTGGGTATGCCATGTCGCCGAGCTGCAAAGAAACCACTCCTCACCAAGGCTCCTCCTCCTCAAATGTCGGGTCTAGCATCTGTCTAGCATCATCATTCCTTTGGACATCATTAGTAATGTCCAAAATATAATTGATGCCCATTTTGGAGCATTTATATACAATCACAGCGATCCATAACAATGACAAGCCAGGGGGACGAGTGGTCTAGGGGTAAGATGCTCGTCTCACAATCAAAAGGTTGTGGGTTCGAGTCTCACCTGTCGCTACTCTTCGCCCGCGACCAATCGGCGTGAGAGATTGGCGACGCTACATGACTCAACAGTCGACGTGTCGTAAAACCAATAACCAACCAACAATGACAAGCCAAGCCACGCAAAGGAAGAAAATTTTGACAAATGTGACCTCATTTGACCTTGAAGATATTGACCTAAGGTCATGAAATTTGCACACAATAGAGTTCACTACCGTACCCATCCACCCTGCGAATTTCGTTCCTCCAGCTTTAATAGGAGTCGAGATCTTAGGGGGGCGGAGTCCGCCCCCCCCCCTCCAGTGTGCGTAATTTTCAGAGGCCCTTCAGGGCGTGTGTTAAGGCATGGATGCAGTTTGAAAATTATTGATAAGGCATTCAATCCACATGTGTTAAGAGGGATCAGGGGAATAGGGCTGGATAGCTAGGGTAGATAGGCATTGATAGGTGTGTGGGATATTCGTGGACTGGTTTCTTCAGGATGTGGATGGTTGGGGTGGGTCTTTTTACCAGGCTTATGGTATCTTCCATTTACAGACTTAACTGGATGGACCCTTGGGTCTCTTATTAAGTTTAAACGCTTTATAACTTTATATAGGGTGTACCTAGCAGTGGATTCAGCACCTTCCTTCGGGATGTGATACTGATGAGATTGGCTATGGTAGCACAATGGGTATGATAGGAGTTTGTAATTCTTGAGTATGTTATGCAATAGCAAGTGAATGGTGCTAGATAGGCTGGGATATATAGCTCCCTAGGAACTTGAGATAAGGGATTGATTGGGGTGAGCGTATGTAAATTTCTAGTACCTTTTCTAGATAGGCTTAACCCAGATGGGCCCCTGTGGCTCTTATTAAGCCTTAACACTTTATGACTTTAAGCCCATGAAGAAAAAAATGGGTTGCCTTTGCCAAAAAAAATCGACACTTCACATCAGACGACTGGAAGAAGGTAATGTTCAGCGACGAGAGCACTTTTAGGCTGGTCAGGGGAGCCTCGAAGGTCGTTCGTCGCCTCAAAAGTGTCTCTCGCTACGACCCTGTTTACTGTGACGACTGTGAAACACTCTGACAGTGTGATGGTTTGGGGGGCATTTAGTGGCAATAAGGGCAGGGGAGGGTTGTATTTCCTGCCTAAGAACGTTACCATGAAGGGGAGCAACTATATCGGAGTGCTAAAAGAACATTTGTTTTTGTTTTTGTTTTTGTTTGTTATTCATGAGTGCGATTATTTCATGCACGAGGGCGCCCCTTGCTACAGGTCCAAGGCAGTAAAAAAATCCTCAGTGATACCCATATTGAAGTGCTAGACTGGCCAGGCAACTCCCCGGACCTAAACCCCGTAGAAAATGCATGGAATGTTATGAAAAACAAGATTCAAGAAGCCCGACCCAGCAACATCAAGGATCTGCAACAGGCGCTGAAGCAGCTGTAGATCGACATGGACGTCTCCTACTTCGCTAGTTTGGCCGAATCGATGCCCAAACGACTCAAGATGGTGCTGAAGGCGAAGGGGGACATGACAAAATATTAATTGTAAGGCTTATTCATCAATAAATGTCATGTAAGTTTCATTCTGTTGTTTTATTAGCCAAATATTGTTAATGTATACTTTTGTTTGCGGCCACTGTATAACCGCTGCCCTTAAGCGAGGGAGATGCCGTGGTGTACGCTGCCTCTGTGACATGCTCCGGATGACCAGTGACCTGACCTGACGCAGATGGGACTGGAGATGGACTGGGACGGATCCCCGATGCCGCACACCTGTTTCCTGCCTTTCAAACAGCGACTGGCCATACGCCGTGGCCTTCAGCCCATAGAGCACTGTGTTGACCTGCCAGCCACATACTACGTGAGTACTGCATTAGGTCTCACGTGATGCCTCTTAGGGACATCATTGTACCAATGTACATCTACTGTTCCCACGCATGTTTTGAGGACTGAAATACTTTGCCATTCAAGTGTTTTATGCTGGATATTTGGGTCAAGCCATTACTATTTTAACATACATGTGGTGCTTTCATTCAGCTATTTTCTGGTACGCGCAGCCCGGATTTGCATCACATCATAATTCCATGTTTAATTTTGGTCAGCTTGTGGTGGTCGTACTCTGAAGGAAGTTGGAAGGTGCTGGGTTGTTGAAATCCTGAAATCTTTTCGACTTTTTGTTGTCTCAATTTATCTTGTTTCCTCGCTCATAGTCCATTGGAGGACGGAGACTGATAAAGCTCGCCTCTTTCGCAGCCCAAGCACTTCTGCATGGACCACAGACTGGAGTATAACGAGACAATTCCCACATTGTAAGTCAAACATGTTCGTCCATCGTCCACTATCTGCAAGCCTTCGCTAGGCCTACCCTTCTGTCTGTGACTAGAACAGTGTGCTATCATCGTCAGTGTCAATGTGGTCAGACAATATCAGTGTAAGTCAAATATGGCCGTCCAGCACCCACCATCTGCCAGCCATGGAGTATAGTGGGCGTGGGCGTGTATCTGCATGCCTGTCCTGGCTATGGCCGAAATAGTGCGATATTGTCGCCAGTGTCAATGCTGACGGATGGTATCAATGTGGGCCGATGCATGAGGTTTGGCTTACATCACGCCCCACCGTACGGGGCTTCACAGCTGCTGTTGTGTTTCACCTTTTTAAGCCAATGCTGATTTACGGTGGCGTCCTTGTGTCACCTTGAGAGGTTAGCAAACCATGCGTTTGCCTAGGCAGTAGACACCAACGACGCTTGCACTCAGAACATTGTGATTGGAATGATGAGAACTGCTGGAGATCCTGTGGTATATTATGTGTACACCCAGGCTTTTTTTGCACTCCTCATGAAGTTCTTCAGTCCTGAGAACAGTGTGACATAACCAGATGCACTCCAACCCCACTACCACGTTGGTGTGTTCAAAATCGATTCAAGCCATTAAGCTCTCCATCGGGTTTGAACTGAGTTCACCCAAAATTGGCCAATCTACACCAACCTAACCTAACCTAGCCTAGCCTAGCCTAGCTTAGCCTAACCTAGCCTAACCTAAACTAACCTAACCAAACCTAAGCCGATTCGGCGCAACCCGTTCTCCCATCACATCGGTGTCGCTCACGTGCAGCACATTGACTCGATCGCACCGAAACTGTGCCCAATGGGTAGCCAACACTGTGGGCTTTCACGTAGTGTGACACATCCCTCATTCCCTGCGATGTGAACCGAGCCGGGCGCCAATATGAAGGCGGTCGCGTTTTTTCGTCGGGATAAGTCGCAGCCCCATGTTAAACAGGAGTGGAGGTGTTGCTCAAATATGAGCGCATGGCACGCGCTATGCTTCGCCCATCCCTACAAATTGTACATTTCCGGATAGCCCATGTGACGGGCTATCAGTCCACCAAATTTGATAGCTCTAGTGTGCGGCGCTCTCGGCTTGTAGGTGCCCAACTCAAAACAGATTCACGCGCCTGGCGGTCGCACCGTACGGCGCACGCGACCGCCGACCACAAAAGCGCGCAGTTCCCTATGGGGCGCGTGTTTCCATAAAGTTTCACATTCGTGCGACCTGTGGTATATGCTGTGGCCCTGGCTAACTGATCTCGACATGACCCAGTTGACGGTACGTGGCACGTGCCCACGTGACACGCGCAACCCGAAACCACCGCCATAGTCTGTCCCCCGTACCGGCCGCATCACGTGTGAAAATTTGAGTGAAATCCGCCCGGCCGTTTTGGCACAGCATGCGTCGAAGCGGCACATACACACACACACACACACACAGACAAGCATTTCTCGACAACTTTAGAAAACCGACCGCCATGTATTAAATCTTCGATAGAGATTTCTCGTGACATAGTCACTCTAAATCGCATCTACGATTTTGAATGACACGTAGTGAATATTGGTGGGGTTGTAAAGCCGTAGGGTATTGCACTCGAATTCCTCTTCCATGCCGCACGCTTCTCTTCTGAGACAGCCTTTTGCGGTCTTACCCTGTGACCGGTACCTCTCGTGTGGTCTCGGCGACGCTCATGCAATCTCTTTTTGTGGACACTACACCTACTAAGGTCTCACTCCCATGAAGTTCTTCAATCCTGAGAACAGTGTGCAATGTACTCAGGTAGTCTCTTTTGACCAGTGGTGTCATGGGCGCTAGCTATATGACCAATGACTTTGATGCGCCCTAAAAGCCGAAATAACTAAGTAACCAGTTGTGCCGTTTCAGCGGTGATCACCGTCCCCTGTGGGCCGTGTTCGGCGAGTACGTGTACGTGCCTCCCCAGAGGTGGCTGCACAACGTCGAGGTACGTCCCCCCAGTGACAAATTATCAGTAAAATAGGGTGGAATGCACCACTTTCTGAACATTTAATCGGCATCCTGCTTCTTCATGTGTTATAAATTTGCATGCCTCATTTTTAACCACATCTTATTTATACATATGCTTGTGCTCACCATTACAGATTGCAAAACACGAAAATAACAACACAATTCCAAGTAAAGCACATACCTATGCTGTGGTCTGTTGTTCAAAGCCAATCTATTGTATAGTATAGCGTTTTTATTTTTGCCGCTGACAGGTGCCTATCCGTAAAATAGGTATGTATGAAAAAAAGGAAAAAGTTGCCCTTATAGGCATGCTATCGGCTCGAAATTGAATGTCAAGGTCATGTAGGGTAACTGAAAGACATTTCCAGTGCACATTTCGACATCCTACTGTGCTCGATTGACATCTCAGACCTAACAAAAAACATTAATTTAACACTGCCCCCGGCCGGTTTGGTGACCCTAACGGCGCCACCGTATGGTAACCTATCGACCTATCTCTAGATGTAGGCTCCCGGCCTGACTACATTCCCTTCCCTTAGTTTGCCACTGTTCTTGGCTTTCAGGCTTTTGTCTCGTCTTGATAGGTCGCCCTCGCTAATGTACCTACAGTGGTGAGGCTGCTTTTGATGACCCGTTTTCCTTCAGTTCGCTTATTAAATGTCTCGTTCAGCTGAATTGCCGGTGCGCTCGTCTGTCACCGGCACCAGCTGCGGGCGACTGTTGTGTAATTCCGTGCCGGCGGCAGCACGGGTCGGTGGTGATGCTGTACCACCCGTGCACGGACCGCCAGCTGGTGGAGCAGCTGCGCCGGCTGGTGACCGGCTGCATCCGTAAACACGTCATCACGCCACACCCGGAGCTGTCTCCGGAGCGGGTGAGTGGTGGCCACCGTGCCTGGCGCTGTCTCCGGAGCAGGTGAGTGGTGGCCACCGTGCCTGGCGCTGTCTCCGGAGCGGGTGAGTGGTGGCCACCGTGCCTGGCGCTGTCTCCGGAGCAGGTGAGTGGTGGCCACCGTGCCTGGCGCTGTCTCCGGAGCAGGTGAGTGGTGGCCACCGTGCCTGGCGCTGTCTCCGGAGCAGGTGGGTGGCCACCGTGCCTGGCGCTGTCTCCGGAGCGGGTGAGTGGTGGCCACCGTGCCTGGCGCTGTCTCCGGAGCGGGTGAGTGGTGGCCACCGTGCCTGGCGCTGTCTCCGGAGCGGGTGTGGGGCCCCGTGCCTGGCGCTGTCTCCGGAGCGGGTGAGTGGTGGCCACCGTGCCTGGCGCTGTCTCCGGAGCGGGTGAGTGGTGGCCACCGTGCCTGGCGCTGTCTCCGGAGCGGGTGAGTGGTGGCCACCGTGCCTGGCGCTGTCTCCGGAGCGGGTGAGTGGTGGCCACCGTGCCTGGCGCTGTCTCCGGAGCGGGTGAGTGGTGGCCACCGTGCCTGGCGCTGTCTCCGGAGCAGGTGAGTGGTGGCCACCGTGCCTGGCGCTGTCTCCGGAGCGGGTGAGTGGTGGCCACCGTGCCTGGCGCTGTCTCCGGAGCAGGTGAGTGGTGGCCACCGTGCCTGGCGCTGTCTCCGGAGCAGGTGAGTGGTGGCCACCGTGCCTGGCGCTGTCTCCGGAGCAGGTGAGTGGTGGCCACCGTGTCTTGTGCTGTCTTTTGAACTGGTATGTCACCATGTGAAGGACCATGTGATACAATTATCCATCTGGATAGTTATTTTGAAATGGGCCGGTCTTAAAATTTAACCGTTAAAATATAATCGTTATCCATCGGGCAACTTTGTTGTCCGAAGGATAACGGTGTCCCGAGTTTCCCCAAACGCAAAACTTCACTTCATAACACGTCCCATGAAGTGGAGGTTCTGGGTGTCAGGTACATACCTACGGTTCATTTACTTAGCCGTGTCATTTGTCGTGACTGTGAGGTGACGTGACGATAATATCGAGCGATTGTATCACGGGCGAGAGGTACACTGTGGCCGTGTTTCAGCCACTGGCCCTGGTGGCCTGGGGTTGTCGCCTGGAGATGGCCCACGTGGACGCCAGCAGGGTCCGCAACTTCATCCGCGAGCGCGGCCTGCACGGCCCCGAAGGCAACTACGCCAAACAGGGCCAGTACGACTTCCGCCTGGTGCGCGAGGCCCGACCGCCAGTCGGCTCCGACGTGAAGGACTCGGCGCTGTGCCCGGCCGGCAGTGGCGGATCCCTGCTGGTCTGGGGATGAGCAGCACACTTGTCCAGGGGGACAGCCGGACTCGCCGGCGCCACTTGGTTACCAGCCGACCGGCACGGTCTGGGTCCAAATTCGCTATTTTAGGCGTCGAGGCAAGGACGTAAATGCAATTTCAAACGGGGTGGGTTTCCAAATACTGAGGAATGTAGTCATCACAGTCGGAATTGGGGCCGATTTGTAGGTATCAGCTGAATGCAGGCTCATTCCTTTTGTATGTCACAAATTTCCCAGAGAGACTGCTTGTATTTACATCCTGACGCCAAGCTGGGTGATCTCTGGCGCAACAGTCTTCCATCGGGAGTCCGCTCTACGGTGCTATGCCGAGTGTGTGTGTGCTGTGGTGTAATTGACGTGAAGTACGGGTTGTGATCTATCGCATGCCTCCGCTCTCAAGCTGTGATATTCCAGCAGTTGATCTGTCTAATACCCCCCATGTCGCTTTGTCGAATATCTCCACTGCCGATCTGTCGAATATCCCCACTATCGATCTGTCGAATATCTCCACTGCCGATCTGTCGAATATCCCCACTATCGATCTGTCGAATATCCCCACTATCGATCTGTCCATTGTGATTCGGAGTCCCGCGCGGATCTGGGGCTGTTCTGAACTGGTGCCGCCACACCCAGAGCGGACAGCAGGAGATACTAGATTAGTCTACTCTACGCAGGCACATGCCGTACGAGTGCATGTGCCCGGCTGGCTGGTGCTGTTTCTGTACCGGTGCCGACAGCTGCTCCGAGGCACTGGGCGCGGGAGACGTGCGGCCTCGTTGGTGGGGAAACATTTTATTGTTCCGAGTTTAGCACTTCGTGGTTTTAGTTTTAGTGCACAGAGCGTTAAGGTGTTCCCCGGTGGCAGCTAGTCTGGGAGGGTGAACATATCCCGAGAAGAGATCCGTCTGACAAGTAGGTTTTCATCAAGAGCTTTTCGAGCGCCGCGCACATTACTTATTCGTTAATCTCAGCTATAAATATTGTTATTGATACACCCGTTGAACGCAACAATAGAGTTTTGAGACACTTCAATGAGTTGTCTGACTTAGGACGTTTGTACTGTTTTGTAATGATAGAGGCGTTTTCGCTGAGATATTTATGTCTTCTAGAACTTATTTTTTTACGTTTTGCGTATCTTACAAGGTTAGCAAAGTTTCCCTTCGGTTGGCAAGGGCAGAGTTCAACACCAGCATTCCATTAGGTTGTGCATTATTGCCGCACCTTTTGGCTGTGCCGAACGGTTTAGGCACTACCCTGTCAGCGGCTGCACAGTGCGACGGTAGTACGTTTCCGGATCAGAGCCACGGGCGGTGTTAGCCCGCCCCGGGACTAGAAAGCCAATGCATGTACACCCCACCCCCACCCCCCACCCAGGGTGCAGGCCTGGGTGTGGTACTGGAAGTGGCTTGCTGTGTTATGCGCAATCGTGGCTTCTGAATAAAATCGCAACAGATCAGACAAGTGTGACTCCAACGGCAGCCGCGACGGGCGGACATGATAGCGACTGCGTCCGCCCAGCTATGTCCGACACTGGTAATTCATAGTTAGGCTATTTTCGCGATTGAATTATGCGTCAGAGATTGAATTATGCTGTCGCACAGATGGATATATCGGTTCAATTATAACAACGTTTGGGCGCTATATGAGAAAGTAGAATGTGATGAGACTCGCGATATTTTTGTGGGCCAAATTTGAATAGTATTACTCAAAACAACGATGCCCGCAGGGATGGAGATCACCTGTGCAAGGTGCAATCATTAGTCGACGTCCGAACAAGTCATCAGGTACATTACCGAACTCGAAATGTCACAGTAGTCGGTTTTACAGCGGCAATTTGCTCTCCCGTCTAGTCGCTTTACATCCTTCCAAGTCATTCCTTGCTTCAACTAAACATTCCAGACATGAACTAAAAAAGTACATCTAAGAACATTTATTATTAACAAGAATTGATTTCACTCAATTTTCTGAACTTTTTCATTGACAAAACTTGTTTCTTGGTGGTGAGAATAAAACTATTTTAGACTGATTGTTTTAGTATAATGTTCCTTAAACCATTTTATATTCCGAAACCTATATCCCAGTACGCGGCAGGCAACAAATCAGTCGGTGCATGAGCGTCCTACTCGTGGGATGTGTTGTGATTATTTATTAGTTGTGCGGCGTGAGCATGTCGGCAGTATCAGGTATGGATTTATAAACTTGGTTGACATCGATTAAGTGTACTTTTGTTATCATTTTCTCACCGTTGCTCAGGAAGTTGGCTTATAACCACATCCTTCGCTAATTTAACCACAGCGCCAATTTGTCATCTGGCAGTCATCCGTCCGCTGCCAGATACCGTAGAGCTGAGTGCAGTATTGACGTAAATTAGAAAGCGTATTGCAATCTGCTGATATTCGTAAGTTTAATTCTACTTATTTCAGCAGCGTCAATAGTAAAACCTATTTCGTTATCAAAACTGCTGTGATAATTATATTTGCTGGTCGCTTTTAATTTATGCAGATCACTATGCCGGGTCTTCTCCCTCTATCTCGTTCCTGAGACCACGTGACCTGGGAGCAAAGTTCCGCTGTAAAACCGACTACTATCACGATTACAAGAGGGTAAATTGTCCTCCAATGTTTCATGAAGCTTACTTACCTGGACTATTTACCAAGGTGGGCATTGTGTCGAGTAGTATTCGATTTGTCATAAAACACCCAACCACTATCGAGCCGTCCATTGCCGTTGTGGTGCTATTGGATATGCCATTTGCATCAAGCCGAGTCAATATGTTATCCGCAATAAATATTAGTCATCTGCAGCAGCATCTAGCAAGCACTTCAGGTGCCCCAGGGAATACGCTGCTGGCTCCGAAACTAACAAGCTACGGCAATGAAACACCTGCATATTTTTCCCTTTTGGCAAACAACACTAATATATGTTCGTGCCATACCAATAAATACTACTGCATCTTTTTGCACTTGGTGACTTATCTTGACCAGACAGTATCACCCAGCTTTCATGTATGCAGTTTATACTTCTACACACTTGCACTACACGTTAGCAGCGCTTGGTTTCAGGCAGCCTGTGGCAGTGGTGTGTCGGCACCCTCCTGATCCTCCACTGATTCGTGGTCCGTGACGTCCACACGGTCCCGGCCACCATACGAGCCAAGTACGTTCAACAGGTCGGGCAACAGCGAGTCGAGCACCATCAGGCCGCGCTCCGTGGCCACCAGTCGGTCGTCGTCACGCCGCACCAGCGCGGCCAGCCGCAGCAGGTCCCGGTGCCGGTACAGGTGCCGCCACCTGCCATCGCCGCCGCCGGCGTCCAGCCAGTCGGCGCGCGTCAGGCCGCGCCGCGTGCGCAGCGCGGCACACAGCAGCTCGGCGCGCACGTCGTCGGCCGACTGCGGCCGCGTCAGACAGGCCCCCGAGGCGCCGGCGTCGACGGCGCGCATCCACCGGTCGGGCGCCGGCGTCTGCACCAGCGCGCGCCGCCGGCCGTCGCGGCGCCACACGACGCGGCCGTGCGCGCCCGGCCCGACGCCCACGTACTGGCGGCCGCGCCACACGTCGCCGTTGTGGCCGCTCTCGTGGCCAGGCCGCGCGAAGTTGGCCACCTCGTAGCGGCGCAGGCCGGCGGCGGCCAGCTGCGCCGTGGCCGCCCGGTACAGCTGCGCCTGCAGGTCGCCGCCGGGCAGCCGCGCCTGGCCGCGCGCCAGCTGACCGTGCAACGGCGTGCCGCGCGCCGCCGTCAGCTGATACACGGACAGATGGTGCGGGCAGAGTGACAGCAGCCGGCGCACCTCGCGCCGCAGCCGGCCCACAGTGTGGTTCGGCCGGCCAATCAGCAGGTCGGCCGACACCCGGCCCGGGAACAGCTCCACCGCCCACCGCAGACACGCCTCCGCCTCGGCGGCCGTGTGGTCGCGGCCCAGCCAGCGCAGCTCGGCGTCGTCCAGCGCCTGCGGCAACACCGGCCGTGCTGTATCACAGCCGCCACACAGCCACGTCACAGCGCCTGCGGCAACACCGGCCGTGTTGTACCGCAGCCGCCACACAGCCACATCCGACCTCTGACCATCTGAGAAGCAGTGATCGGTGACACGGAGGTTGGCGCGAGCCCGTGAGTGAGATGGGCGTGTACCGTGCGGTGAGCACGTGTCAACAGAGCAAACTGCGGTGACTAAACGTGTGTTGATCGAGAGGGATATGCTGACTGAACTGTGGACGATATCGCACGTGCAGTAAATATGCGTTGGAACTTCATACCACGGCTAAAATGCAAATTCACTTAATGGGCACCTAAATTGAATTCTGGAGAGCTGGCGGACCAACAGGCGGGGATCGTCCATCTCCGTCTGAATGGATATCTATGCATGGGTGGACACTCATGTTGGAATAACAACACAGTATAACCTACCAGCCATCGAATTCAGGGGGCGATATTGAAATAGATGATGTATGGTGCATAGAACAACTAGAGTACGAATCTACACCCAGAAGCCACTGGGGTATGGGCCATGGGGGAAGCTTTAAAGAAATCATCGGTTGGTTATTGGTTTTACGACACGTCGACCGTTGAGTCATATAGCGTCGCCAATCTCTCACGCCCATTGGTCGCGGGCGAAGAGTAGCGACAGGTGAGATTCGAACCCACAATCTTTCGATTGCGAGACGAGCATCTTACCCCTAGACCACTCGTCCCCAAAAGAAATCATCGGGAGAGCCCAGCAATCCTCAAAACCTTCATGTGAAAATGAGCAGGAGGGGCTCGCCCATTCGATTCAATTTTAAAGTCTGTTGGTTGGTAATTAGTTCTACGACACGTCGACCGTTGAGTCGAGTCCGTAGCGAGACCGTAGCGTCGCCAATCTCTCACGCCGATTGGTCGCGGGCGAAGTGTCGCGACAGGTGAGACTCGAACCCACAATCTCTCGATTGTGAGACGAGCATCTTACCCCTAGACCACTCGTCCCCAATTTGTAAAGTCTAATTACTGCGAATCACATGCAAACATTGGCGTGCCCAGGCCCCTCGAAAAAAATATAGGACCTCGCCTATGGTACGGACCCGTACAGCCAGGGACAGCCGGATACTAACCTGTACAGCCAGGGACAGCTGGGTATTACCCTGTACAGCCAGGGGTAGCCGGGTACTAACCTGTAGAGCCGGGGTAGCCGGATACTAACCTGTACAGCCAGTGACAGCTGGGTACTAGCCTATACAGCCAGGGGTAGCCAGATACTAACCTGTACACCCAGCGATAGCCGGTTGATGCCCGCCTGTCGAAAGTCGCGCAGCACGTGACCGGTGGCACTGGTGGGGTTCGCCTCCAGCGTAACCTCGGCATCGGCCGTCAGCCGGTCCCTCAATGACGTCACGACCGCCTGAGACAGAGTCGGTGCAGGAGGGCATTGCAAAGACAGTGATGACCTTTGTCAGCACCAACCGTGATGCAACATCCTGCAATGTCATGGCACCAGCAGCAGTTGGACTCGATCCACTCTTAGGTCGGCAAAGGTCATGTCACCGACACTCCATGCTTCACCAGGGCGTCACGCAGCACGCCCTGGTGCTGCTTCTGTTGACAACACGAGGGCTGTCGACAGAGACGCTGACGTCGGCACCGGCGAAAAAAACACGGCCGGGGCCAAACAGGGTGCTTGGGTCCATGCCTGGCATGCAACCCCAATTGCTGTGATAATGTACTCTGCGGAGGCACTCATGTTCGGAGGTCACACACCCAGAGCCCGGGCGTCCAGACAATCTGATTGGCTGTCCAAGTGCTAATAACCTGTGAACCGATGATGAACAGCTTCAGGACTTGGCCGTTTTGGTGGTAACAGGTTGGCAGTCCAGTGGCCAGCCTGGATGGGAGGAACCACAACGAGCATGAGACGCCTATAGCATCTCATAACTGCTATTGCCAGCCAGAAAAAGGACAACACAACATGCTTTGTCATGGCCGGCGACAACACAGACGAACCTCTATAGTGGACGGGAGCGCCAGGGATGGCGTTCCGCCGCCGAAAAAGACAGACGTCACGTGCTCAATAGAGGACTGGTCCAGCTGACGGTGCAACTCGGCCACCAGACACCGACGCATCCGCTCATGGTCAACAGCGGCCGACACGTACTTGTTGAAGTCACAATAAGTGCACTTCTTGGCACAGTAAGGCCAGTGAATGTACACAGAACCTGTCTTGAGGTATTCAGTTGAAAACTGTCTTATTCTTTTGCAGAGCATGACTTGTAAGAGCTTAACTTTGGTGAGGCTGTTCATGATTTATTTTAAACAGTGCATCATTTGAATGTTATATCTTGGATGTACTAGTGCTCCTTTAAACAGGCTTCTAGACTATATTATGAACAAGAGTTGAATGTAGTATTCAATCTGAAAAAAAGGAACATGAAAATACAGACTGGAGCAGCAGCAATTAACAGTGATTTAAAGCACAGACCAATGCTCTCTGCATGAGTGCACCAAAACAGCTTTGAGCCTAGGGTTCAAAGTATATTACTGCTGAAACATGGATCCTTGCTGTATAACAGTCAGTCTGTGAGGGTTGAAATTTGAAGTGGATTGCATGCAGTGACAAATATTACAGAAAATGGGCATGATGCTAAATTGAACAGCACCATGTAACATACAAGATTAAAAATCACCTCTTCGCAAAACCACCAAAAAATAAATAACCATTTCATGGGCCAATGATTTTCATTGCAAACATTGATAGACAAAACCCTAAAAAAATAAATTCATTATAAATATGACATTAAAGGCATAAAGGTAGTGTTCAGATTTACTAAGAACCACAGGGGCCCATCTGGGTTAGGTCTATAAAAAAGGGAAGATACTAACCATAAACCTGGACTAAAAGGTACTCAACAACCTGACCAATATATATCCTGATTTTGTATAAACTATCCACCAACATCCTACACATCTACCAATACTTACCTACCTACCTACCCACCTATCTACATATATATCCCTTCCAAAAGTGCTAAGGTGACAGGATCTCATTGCTGCAGAAAGATGCTGAAGAAGTTATATTTTAAAGAAATTTTGGGTTTGTTTTTATTTCTGGAGAAAGGATGCCAGGCTAGGCCAAGATTAAAAATAAAAAGACCAGCTTAGGTTAGGTTATCTGGTATTATTGTACCATAGGATATTCAAAAGACAAGTTTCACACATATTTTACATGCATGAAGCAAGCCAAGGGGACAGGCTTGGCTAGGTTAGATTAGGTAGTATTTTATATTTGACATTTTTCTATATTTTTAGTTTTGTCTTAAAAACAGGTTAGGTTAAGTTTTGAATTTGAATAATTTTCAGGAAAAATGACATGAAGCCTCTTCCTTCTTACCAAAGATTCTTTTTCTCATACCAGTGGTTAGGCTAGGTTATGTTAGGCTGTGTGGCTTTCTTCACCTTTCGGCCGACACATACTGCCAAGGTTAGTGATTTGTAAAGAGGTGTACAGTGACGTCACAGGAGTTGGGTGTCGATGTGCTAGGTTAGGTTAGCTTAGGTTAGGTTGGGTTGGATTATGTTAGGTTGGGTTAGGTTAGGTTAGGTTAGGTTATGTTCGTAACAGACATCGACACCCGACTCCTGTGACGTCACTTCCTTGACTCCGTGACGTCACTGTACACCTCTTACAAATCACTAACCTTGCAGTATATGTCGGCCGAAAGGTAAAGATTACCGGCTGTGTCACCATCAGAGTGGGAAACTTACTTTCCGGGTTGGGAGTCGGAGTGCATACCGATTTCTTCCGGAGTACGTTTTCATGGACATTATTTTTATGCATGGAATCTGTTTACCAGTAACCGACCGGAAAAACCTAAATCAGTACCTACATAATATGCACAAGTAATATCATTCTCATTTTTGGTCAAATCAAATGCCAAAACATACGAACAAAAAAGTGAACAATGGATGGCACCGCCCGGCAGTGACCCGTAATAATCAGCACTGTTTCGTTTCTTATAACTCACCGGAGAAATGCGTTTTCCTTTCACTGTTGGTCTCAGTACAAGGCTAGCCATATGAAAAACAAACAAAAATACTTCATATTCACACTTCACCGTCAGCTCAGAGCGCATACCTACCTACGCAGACAATTTCCCACGTAATACGAACGCAACTCCGCTACCGCACACGCCACAGTTGGATGTGATCAGCTCAGCTGATCACCTATGTACCAGGCCCTATGTAAAGGGCCTTGGATGTGATCAAAGCAAAGGATCAGTCAAGGTCTTGTGTTTACTGTTAACTTGGGGAACACTGTTAACCATGTGTTCAAAGTTGCTAATGGTTATGACGTCATATACAAAATACCTTGCATTGATTGGTTGACACACATATTTCAGAACAGAAAACGCTAACGCAGCCAATTCTGATCGGTGGCCTCCGGGACTCCGGAGACGTCTCTTAAAACTGTCAAAGTTTCCCACTATAGGGTGGCAGGAACGCAGGTATTCCGAGACGCGGCTCCAGAGCCGGAGAGGGGGGGGGGTATTTGGGGGTAAGTTGCCCGTCTCACAATCGAAAGATCGTGGTTCGAGTCTTCCCCCCCCCCTTCTCTCCCCCCGCGACCACTGGGGGAGAGATTGGTGACGCTACATGACTCAACGGTCGACGTTCGTAAAAAAAAACCCCAAGGAGAAGGCGCATGCGCATCATCTTGCAAGTTGCTGTTGGCGCGTTGTTGTCGGCAATTCCGGTGGTTGAGATTGATGGAGTGTGTGAAGCTGTGGTCCGGCTGCTGACTGCTACAAAAAGTGATTAGTTTGAGTGGTGACCGTAAGTGGAATAACCAGCGTTTTGTTTGGGTGTCGTTCTGTGTTTGTTTTTATTGATATCTTTGTTCCCACATTTGTGTCTGAGTACATGTGAAGCCCATCCTATCCAGTATGAACCCGGAGTGCAAAAATGTTTTCAGAGATAAAATCTCTTAAGAAGTGCCTTAATTCCCACCCTGGTCACCATTGTCCTTTTTCAGTATTACTTGTAGGTATGCTACCTATGTTACCCAAATGAAAGGGTAAATTTGTCTTCGGAACACCATGTTTATGAGATTGGAGCAGTCTGGAGTACAATTCACACTTTTAATTAACACATAATTTTGTAGGCACTTAAGTCCACAGGCAGAAGTCGGTGTACCAAAGGAAAGGTTACTACCGAAATTCAGCTATGTTTCGGTGGTAAGAAGTTCATTATACCCACCATGCTATGTTAAGGGCTTTGATGCGAAACAATAATTTTATAGAATTAAACGTCCATCAAACTAGCGACAGATTCACGTTGATATTGAGATTGATATTGTCCGGAAGGGCGGACTCTTCCGATTTCCTTCAAAATTTGCACACGGGTAGAACTCGACGCACTGATGCATAAATCATGAGCATAAAGTCATAAAGTCATAAAGTATTAAGGCTTAATAAGAGCCACAGGGGCCCATATGGGTTAAGCCTATCTAGAAAAGGTACTAGGAATGTACATACTCCCACCCCAATCAATCCCTCATCCCAGGTTCCTAGGAAGCTATATATCCCAGCCTATCTAGCACCACTCACTTGCTACCGCATAACACCCTCAACAATCACAAGCTCCTCCCATCACACCCATCGTGCCACCATAGACAATCTCATCAGCATCACATCCCGAAGGAAGGTGCCGAATCCACTGCTAGGCACACCCCACACAAATTCATAAAGCGTTCAGACTTAATAAGAGACTCACTTGCTATTGCATAATACACTCAACAATTACAAACTCCTCCCATCATACCCATTGCGCTACCATAGACAATCTCATCAGTATCACATCCCGAAGGGAGGTGCTGAATCCACTGCTAGGTACACCCTATATCAAGTTATAAAGCGTTTAGACTTAATAAGAGACTCACTTGCTATTGCATAACACACTCAACAATTTCAAACTCCTCTCAACTCCCAACTCCCCCCCTGTCGATCAACCCTCCCTGGAATACAGAAAAACAAGCCCCCTATTCTTATAATGATTGTCTATGCCGTTTTTACAGATGTTCAGTGTGTTGCTACTGACAATGGTTCCTGGCAGCTGGTTCCAGTGTTCTACTACCCTG
Source organism: Ashinkailepas kermadecensis (assembly GCA_034440615.1). Classification (NCBI taxonomy): domain Eukaryota; kingdom Metazoa; phylum Arthropoda; class Thecostraca; family Neolepadidae; genus Ashinkailepas; species Ashinkailepas kermadecensis. Next base: position 15,637 of record JAOTOM010004320.1, on the reverse strand, counting down.
TTGGTGAAGAAAGACTGTCTTAACCTTGTCCTGCTGTGATTAACTTTAATTTTGAATTGATGACCTCTAATTGCATCATTTCTGTTAAATTCAAACATTTCCCTGAGATATCCCTGTTCCTGACCATGAACAAATTTAAAAACCTCGATGAGATCTCCTCTCAGCCTTCTATATCTAAGTGAAAACATATTCAATTTCTTCAATCTTTCCTCATATGCCAGGTTGCCTATACCATTAACCATTTTTGTTGCCCTCTTTTGTACTCTCTCTAAAAGCCAACAATCTTTCTCATAACTAGGGGACCAAGCTTGGACACAGTATTCCAAATGTGGCCTGACATATGCACAGTAAAGCTTCCTGATGACCTCCTCACTTTTGTATGACACATTCCTCTGTATTGCCCCAAGCTTTCTTAGTGCCTTCTTCCTGGCTTCTTTGGTCTGTTCTGATGCCCCCAATTTTGTGTTCAAAATAACACCTAAAATACACCATAAGTCCTTCAGCTCCTGCTGAGTGCCACAGACTAGGCCCGCGAGCGGATCTGTGGCTCGAATCAGGGGCCCTTGAACAAACTGAAAATCTGGTGGCCCGTTTTAACCAGGGCCCGCCTCGAACCGGGGCCCCTGATAAAGGAAAGTGCTTTATTTCGCGAAGTTTTACAAACATAGGGGCCAGCTCAAAAGTAAGGCATGTTTTCCGCAGACTTTTAAAACATGAGGGGGCCCGCTTGCGGGGGCCCGCTCTCCAACCCTGGCCCCCCAGGTTGCACTACTGGTATGGAGCCTTCATATGCTGCCTACCTACATGCATGACTTTGCACTTATCAAAATTAAACTTCATTTGCCATTTTTCGGACCACTTCACTAGCTCATCTAAGTCTTTCTGCAGCAAAACCTGCTCATTGTGCCCTGTTATTGCCCTAAAGATCTTCAAATCATCCGCAAATTTCAAAACCTTACTGCTTAGGCCACATTCAATGCTATTCACATATATCATGAACAATAGTGACCCCAGTACCGACCCCTGGGGTACTCCAGTAAGAATATTTTGCCATGATGACTTTGTACCATTTAGCATCACTCTCTGCTGTCTATCTGAAAGCCACAACTCTATCCATTTTAGGATGCTATCTGCAATACCATGGACCTGAAGCTGCATCATTAACCGTCTATGGGGTACCTTGTCAAAGGCCTTACTAAAGTCAAGATATGCTACATCAACCTGATTTCCCTGATCAAATTGTTCTGTAGCAAAATTCAAAAAGTCCAAGAGATTTGTGAGACACGATCGCCCTTTTCTAAACCCATGTTGAGTATCTTGAATCAATCTGTTTCCTTCCAGAAAACTAACTATTCTATCCTTGATAATTGATTCGAGTACCTTGCAGACTAGGGATGTGAGGCTTACTGGCCTATAGTTTTCAACTTTCCCTCTTTCTCCTTTCTTGAAAATAGGAACTACATTTGCCCGTTTCCAATCTGTAGGAATTTCATTTTGTGAAACTGATCTACAAAATATTATACTAAGTGGAATTGCCACTTCCTTTTCAGCTTCCCGCAATACCCTAGCATAAATTCCATCAGGTCCTGCTGCCTTGTTTGGCTTTATTTTTCTGATATAATTGAAAACAATATCACTATCAATGAAATCAACATCGTGTATCTGATTACCTGTCATTGAACTGTGGTTGACGGTTGGCAGATTAGTCACATCCTCCACTGTAAACACTGATTTAAACTGTTTGCTCAGCTCCTCAACCATCTCACCATCCTCGCTCAATATAGTCCCATTTACTTCCAGTGGACCAATTGTGCTTGAAACTTTACTTAGCTTGTAGAAACTAAAGAACTTTTTACTGTCCCCATTACAGTTCCTAGCCAAATCCAATTCTTTTCCTCTCTTTGCTGCTCTGATTTTCTGCTTCACAGCATCTCTAGATTTTTGATACGACCTTAGATTTACGATATTTGAAGCTTCCTTAAATACTCTAAATGCATCTTTCTTAGCCTTAATTGCTTTCATCACATCTGGTGTAAGCCATGCTGGCTTTCCTACCCTTCTTTTGCGCCTTTGCTTTTGGGGGACATATCTAATCTGAATTTCCCTCAAGTAAGATTTGAACTTTTCCCACATTTCGCAGGCATTTAAATCAAATAATTATTATTCCAATTGTATGGCACTTAAAGCCTCTCTCATGCAGTCAGAGTCTGCCCTGTTAAAATTTGGAATCTTTGCCAAATTGTCCTTGATTTTCCCTGCTGCTTGTGCCTTGAATCTCACTGTGTTATGGTCACTTCTTCCCAGAGTTTCTCCTACGGTCTAGTCTTGAACTAAATAACTTAAATCTGAGAAGACAAGGTCCAAGAATGAGCCCTGCCTGGTTGGTTCCGTTACAAACTGGTGTAAGAACAAGTCCTCTTCAAGGCACTTCCTAAACAGTTTATATGATGGGGAGCCAACACGAACATTTTCATATCCTTTTAGATTAAAGTCACCAAGAATAAGGCATTTCCTCTGAAAGTTTCTACTGATTTCCTCACAAATCACCTTATCGAGCTCCAGTTGCTGAGAATGTGGCAAGGTTTCTGATCGATACAAAGCTCCTATCCTCAGTTTATTGCTGTTTTCTTTTCCGACAGCAACATCAAGCCAAATGGACTCCACAGACACATTTTTTACCCCATCTGCTACTTTTTGAGAACTGTATAAGCTATTCACATACAGCATTACACCACCCCCTTTCACTGCTGGACCCCTATTGCATGAAAACATATTGTATCCCTGGATCTCATAGTCCTGCAAGTTATCCCCAAAATACCCCTCACTGACCCATGCCTCAGTAATGCAAACAAAATCTAGTTTCTCCTCAGCAACATAACACTTGAACTCATCAAATTTGGATCGAATGCTCTGAGCATTAAGCATCATACACTTAACAAAAGTTCCATGACCCTCTTTGGCTTTTTTTCATGTTCAGTAGCTCTATTATGTCTGGATGAGCTACCACTCTGCCCCCTTGATCTACTGCTACCCCTATTTGCTGACTGTGAGGTTCTATTGCCTATGCTGTCACTATTGGCATATCCCTGAGATGGCAATGCCAATTCTTCCCACCCCACCCCATTATCTAGTTTCCCTGAAGGACATGTTCATATACTTTGCCTAACACTTGCACCCCCTTCTCGGAGAAATGCAGGCCATCCCTCTGATAGAGGTCAGATGAACCATAAAACCTGCACCACTTGTCAACAAAAAGTCAAACCTAACTCATTGCAAAGCCTACCTACCCTGGCATAGCATAAAAGCTCAGCGTTCACAAACAGCTGAGATATTCAAGGTCAAAGGTCGTGGTCATTGTGGTCGGACTCTTCAGATTCCCTTAAAAATTGACCCACGGGTAATACTCGAGGCACTGATCATCATAGGCTAAAATCTAAGAGGGGCATTCATAAACAGCTGAGCTACTCATGGTCAAAGGTCAGAGTCCTCGAGGTCGGACTCTTCAGATTCAATTCAAAATTGGTCCACGGATAGTACTCGGGGACGAGTGGTCTAGGGGTAAGATGCTCGTCTCACAATCGAAAGGTTGTGGGTTCGAGTCTCACCTGTCGCTACCCCTCGCCCGCGGCCCATCGGCGTGAGAGATTGGCGACGCTACATGACTCAACGGTCGACGTGTCGTAAAACCAATAACCAACCACAGATAGTACTCGATGCACTGATCATCATGAGTATAAAAGCTAAGAGGGGCGTTCATAAACAGCTGAGCTATTCAAGGTCAAATATCGTGGTCATTGTGGTCAGACACTTCAGATTCCCTTAAAAATTCACCCACGGGTAGAACTCGATACACTGATCATCATGAGCTAAAAGCTAAGAGGGGCGTTCATAAACAGCTGGATTATTCGGGTCAAAACTTCTTCGGGTGCGAATATGCAGCAATTATAAAAATAAGCACGAAACGAATATCAATATGTACGTCAAGCTAGGTTGATATTCGATTCTTACCGGTGGAACATCGTGAAAACGAGCATACTGGTAGAGCTCGGCACCCTGACTACATGGAGTATTCATTGATATCAGCTCACACATTACCAGAGCACATTGATCACTCCGCCCTGCCAGTTTTGGCGTGATCAACTGCCCGTCGCCGCAGTTCTCATTTTTCATTTTCGTTCGGCGACACCCGTCGCTCTTTTGGTTGGTTTCTTGGGGTGACACCCGTCACCCCGCGTGGATTTGTTTCATCTTATCGTATTCCTGTTCCCTGTGTTTCTGTGTCCGTCTCGTTTCTTTAAGTTACACTAGGTAAGGCTTTTTTCCCCACGACGGGAAAAAACGCAAAAAAGATACTGACCCCATCTCGCCACCGGACTCCGAGACGGAATTTCCGCCGCTGACCACACCTGACGACCATCGCGCGAACCCGGACTCTGCACATGATACCACCGTGGATGACCCGCGCCAGACAATTCCATTGGACGACGCCATGGAAGCCCTTTGTCCCTCACTGACCCCCGCTCGTACCAAGACCTCGCCTCGCAATTCCGACCAGACCATCACTATCCACGCCACAGACCCACGCCCTAACCAGACCACGCCATCCCAACCTGATCCCATCGAACCCTACCTCGACAGTGCTGGCTCTTTCATAGTAGTCAAGCCTGTCGAGGAATCCGTTTCCTTCCGCCGTATTAACGTTTTCTGGCCGACCAAACAAGTCCTCTCCATCTGCTCCTTAGCCAATCCTGATATCGAAGCCCCTGCCAACGGAACCCTTGTCATCAAGACCCAAACCCGAGCCCAGACCAAAGCTCTCCTCCGTACCACCACATTTTGTGGTAAATCCGTTACCATTACCCTACATTCCAACCGCAACACCACCAAGGGCACCGTCTTCGCGCCGGAGCTCCGCTTCATGACTGAGGCGGATATCCAGACGGAGCTCAGGCCGGAGGGGGTGACCCACGTCCACCGTATTACCCCATTCAAAGACGGCCAGAAACGCGATACAAGCGTCCTTGTCCTTACCTTCAACTCTGCAACTCTTCCCAAGACCCTCCTCGCCGGCTACATCCGATTCCAAGTCCGCGTATTTATTCCAAATCCTGTCCGCTGTTTTAATTGCCAGCGCTTCGGCCATGGCAGTAAAACTTGTCGCCAGTCCGCCCGGTGCCCCAAGTGCGGAGAAACACCCCATCCTGATTCCACCTGCTCCAAGCCTGCCCACTGCCTCAGCTGTAACACATCCGATCACCTCACCACTTCCAACCAATGTCCAGTCTGGCGACGGGAAAAAGAGGTTTGCGCCGTCAAGGCCACGACCGGAGTCTCCTACCCGCAGGCCCGGCGGACCGTCGAGGCCACCTCCCCGACCACCAAAACTTACGCCCAGGCGGCCACCGTTGCTCCTCCCACACGTCGCGTCAACACTACTTCTACCTCGATCCAAACTGACATGATTCCCGGATTAGCTCCACTAAAAAAACTTGCACCACTCACCACACCTACACAAACCACCCTGGCTCAAAACACACAGACCATTCCGACCAAACAAACGCCAACAAATTCCGCAAGGAATTCCAGACCCCGCAGCCATTCGGCTGCCGGGGAAACGCGAGCCACTTCGGTGGCGCACCGACCGAACCCGGGGCGCCCGGTGCAAGCCGGCGACCACGTGACCCGACCGACTCCCAACCGGCGGGCATCCTCCACGGCAGTGGCCGGCCGGCGTGATCCTGCCAAGGTCACCGGTCGGCCGGACGGTTCAGGCGGATCAACCGCCGCCGGACGCACCCAACACACATGCCTGCCCGAGCTGCAATCGTGGCTGCGCCAGGCACCGAAAGGTGCCGACAAATATTAATTTTCAATGTCCATATTTCTACAATGGAACTGCCGTAGTTTGATTTCCAAATGGGCAGAAATGAAAGCCTTTTTTAGCATCTTAACTCCGATTCTCATCGCACTCCAAGAAACATGGTTTTTGCCTACAGACACATATAACTTCAATCTTTCTAATTACTCACTGTACCGTTACGATGAGGTCCGTGGACCACATCGTAGTGGCGGTGCTGCACTGTACATCAACAATTATTTTACACATACACAAATTACACTTAATTCATCTTTACAAGCCGTAGCTTGTACTTTACGTTTCCATGGGAGGAATATAGACGTATGTTCTATTTATATTCCACCACACACAGACAACACAAATATTTTGACAGAATTAGAAAACCTTATAGCACATTTCAAGAACCCGTTCATCTTACTCGGCGATTTCAACGCTCATAGACCAGCGTGGGATAAAAATGTACACACCCAGACACTCGCGGACGCATTATACAACACATGTTAGACCGACACAATTTAGTAATACTTAACACTGGAGAGCCAACTTTTTTTCACCTCAGACACAACACAGAAACTGCAATATATTTGACAATTTGCTCTCCAACTTTGGCCAACGATTTCGATTGGACCATAGACACAGACATTCATGACAGCGATCATTACCCCATCAAATTAATACCAACCTTTTCAACTGCTACTGATATCACACCCAATTTTATCCCACGCTGTAAAACTTCAAAGGCCGATTGGACAACATTTCAGGAACTTTCTTATATTCAATACAACCCCAACATTTCTCCCGTCGAAAACATCAACTCAATTACAAACACACTTTTCGAAGCAGCATCCACCACAATTCCACTCACGAAACCTTTCACAAAACGAAACCCAGTACCTTGGTGGTGTCTAGAAATTTCACAAGCAGTTGCGGTTCTGAAAAAGCATTCAGGAAGTATTTACGACATCCCAATCAAGAAAATTTAACCACCCGTAACCGTGAACGTGCGAAAACCCGCCGCATCATTCGCGATGCTAAGCGACGTTCATGGTCCTCATATTTACAGCAGCTCACTTTTCAAACACCTTTAAGTAAAATATGGCAAGTAATCCGACGTTTGTCCGGACGCTCCCCATTTAACATCTTAGACACATTTAATTAATTATGGTCAAATCATATCTTTCCTGAAGCATGGAAAAAAGCTATCATCATCCCCATTCCAAACCTCGGCAAAGACCATAGTAACCCAAGTAATTTTCGACCCATTGCACTCACCAGTTGTTTAGGAAAACTTTTTGAACGAATAGTTATTAAAAGACTGCCCTGGCACCTAGAAAAAATTCACTTCTATCTCCCTTTCAATGTGCTTTTCGGCGAGGACGCAGCACCATAGATCACCTTATTAGATTAGAAACAGACATCCGCCTAGGCTACAAAAAACATGAACACACAGTCGCAGTATTTTTAGACATAAGCAAAGCTTACGATATGGTTTTCAAACCCGCATTACTTTTCAAAATTCAGCAACTCGGTATAAAAGGACACTTAGCTCATTATTTAGTAGGTTTTTTATCCGGTACTCGCCCATTCCACATCAGGTGCCGGTCAGCCATCTCCGATCCACATATTCTTCAAAATGGACTAGCACAGGGAAGCTGCATTTCACCAGTTTTATTCAACCTCATCATTGACGATCTTTTCACCGACATGCCTATTAATGTATCATACTCTTTGTTTGCCGATGACAGCGCAATTTGGTGTTCCGGAAAAAATTACGAGCATTGTTTATTTCACCTACAAAACGCACTAGACAAAATACATCAATGGTCCATGAAGTATGGTTTCATTTTTTCGGCCACAAAATCTGCAACCATGATATTTAGCAAATGTTTTGTCCGCCCAATACCAGAAACACCGCTTCACCTCGGAAGCAATGATATACCTTTTGTAAATGCGTTTAAATTTCTTGGTATTATTTTTGACCGTAGGCTTTCAATGCATAAACACATCAAACACATACAGAACAAATGTTTTCACCGACTTAATTTATTTCGATGCATCACTTCTTCATCACTTGGAGCCGACCGTCATACACTTCTACTACTTTACAAATCTTTAGTTATACCCATAATTGAATATGGATCCGTAGTATATACCGGTGATAGCACATCCTCTGGTTGGTTATTGATTTTACGACACGTCGACCGTTGAGTCATATAGCGTCGCCAATCTCTCACGCCGATTGGTCGCGGGCGAAGAGTAGCGAGCTAGCACATCCTCCTTACACATTTTAGACACCATTCAAAATAAATTTATCCGTATCGCGCTCGGTGCAATGACAACTTCACCCATCATTTCTTTAGAAGCCGAATCGGGAATTCCTCCACTAGCTCTCCGTAGAATGCAGCAAACACTTAGGTACGCCTCCAAAATTCAATTTCATGCAGACCACCCCACACACGCGTCATTACAAATTCTCCCCAATTTACATCATGGTTATTTAGGTCCAGCCCAAAAACGAACTGGTCTCACTATAGCTTCTCGAGTCAAAACATTTTCTGAACAACTTCATTTCACTATTCCACGCATTACTTCTCTTCCTCCACCAACTACACCACCGTGGCAGATAGCCGAACGACACATTTTTTATTTAACCACCACTCCAAAATCACAGCTTTGTCCAGAATATGCGAAACAAAAATTTTACAAATTTCGGTCTCGTTATTCTCATGTTCCTTTTGTTTTTACTGACGGTTCGAAAGACACAAACTTTACAGGAAATGCCATAGTTTCGGGAACATACAAAAAACAATATCGACTACCAGACGGAACATCAATCTTCATCGCCGAATTACATGCTACCCTCATTGCCCTCCGTTACATTCGCAATCGTTTTCTCTGTCACCCCATGCGCAGCGTCGTCATTTGTTCGGACTCCAAATCTGTTTTACAATCTATTTATGAAACGTTAGGAACACTTCACCTGATGGGCGTGGAGGTCCGTTTCCTGTGGGTGCCCAGTCACTGCGGCATCCCAGGGAACGAAGAAGCCGACACATTAGCAAAAGCATCATTACACCTCCAAAACATCACAGAAATTCCACCACATTTTGAAGGTATTAAATCATCAATACAACAGAGCATTAGACATTTTTGGACACAAAATTGGACACAAAACACGAACCATACACAATTACATATAATCAAACCTGTCGTCGATATCTGGACCATATCATATAAAAAAGCGACACGAAGAAAAAATATTATCACGTTTACGCATAGGCCATACTTTTCTTACACATCGATATATCTACACGACTTCACCCAGACCTTCATGCCCATCATGCAACACCTATCTTACAGTTACACATATTCTTCTTCACTGTCTGAAGTTCCACGGCCCTCGAAAAATACTGACTGACTATTGCCATATACACAACATTCCATTTTCTCTGCCAACACTATTGGGGGATAATCATCCATTTCTCCTCAAACTACTTTTCAGTTTTCTCCAACAAACCAACCTGCTCCAGGACTTATAAACTGACTTTTCCAGCACTATAATTTTTATTTTTTCTCTTTCCGCGGCACGAAATGGCCTGAGGAGGCCGAAGTGCCTAAACTAACAAAATGAAAATGAACCCCGACTACCAGGAACACAATCAAGAAGCCGTATTACAAAACACTACGGAGATATTCTGGGTCAAAGGTCAGAGTCCTCGGCCAGAGGATGGACTCATTAGATTCCCTTTCAAAATTAGCCCACAGTACACTCGATGCACTGATCAGAGTATATATATATATATATGAGAAGAAGGCGTAAAATAATCTTATGCTCATATTAAAACAAAGAAATGGATCCAAATTCACACGGTACATATTTCGGCCACGGGTCTTCCTCAACAGTGAACATTGTGCTCCAAAAGCCACAAAAACACACACGCCAAGTGAACCTTGTGACACCGCACCGTGAATCGCCGTCATTTTACATATCACAACATCTACATACTCGTAAAATACATACACACTTTAACATAAGCCCACATCAAGGTGTATGACCCGTGTGTGTATGCATGTGTCAACTTGCGACCCAGGTGTATGTGCGTGTCTGTGTGTGGATGCGGTTATGTGTTGCATATGTGCTTGCCTTAGGCGGTGTATGGAGCCGATTTGATCCCGGTCCCTAACCATGCGTTTTGTGTCCCCTATATACGTGATGCCCAATGGTCTTCATACCTTATCACCTTATAACTTATAACATGCCAGCTATGCCGACCATTGGACATCACGTATATAGGGAAACAAAACGCATCGTAGGGTCAAATTTAATGAGCACTTAAGAGGCGCTAAAAATACAACCACTAACACCCCATTTGGCGAACACTTCAAAATCACTCACGCGAACAGCATTTTCGACTCTAAAACACTAAGCATATCTATTCTGTAAGTCTGCAAAGATGTAGCAGAGCTGAAAATCAGCGAATCAATACAGATTAGGAACAACAAGTCTTCATTAAACACAATGACGGCATCCTGGACCCTGATCAAACCGGTTCCATACACCGCCTAAGGCAAGCACAAATGCAACACATAACCGCATCCACACACAGACACGCACACTCACCTGGGTCACAAGTTCACACATGCATACACACACGGATTATACACCTTGATGTGGGCTTATGTTAATGTGTGTATGTACATTACGAGTATGTAGATATTGTGATATGTGAAATGAAGGCAATTCACGGTGCGGTGTCACGAGGTGCACTTGGCGTGTGTGTTTTGTGGCATTTGTAGCAAAATGTTCACTGTTGAGGAAGGCCCATGGCCGAAATATATACAGTGTGACTTTGGACCTATTTCTTTGTTTTAATATGAGCATAAGGTTATTTTACGCCTTTTTCTCACTCATAATCATGCTCAATGCAGCACTGCACCGAATCAAATTATATATATATATATATATATATATATATATATATATATATATATATATATATATATATATATATCTATATATATATATATATATATATATATCCTTATATCTATATACGCTGGAAGGCGGAAGGTGTGCCAAGATGGGCGTGATACCCGGTGGCTTGATTGGTGCTGTTGATTGTTGTGATTCAGGATCATTTCAGTCCGAATGTCTCCTATGATCGGCGAATTTACTATATTACAGTGACAAATGATTATCCAAGAATAGTTTCATTTCGTTCCACTCATGGTTAGGTACGAAAATTTTACTTTTTGTCCCGGGTTTAGAAGTATTGCTGTTATATTCCGCTTCGTACTAACAGTGTTGCAATTCATCCGAAACGAAGCTCGCGTGACTGGTGCGTTGCGGCGGTATCCTTTTGGTACTTTTTGGTGCAATATTCGTCATACACTTAAATGCGTTCGGCTGTGCTTCTCGTTCTTCTTTGTGCACTTTCTCCTACATGGACACTCGTTTCACAGGCGTAAAATAGTTATACCTTACGCAGGGTAGTCATCTACTTGGGAGGAAAGCGACTCGAGCATACATGTAACGTGTGGTTACCAGCTTTAACCCATACAATATATTACCGAGCGAGACAGCGCGAAGCGAAAGACCGTTGTTCAAAATAGCGCGAGGCCGAAGATAGCTGTCTAAAATGGCGGAATGCCGAGGTGACAAGTTGCCTGAAATAGCGCGAAGGAAAAGCCCACACGGAAAAGTTTCGACTCCCAATGACACATTTAAATCTACGGAGGGAGGGAGAGATAGAGAAGATTATCTCAGCCATAGTCTCCACCATTCAGAAAGGGCGGGACTCAGCATGCCTACTGGACCGTCCGCCATCCATGGCAGCACAGGGGACCCATGTACCCAAATCATTTTTGAGCTGAATGTTCTTTCAAATCATCCAAGCACCGGCGAAGCTTGACATATAGCACGAAATATCACTTGAATTATCACGATGTTCACCTGTAAGAATGGAATATCAATCTATTGATATTCGGTTTGTGCTTATTTATAATCGTTGCACATCCCAGTAAACTTGCCGATGTCGGCCCGCTATCCGCATGTGTCGGGGCGAGCTCGACATCTCGTAAGCGGCATACCGACATCGGGCTGCTGTCGGCCCGACATCGGCAAATTAGCCTTGAATATATCATATATCTGGTTGAATTCGACATATTAATAGCGGCCAGCCGACGCCAGGCCACTGTCCAACATTTCACTTCTCAGACGACAACGGACCGCTGGCGTCCGGACAGCAACACGGCATCTTTCCGACATTGGCCCCACGTCGGCAACGTGTCGGCTGAGTGTCAGCTGAATGTCGGCATGGGCTGACATTCCACTACCCAGCCGACAGCGGGCCGCTAGCGTCCAACATCGGCCCGACGTAGGTCCGAGTATCGGGCCGAGGTCGGGCCGATGTCGGCATGTGCACTGGGATTAACCCCGGATAAATTTCGACCCCACTAATCCAGCTGTTTATTAACACCCGTCTTAGCTTTTATGCTCATAATGATCAGTGCATCTGGTACTACCTGTGGACCAATTTTGAAGGAAATCTGAAGAGTCCGACCTCGAGGACTCTGACATTTGACCTTGAATATATCAGCTGTTTACGAACGCCCCTCTTAGCTTTTATGCTCATGATGATCAGTGCATCGAGTACTACCCGTGTACCTATTTTGAAGAAAATCAGAGGAGTCCGATCTCGAAGACCTTTAACCTTTGACCCCGAATATCTCCGTAGTGTTTTGTAATACGGCTTCTTGATTGTGTTCCTGATAGTCAGGGTGCCGAGCTCTACCAGTATGCTGGTTTTCACGATGTTCCACCGGTAAGAATCGAATATCAATCCAGCTTGACGTACAGATTGATTGGTATTCGTTTCGTGCTTATTTATAATTGCTGCATATTCGCACCCGAAGAAGTTTTGACCAGAATAATCCAGCTGTTTATGAACGCCCCTCTTAGCTTTTAGCTCATGATGATCAGTGCATCGAGTACTACCCGTGGGTCAATTTTTAAGGGAATCTGAAGAGCGACCACAATGACCACGACCTTTGACCTTGAATAGCTCAGCTGTTTATGAACGTCCCTCTTAGCTTTTATGCATATGATGATCAGTGCATCGAGCTCTATCTGTGGACCAATTTTGAATGGAATCTTAAGAGACCGACCTCATGGACTCTGACTTTGACCTTGAGTATCTCAGCTGTTTATGAACGCCCCTCTTAGCTTTTTGCTCATGATGATCAGTGCATCGAGTACTACCCGTTGGTCAATGTTTAAGGGAATCTTAAGAATCCGACCACAATGACCACGACCTTTGACCTTGAATAGCTCAGCTGTTTATGAACACCCCTCTTAGCTTTTATACTCATGATGATCAGTGCATCGTGCTCTGTCTGTGGACAAATTTTGAATGGAATCTGAAGAGTCCGACCTCGAGGACTCTGATCTTAGACCTTGAGTATCTCAGCTGTTTATGAACGCCCCTCTTAGCTTTTAGCTCATGATGATCAGTGCATCGAGTACTACCCGTTGGTCATTTTTTAAGGAATCTGAACAATCCGACCACAATGACCACGACCGTTGACCTTGAATAGCTCAGCTGTTGGGCGCTATATGACCTGTGCAGTCGATGCGCCCCTAAACCACAATAACTAACGAATAGCTCAGCTGTTTATGAACGCCCATCTTAGCTTTTAGCTTATGATGATCAGTGCCTCGAGTACTACCCGTGGGTCAATTTTTAAGGGAAACTGAAGAGTCCGACCACAATGACCACGATCTTTGACCTTGAATAGCTCAGCTGTTTATGAACGCCCCTCTTAGCGTTTATGCTCATGATGATTAGTGCATCGAGTACTACCAGTGTATCAATTTAGAAGAAAATCTGAGGAGTCCGATCTCGATGACCTTTGACCTTTGACCCAGAATATATCCGTAGTGTTTTGTAATACGGCTTCTTGATTGTGTTCCTGGTAGTCAGGGCGCCGAGCTCTACCAATATGCTCGTTTTCACGATGTTCCACCGGAATGAATCGAATATCAATCTAGCTTGACGTACAGATTGATATTCGTTTCGTGCTTATTTGTATAATCGCTGCATATTCGCACCCGATGAAGTTTTGACCCGAATAATCCAGCTGTTTATGAACGCCCCTTAGCTTTTAGCTCATGATGATCAGTGCATCGAGTTCTACCCCTGTGCAAATTTTTAAGAGAATCTGAAGAGTCCGACCACAATGACCACGACATTTGACCTTGAATAATAGCTCAGCTGTTTATGAACGCCCCTCTTAGTTTATATGCTCATGATGATCAGTGCATCGAGAACTACGTGTGGACCAATTGTGAATGGAATCTGAAGAGTCCAACCTCACGGGCTCTGACCTTTGACCTTGAATAGCTCAGCTATTTATGAACGCTCCTCTTAGGTTGTATGCACATGATGATCAGTACATCGAGCCTTATCTGTGGACCAATTTTGAATGGAATCTGAAGAGTCCGACCTCGAGGACGCTCACCTTTGACCTTGAATATCTCAGCTGTTTATGAACGCCCCTCTTAGCTTTTAGCTCATGTTGATCAGTGCATCGACTACTACCCGTTGGTCAATTTTTAAGGGAATCTGAAGAGTTCGACCACAATGACCAAGACCTTTGACTTTGAATAGCTCAGCTGTTTATGAACGCCCCTCTTAGCTTTTAGCTTATGATGAATCAGTGCTTCGAGTACTACTCGTGGGTCAATTTTTAAGGGAATCTGAAGAGTACGACCAAAATGACCACGACCTTTGACCTTGAATAGCTCAGCTGTTTATGAACGTCCCCTGTTAGCTTTTATGCACATGATGATCAGTGCATCGAGCTCTATCTGTGGACCAATTTTGAATGGAATCTTAAGAGTCCGACCTCATGGACTCTGATTTTGACCTTGCATATATCAGCTGTTTATCGACTTCCCTCTTAGCTTGTATGCTCATGATGATCAGTGCATCGAGTACTATCTGTGGACCAATTTTGAATTGAATCTGAAGAGTCCGACCTCGAGGACTCTGATCTTTGACCTTGAGTATCTCAGCTGTTTATGAACGCCCCTCTTAGCTTTTTGCTCATGATGATCGGTGCATCGAGTACTACCCGTTGGTCAATTTTTAAGGGAATCTGAAGAGTCCGACCACAATGACCACGACATTTGACCTTGAATAGCTCAGCTGTTTATGAACGCCCCTCTTAGCGCTTATGCTCATGATCATCAGTGCATCGAGTACTACCAGTGTATCAATTTTGAAGAAAATCTCAAGAGTCCGACCTCGAGGACTCTGATTTTAGACCTTGAGTATCTCAGCTGTTTATGAACGCCCCTCTTAGCTTTTAGCTCATGATGATCAGTGCATCGAGTACTACCCGTTGGTCAATTTTTAAGGGAATCTGAACAATCCGACCACAATTACCACGACCTTTGACCTTGAATAGCTCAGCTGTTTATGAACGCCCCTCTTAGCTTTTAGCTCATGTTGATCAGTGCATCGACTACTACCCACCCGTTGGTCAATTTTTAAGGGAATCTGAAGAGTTCGACCACAATGACCAAGACCTTTGACTTTGAATAGCTCAGCTGTTTATGAACGCCCCTCTTAGCTTTTAGCTTATGATGATCAGTTCTTCGAGTACTACTCGTGGGTCAATTTTTAAGGGAATCTGAAGAGTACGACCAAAATGACCACGACATTTCACCTTGAATAGCTCAGCTGTTTATGAACGTCCCTGTTAGCTTTTATGCAC
>JAOTOM010004319.1:167500-263956 GCA_034440615.1 Ashinkailepas kermadecensis | reverse complement strand
GCGACACCCTTCCCACCCTCCTCCCGGCAAAGGGGAAACGTCCCCCGCCTCTCCCCCCGCGGTGACTGAGTCAGGAAGCGCATTGGACCTCTAGGTTTTCGGCTTTGGCCCGCAATCAGAAATATGTGAAAACACGGCCCTTCCACGCCGTGGGCACCGTAGCGATGATGGGCCCATATGTCGAAAGCTCATGGGCCACCTCCGCAAAGGTGTGGGACGATATACATTGTGTTTCACTCACTCCGAGAAGTGGGTTGAACGGGTGTCCAACTTCCTCCCCTCCCCTATGGCAGAACCCTCGACTGCAACTAACCTCCTTCACTGCAAGAGATTCTGTGTTGGTAGCGGATCAAAATGTACGGATAAATGTGAAACATTTGTGAGAAAAAGATAGCAATCTCCACACAACATCCGCTTTTATCATTTGCCTTATAAATGCTCGCTAACTATACACAAGTTATGAGCTCATTCAGTGGCATAACCAGGACTTCCCCTGAAGGAGTGGAACACATCTGATCAGAGGGCCACCGAACCAATGGAATCCCATGCTATGCAGCAAGACTTGACAATTTGTTCAGGTGCGAATATAGAGATATGGAGAAAGGCTTACGGCATTAGATATGTACTCACTCAAGTACAGGAGATTTTCAGGTTTTCCGTCAAAGGATGGTTGATCATTGGAATAGGCTGATTGCTGATGTTGTTGGGAGTCCCTCATTGAATGTACCTAAAATATTGTGGAGAAATGCGTTAGATTGGAAAATCTTGTTTTTGTAATTATAATTAGTGGTAGATGGGATGACATTCGCTATTAGGTGTGCATGGCACCTTTAAGCAGCCATGCATGGAGCTGAAAACTTTTGATGGAGGACTTGATCCACGCGTGTGTTATGCGGGACTGAGTGAACAGGGCTATATAAGTATTGGTAGCTGTATAGGATGTTGATGGATAGTTTCTTTGGAATTTAAAATGTGGTATTGGTTGGGGCACTGATAATATTTTGTCCACCCTTGTAGTATTTTCCCTTTACTGGCTTAACCCGGTTGGATCACTGGGGTTCTTATTAGGTCTGTTATTATCTATGAAGTCTATTATCTGGGCCTCCTAGCCATCAACAGGAGCTCCTGTTGACAACCTGTGACCTTCAGTGCTATTAATGGACGTCCTTTTTCGTCTGATGGGGCCTCCTGCAGATCGTATGGTGTAGCCTATCGACGAACGGTGCCTGATATATAGGAACCCCTGATGGGGTTCCTATGTGTCTGGTTGGGCCTCCTATCGTTAAGCAGGGTCTTCTGTTGACCATCGGGAACCTATCGTGCTTCTGATGGAGGCCTATTGGACTGGTAAAGTATTCCTTGGCCTTTTTAAGCCTTGTCTTGATCTAGCGGGGCTTTCGTCTTGGTCTGATGGTACTTTCTCTTAGTCTGGTAGCGACAGGCTGTTGGTCATCTAACCTCCTGTTGGACATCTGGGGCTTCCTGTGTTTTTTGATGCGGCCCCTTCTTGGTCTGGTTTGGGCCTCTTCTTGATATGATGGGGCCTCGTGTCCGTCAACTAGGGCCTTCTATGGACAACGGGCATCCCGTGTCTATTATGGGGCCTCCATTTGGTCTGGTGAGGCCTTCTATCAACCAAAATTGGAGTCCTATAGACGGCTAAGGGTCTCCAAATGGGTCAGATGGAGTATCTTGCGTGATTGAGGGGTCCTGCAGTGGATTTGGTGGGATGTTTTAACATGGGTTACATGGAGCATCATATGGTCTTTTTCAAATGCCAGAATGTGATTGGAGGAAGATACGTTTGCCCTCCTGGCTAACGTCAGAGGGCGGCTGCAACCGATGACGCCGTACTGTGCAACAAATCCTGGGGCCTACGCAAGCTCCAGGCGATGTCCCCATTACTCCCTCCATTGGCTACGCCACGGACCTTATTCTTGCTAAAGGTTGCAGCTTGGACTAATCCCAACCTGACCGTGGAGTCCCATGAAGTCCTGAATGACGTCATGTGATGATGAATATTGGGATTTGGGTAAGGAGTCTTGGGGACTCTTTACCAAATTGAGTGTCTCCTCATGCAACCCGGCGGCCGGTTTCATATTCCATGGTTCTCTTCTCCCGTCTTAGGCGTCTTAGGTGTCCCTTAGGTGTCTTCCACACCGAGAGTCTCCCCCTATTGCGTGGTCCTCCCCTTCTAAATTAGGGGTCTTCTGTCACGTCGCAGGGCTTCGTCTTCTAACCCAGATGTTTCTTACCCATCTTGGGAGCTTCCCCTTGTGCCTTGGGGGACATCATCTCCAATCCTACTGGCTTCCTCTCACGTCTTGTAATCCTCCTCAGTGCATGGGGCCTCCTTACCCATCTTTGGGCCTTTTCTATCTTGGGGGATTGCTTGCCCGTCTTTGAGGCTACTCCTGGATCTCAGTTTCCCTTCGAGAGGCCACGGCCTCTATCCTTGGGGCCTCTTTTCCAATCTTGATGGAGTACTGATGAATTACTTTTATTTCCTAAAAACGTCAGCTTCTAAATTTGCAGGCTTCTGTCCTGCTTCAGAGGCCTTTTTTTATTTCCTAGGAGGAGTTTTTTTAATCCATTTTGTGGGCCGCTTGTCGCATCCGGGAGCCATCGCTCCTATCTTATTGCCCTCTTATCTCGTCTTTGGGGCCTCCTTTCATCCGGGGCGGCCTCCTTTCCATTCTCCCGCCTTCCCTTCCAAAGTGAAGCTCTACCACGCTTGGGAGCTCCTTTTCTCCTCTTGGGGCATTCTCTTAATTTAAAGGCTTCCTTTCAGTGGAATCTCAGTGGCATTTTCCCAAGTCATGTGGGGGCTTTCCATGCCAGTATTGGGTCTCCTCTTCAACTATATGGCCTCCTTTCCTATCTCGGGGAATCTCCTTCCAAATTATGGACGTCCTGCCACACCTCAGGAGCCTCCTAGTCTAAGCTGGGTGGCTTTATGCTCGCCTTGGTGGAGAGCATAGGCGAGCATAGGCATAGGCGAGCATAGGCGAGCATCACATCTTGCGCAATGTGATCGCCTCTTATCTTCCAGTTGCTTTCTCTAGCAAATTAGGGGCCTCTTTCATGTCTCCGAGGGACTCGTCTCAATTCCTGGAGTCTTATTTCTCGTTTTAGATGTGTCCTTGCGCGTTGTGGGGCCGTCTCCCATATTCCATGGTCCTCCCTAATCTTCTGGGCCTCCCCTACGTTCTGGGGGCCAGTTGCACTATTGTGGGCTTCTTCACATAAACCAGGAGTCTTCTCTATATTAGAGGCCTCCCCACGCCTCGAAGACCAGATTTATTATGGACAAGCTCTACTCGTCAGAGGCGCAACCAAGGGGACGGAGGCTTGACCCCCGGTCCCTTAGTAAACAAAAATACACTAGATTAAGCAAGACAATTTTAGATTTTCACCATGCAAAACGAAAAATTTTCGGCGCCTTCGCGCGCCCAAATCAGTCTACATTTCCTGATAGTAAAATTTTGGCCCGTCCAGTTTAAGAAAATCTTGGCTGTGTCGTTGCTACCCGTCTTGGGTCTTGGATCTTGGAACTCCATCTAGATGGAGTTCCATCTAGAGATGGAACTCCATCTCCTATCGCACTGGCTACTTCTCTATCTCAGGGGCCTTCTCTAGTTCTTTTGGGCCTCCTTGCCAGTTTGCGAGGCATTCTCTTCTGTTCAGCGGGCCTCCGAGACCGTCTTCAGGACCCTCATTAGGCCGTTGGACTTTTTTTCTCCTTGGACCTCCGTTTCTAAATGAAATGCCTCCTCTCTCGTCTTTGGGACTCCTCCGTGTTTCGGACTACTACCCACCTGAAGGGTCACCTCGTACGTCCTGATGGACTCCTGCTCTCTCTTTCCCAGGGTCATTGCTTCCCATCTCTTCTGTCCTTTCCTGTCCCATTTCTGGAGCTTTGTGAGACTTCCTACAGAAACGAGCTCTGATTTTTATATATTATTAATTGTCTGGATAATGGCGATCCTCAGTGTGAAGCCTTTCTTCTAGAGAGCACTTCAACTGTTCTGTGCGTTTCCGGGACGGTGCCTCATCAGATGTCAGGGGAAAACGCCGTCTTCCACAGGGTACGGGGCGACTGTCGTCGCTGCATCCCCCCGGTGGCGACGTCCTGGTCCAGTGTGCCTAAATTGGCTCAGCTAGCCGTCAGGATGTAACGATAAATTATTTATGAATAGTTTGTTATAGCCAGTTCAAATGTAACCGCAAGTAGCTGGTCCCTTCACGATATTTCTGTGTTTGGGAGATATTCTAATTTGAAATGAATTGACATAGTTTCCTCCACACTTATCATCGTGAATCTTGAACCGTTACTTCTCACACCACAATCAGGCAACAGTAGTGTCGACAGAGCTGACATAGCAATGGCCGCGGGGCGAGGACCAGCACATCCCACGCCAGGCGTAATTACATGCCTGCATATCCTACTAAAAATTCCCAAACAACTGTACGACTATCCGCTAAAATAGGGTTGTTTCTTTATTGGTTTTACGACACGTCGACCGTTCGGTCGATCTCTGACGCCGATTGGTCGCGGGCGAAGGGTAGCGACAGGCGAGACTCGAACCCACAATCTTTCGATTGTGAGACGAGCAACTAACCCCTAGACCACTCGTCCCCCCCCCCACACTAAAATAGGGCGTTTGTTACAGATTGAAGTCAAATCCTTATCGAGCAAAGCACACATTCTACTCATATGAAGAAAACAAAACTGGGGATATGCTTTTCACGTTTCATGTTCCACGGACAGATGGCCGTTTTGGCTGGTGGCATACCCAGGATGGTATCCTGACAACGCCTCAGTTAATGAATGCCTCTCTGAAAGTCACATTAGAGAGCGTGGACGTTGAGACTGAGAAAAGTGCAACTTGCATGCATGGGAATTAGTTCTCCGATGCTTTTCGGGCACTTTTCGGATAAAAGGTGCACTTGTCATCGAAACGATAGATAGATCTAAACGAGCGACTTATCTAAGCCTTCTCCAGTGGTGTAAATACCCCACAATTTTCGCTCATCTGTGGCAAGGATCTAACAGGTTTTCAATTGGGTAAATTTCCTCGCTTTCATTTCCCCTCTCCTTCACGATTTTGAGCATTAGGCTACGAATCCATGATGAACTCGAAATAGGACTTTTCACAGACACATAAGACCACACAGATACACTATTAGGATAAATAGCACACGTACTGTTTTCACATTTCAAATGATGTTGCCGTTGGTGACCATCAGGCAACGGTCCTCGGTGTACACGATTATCATGTATGGACACACATTGTCCTCGGTATTCACGATAAACATGTATGTGGACACACATTGTCCTCGGAAATCACGATAAACGTGCATGGACACACATTGTCCTCGGTATTCACGATAAACATGTATGGACACACACCGTCCTCGGTTTTGCCGAAGTCCTCGGTAATTCAATCCATACTGGGAGCCAACAATTTCATGTTTCCTCCCAAATTGACCCTCCATCTTACTCAGCAGATCATGCTCTATCACCAAGAAAAAATAGATGCTTCTCAGGTGGTAAATAAAGGGTGTCCTCGTTAGTGACCGCCCAGACATAGTCCTCGGTAGTCACGGCAAACACGTATGTGTGTGTGTGTGTGTGTGTGTGTGTGTGTGTGTGTGTGCTACAGAAGCCCCAGCGGAGTGTCTATCAATAAATGACTGATATATAGGCCGTATTCGCGGCGCCCATCGTACGTTAAGTCGCACTTGGTTTTCAGAATCGTAGGTACCGATTGCGCGCAACTATTAACTGAAATGAGTCGGTGTAGCTATGCGACACTATGTGACCCTCTGTAGCACTATGTGACCCCATGTAGCACTGTGTGACCCTCTGTAGCACTATGTGACCCTATGTAGCACTATGTGACCCTATGTAGCACTATGTGACCCTCTGTAGCACTATGTGACCCTATGTAGCACTATGTGACCCTCTGTAGCACTATGTGACTGCTGGTAGCGGATGAGCTGCACAGTCGCGTGCTCTACCGCTAGCATCATCAATGGCGAGCTGTACTGGGCACTGTCCCAGCCCGCGCCCGTTTGGCTCTTGTTCAAGCCGCTGCCGGCTTTGCAGCGGAAGCGATAAACTTCCCGCAGCGATAAACTTCCAGCAGCGGACAATTCTGCGTTTGGATGGCACTCAATTGTGAGGTTCAGTAGCGCGTGTATTTCCGTTGTCCGCACGTACGCCAACGTCGTGGCCACCTACGGAAGGTACAGGAACAGGGGTCATGCCCACGCACTTCTCATGAAAGCTTAACATTCATGGTATGGTAATGCATGGTAAGAATCAACTATATAAGGAGTTTCCCCCACATTTTGGGATGTTCCTACGCCTCTACCACCTACCATGATGCCTCATCAAACCTGCCTTTCACATTCACCGAGATCTCGCTCTGGCATGGCCTCCGATAGCCTCCGTATTTCTTCCGTTCACCAGCCGGGCAGAAGTCTGGGAAAAAATATCATGTCAGACTCCCACAAAAATTGTAACACTGAAAGCGTTTTTGACAATTCCTGTAGCGTTGCCATGTTATCCGAGTGGAAGTACTTCCCACTGAGTTGGTTTGTTGCTGAGTACCTTTGTTCATGTGATTACGCTTAGTCACATGGTAACTATAGATCAAAATTAGCTTTACCCTCTAACAAGTGGTGTCCTTAAAGAGAACCCTTACCTTAAAGAGAACCTCTTTACTTTCGCCACTCATACAGATTTACTTTAACCAGGAAGGTGAAAACTCTTTCCACTCGGCGCATCCAGCGTATGCTGCATGCACTGGCATCACTAATTCAGTAAGTAAAGATTGCTTATTTCTTATATTTATTGAGCATTAAAAAGTACATGTGAAGACAGTGATTTCTATTTAACGCTTTATTCCTTTCTCTTCCCGACCGGCGACCGGCATCGAGCAATTGCAAACATCTCCGCATTGGAAGGCTGGCATGGCATCAGGTCACGCTACTTCGATCACAAGCAGTTCGGGTCAGCTTAGGCAGCAAAGCCTAAGCGCTTTGAACGTGTTCGCGTTTTAGGACGGTTATTTCGCATTTATTGTGCAAGTTAGGAGAACTAAATACAGCCAGCACAGGAGCGGATCCAGTAATTGGCCTTAAGGCACATGTTCGGAGGGACGCCACTTCGAGAGCACCTGGATTTCTTTGGTTTTTCCCTCCACCTCGAGTACTTTTGCTCCGAGGGGCGCCTCTGGCTGGAAAAAAAAAGTATTGACGGGGAGGGGTGCGCTCGAGCCTTCCCAAGGGCCGCCATTTCCTCCAGGAGGGTGCCTCTGGTTGAAAAATTTGAGGGAGTGCACTCAGGCCTTTCGTACCTTTCCTAACGCCTTTTCATCTCAAAAGGGCGCCACATTCCCATGGGTGGAGGGGGCACATGCCCCCAGCGCCCCCTTGTATCCACCCCTAAGCCAGCAAGGTGACTTAGCAGGTAGGTTATGTTAAGCAAGAAGTTGGATAGTGCTTGATGATGGAGCATAGCAATATACCATGGAAACTAGAACTCAAATTGAATCCGATGATTGATACAACATTCTTCATAAGTGATCCAGCATGCCCAGGTCTTGGCTTAACTCGATTGAATATCCATAGATGCTGGTTTTACGTGATCCAACATCTGCAGGTATAGGCTTTATGTCATGCAACATCTGTCGCTGTAGGCCTTGTGGCATCAATAATTTTTCGAGTTAGGTCAGGTTTGGTGGTTTTTAGCTGGACACTTTCAAATTTTAGGGATTTTTTTTAGAGAAGAAAAAAGACATTGTTATCGTTCGAAGGTAAGCTAGGCTATGTTCTGTTACGTTGGGTAAGGTTTTTCATTTGGTATATTTGGTATTCCTCTGGTAGACGTAACATCGCTGGGAAATACTGCAATGTAAATACTGCAGTAAATAAAATTTTTTTTTTTTTTTTTTTTAAAAAAACAAACTAATTTTTTTTTTTTTTTTTTTTTTTTTTTTTTTTTTTTTTTTTTTTTTTTTTTTTTTTTTTTTTTTTTTTTTTTTTTTTTTATTTTTTTTTCTTCCCTTTTTTTTTTTTTTTTTTTTTTTTTTTTTTTTTTTTTTTTTTTTTTTTTTTGGGGGGTTTTTTTTTTTTTTTTTTTTTTTTTTGGGGTGGGGCGGGGGCGTTTTTTTTTTTTTTTTTTAAATTATTTTTTTTTTTTTTTTTTTTTTTTTTTTTTTTTTTTTTTTTTTTTTTTTTTTTTTTTTTTTTTTTATAGGGGGGGGGCGCCTTTTTTTTTTTTTTTTTTTTTTTTTTTTTTTTTTAATTTTTTTTTTTTTTCGGCCCTTTTTTTTTTTTTGGAAAAATTTTTTTTTTTGTTGGGGCCGCTGCTAAACACCTTGATTGCATATCCGCCGGCGCCTCACCCACTCCTAATTTTTTCCATCTTTAGCAGAGGCAAAGTGCCATCCGCTAGAGATTTGTTACGTTAAAGAAGGGGTTACGTTAATCCGGCTTATGTGGCATCCGGTTATATCAAATAAGAAAGAGAGGAAAGATGAGACGCCGGCAAGCAAGGAACGTGGCGTAAAGGGCCGATACATACATACACAGGTGAAACATACAGACATACATACATACATACACGACAATTAGAAGGACACTTGGAGGGTGGGCAGCTTCGTCGCCTGCGGAGAGGCTCCACTGCCCACCTGCAACCTGAATAGGCGAAGCGGAGGCCCGACGTCCAGGGCGAGTCGTGGGCGTCAGTCCCAACCTTATATGTGTAGGTGTATGTTTAAGTTAAAGCTTGGAAAAACCTGAGAAGGGGAAAACCAAGCTGCTTGGAAAACCCGTAGGTAAAAACCAAGCGCAATATTACAAGGGAAACCGTCCGTTTTGGCCAAATTGGATCGGTCCCTGCCTACCTAGTGTGAGATAACCTATATGTATGTGTTTTACAGCGTCGGAGAGGAAGATGTGTGGAGCGGAGTCATACAGCGAACGAGGAGTGCGGCACGTGTCATATAGCTTTTAACTTCACATCAATTCAGTTTGGACCAGGTAACGTACAACAGAGAAATCAGATCCGTTCGGAAAGTTTGGGTGTCATGTAGAAAGCGGAAAAGTAACTGGAGGAGCGCCGGGTGCTCATCCCCGAGGAGAGCCCGAAGCGAAATTTGCGTATGGGTGTTGGTGAAATGCTGGATAATAGCGCGACGATGAGGAGCATATGCTGGACAGGTAAGTAAGACATGGGTGACAGTAATGCGGACACGACATGTGGTACAAAATGGAAGGCGGTGTGGTCGATACAAAATATAATTGTGTGTCAGTCTGGTGTGTCCGAGGCGAAGTCTGGCGAGCATCACCTCGTTCAAACGGGAGTGTTGGTTGCAAGAGGGCCAGTTGGAGAGTGTGGGCTTGATAGCGTGTAGGTGTGTGGTGTTGTGTGACCAGCAGTCCTGGATATATTTCTTAAATAGACTATTGGTCAGGGCTAGAAGATCCCCGGGTGGTACCGGAACTCCCTCATTCGGGGGGAGGTCGATCGCCGTTCGGGCCAGACCATCCGCTCGATCGTTCCCCGGGATACCCCTATGTCCGGGGATCCAGAGGAGGGTGAGCTGAAGGTGTGCGTGGTTGTCATTGTAGAGGTGTCGGATGGCGTGGAGTGTGGGGTGCGTGGTGTTGTGTATGGCCGCGAGGGCGTCCACGGAGGATCGTGAGTCAGTGCAGATTGTAGTAGGGGCAGTGATGTGTTGTGCAATGATGTGTTGGAGGCAAGTGAGTATGGCGACTAATTCTGCTGTGTATACCGAATGATGACGTGTTAATTTGGTTTGGCCAGTGTCGGGCCCACCGCACCAGGCGGCGCCCGTACCATTGCTGGTACGGGAGCCGTCAGTGTAAAAGAAAGTGTGTTGTGGGTGGGCCTCTTGATATTAAAAAAAATTGACTTGAACGTCGATGGGGGTGAGTAGGATTTTATTGTGCCTAAAGAGATACTCAAGTTTGGGGTGTTTCATGTGCCAGAATGGGAGAAATGGGGGAACTCGGTCAGGGGTAACATCGGGAAATTTCAGTGT
Source organism: Ashinkailepas kermadecensis (assembly GCA_034440615.1). Taxonomy (NCBI): domain Eukaryota; kingdom Metazoa; phylum Arthropoda; class Thecostraca; family Neolepadidae; genus Ashinkailepas; species Ashinkailepas kermadecensis. The sequence continues at coordinate 253,877 of JAOTOM010004319.1, read as the reverse complement.
GGATGTGAGAACCTGCTTCAAGTGAATAGCAATGCTGTATTTATTTTTTTTTTGGAGCGCCGAACCGGGGGTTTAGACCATGCGACATTGGAGGGGTGATTTAGCTGTGTTGTTGTCCTGAAGTGGTATCTAACGAGTTGTAGTGTTCTGCGGTGTTGTAGGCTAGGGAGATTGGCCTCACTCCGGAGACTGGTGGTAGGTGTGGTGCCGTGTGCTCCGGTGATGAGGCGGAGTGCGTGATTTTGTATGCATTCTAGTGATTTGGTGAGTGTTGGAGATATATGATCGAAGATAAACGCATTGTATTCCAGGATTGAACGAATCAGGGCGATGTACATTTTGCTAAGAGTAGTCCTGTCTGCACCCCAGTCGCGGCCGGAGATGCAGCGCAGGAGATTTAGACGCACAGCGCAGCGTTGTTTAAGATGAGTAATGTGGGGGCCAAAATAGAGTCCTTTGTCGAGGATAATTCCGAGATATTTGAAGGAGGTTTGGAGGGGGATAATTTGATCGCGATAGCGGAGCGGTGTGCTAGGTGGGGTATGCCTGGGGAGCCGGGAAAAGAGCATAGTGGCCGATTTCGTGGGGGAGATCTGTAGCCCCCAGAGGGAGCACCATGAATCAATGTGATTCATGGCGAGTTGAACAAAGTGATTAGCTGAATCTGCCGACGGGTGTGTACACCAAATAGCCAAATCATCGGCATAGAGATAATATTTTAGGAGGGGAGAAATTAGGGGAAGTTGTTCTAATACGTCGTTGATCATAATGAGAAAGAGGGTTGGAGATAGGACGCTGCCTTGCGGGACGCCTTGATCGAGAGTGTGGGGCCGGGAATGAATGTTGCCGCAGCGGACGACGAAGGAGCGATTTTCTAGAAAGTTTGCGATAAAGGTGGCCATTCTGCCCTTGATACCAATACGGTGTAATTTAATTCGAAGGGCAGAACTGTGTACTTTGTTAAACGCGGATTTTAGGTCTAAAAAGGGCGATGGTTTCGGATTTTTTCCCGAAACCACGCTGGATTGAATCAACAATTTCGATTAGGTTGTCAGCGGTGCTTCGCCTTGGTCGGAAGCCGCTCTGAAAGGGGGAGATAATTTTGTTGTTTTCGAGATAGACTCTGATTCGTCCATTGACCATGCGCTCAAAAATTTTGCAAGCACAACTAGTGAGAGAGATAGGACGATAGCTAGAGGGGAGATGTCGAGGTTTGGAAGGCTTAGGTATAGGGATGATAGTACTAGTAGACCAAGAGGGTGGAAAAGTGCCGTCAGTCCATAGTTGATTTAGTGCCGAGAGGAGGTTGTCTTTACCGGAGTCAGAGATATTTTGAAAGAAGAGGTATGTCAAGTGATCAGGTCCAAGAGCCCTACTGGATACCTTTGAGAGGGATAAATTTAGTTCATAGGGGGTAAAGGGGGCGTTGTAGGGTTCGGAGTTGTCTGAGTCGAAGTGGCAAGTAGCAAGAGTGTCGCGAAGGAATGAGGTGGTGTGCTGTGAGTATTGAGTGTTGGAAGAGATGTCAGAGTAATAAGTGGCGAAGTGTTCCGCGACGGCTGTGGGCTCTGTTATGTGCTGTTGGTTAATTGTCAGTTGTGGGAATGTGCGGTGTGGGGCTCTGCCATTGGAGAAGGAGCGAAGTTGAGTCCAGATTTGGGAGATGGGGGTGAATCGGTTGAATGTGTTGGAGTAGAGTTGCCAGCTGTGTTTCTTGGCCGAAAGGATAATTTGCTGACAGCGTAGTTTTGCCTCGCGGGCTTCTACCATGTTTTGTACGGTGAGGTTTTTCCGAAATTTCCGCTTCAGCCCGCCGCCGTGAGGCGACGGCTCGTTTGCACTCGTCGTTCCACCACGGCACGGTTTTACGGTCGGGTGGGCGACGAGTTTTGGGTACGTGTTTTTCTGCCGCGAGTAGTATGGTATTGAGCAATGCCGAAATTGGGGGTGAGACTGGGGTGGGATAAGATTATCAATTTCCTGGGAGAAAGATGGCCATTTCGCTTTGCGAACGTTCCAGTTGGGTATAAATAAACGATCTCTAGACTGGGCTGAGCGTTCGAGGGTGACGTGGATGGGAAAGTGATCACTAAAAAGGGGATCGGGTTGAACGTGCCAGGAGAAGAAGAGTGAGATAGAAGCTGAGGCTAGGGAGAGGTCAATGGCAGACGGGCAGAACTGGGCGATGTCTGTGTTGTGTGTGGGTGTTTGGTCATTTAAAAAGACCATGTTGTGGGTGTTGAGGAGTGTTTCAATATGATGTCCGCGCTGGGATGTGGTGTGACAACCCCATGCCTGGTGGTGGGCGTTGAGATCACCCAGCACCAGACAGGGGTGTGGGAGAAGACCGAAGAGATTGGTTACAGAAGTTAGAGATAGTGTATGCGTAGGAGGAAGATAGATGGAAAGTACAGTAAGCTCTAGTTGTGCAATTTGTACGGATACTGCAATATAATTCAGGTCATTGGGAATGGAGGTAGGGCGATGAAGAAGGGTGTTCGAGACGAATAACGCAACCCCGCCGCCGCGGGATGTAGTGTTTCTGTTTTGGGAATAAAGAGTAGAACCAAATATTTTAAAATTATATGGATCATTGTCGCGCCATCGGGTCTCCTGAACGGCGGTAATCAATGGTTAATTTTGTATGATATATTCCTTGAATTCTGCCCAATGGGATATGAGAGACCTTGTATTCCATTGGAGCAAGAATTAAGTGGTGGGTGTCTGCATTAGTGGTGTTGGTGCTCACGCCCTCGCAGGCGTGTGCGTGGAGGGGAAGGCGTGACGGAGTCGTCCGTCTCGTATGAGTCGGACGACCCCGTTGAAAAAGATGGAGGCTCTGGATCTCCAGGGATGTCCGGGCTGGGAGAACGAGAGGGGTGGCTGACCCCGGGGGACCGGAAGGGGAGGCGATCCTGAGGGGCGGGGTGGAAGAGGACCGCGCCTTGGGCGGAGCAGCCTGGTGGCGGTCGGGGGTCCGAGTGTTAGCGACGCTCGCGATGGGAGACGGGCGCGTGGCCGGCGGCGGAGTGGCCTGTTGGTGGTGGGGGGGGGGGGAAGTCTCGGAGGGGCCCTCGTCTGGAGCGGGGCGCGTGGCCGGCGGCGGGGCGGCCTGGCGACGGTGGGGGGGGGGGACCGGGGGGTGGAGGAGCCCGCCATGGGAGCGGGGCGCGTGGTCGGTGGAGGGTGAGGTGGGGAGGAGGGGGAAGGCTCAGTCGGTCCTGGCGGGAGGGCGTGGGAGCGTTGAGTCGCCTCTGCAGGGGTCGGCCACAAAGGGGCCAACCGGGGTCGGATCCACATGGCTGGGGGCGATGGCGCCGTGCCTCGCTGAGTGGCCAGGCGACGCGCCTTCCTCTCCTTGGCCTCTGCCCAGGCCGGGCACCTGGGGGACGATGCAGGGTGAGGCCCCTGGCAGGCCGTGCATCATTGCTCGACAGATGAGCAAGACTACGTTGGGTGTCCTGCACTGAGGCCGCAGACGGGGGCCTTTGCTCTGCACGCCCGGCTCTGATGGCCGAACTGCTGGCAGAAGGTGTAGCGTGCTGGGGCGGGGTCCAGGGGCGGAGTGCCACCCTGAGGTAGCCCGCCATGATGTAAAGGGGCGGGGTCAAGGTCCTGAACCCGAGTTTCAGGATAGGGCCAGGTCTGGGTCGTCGACCGAGGTGGGTCACCTCGCATACCCCCTGCGAATTCAGCTCCGCGAGGAGCTCTTCCTCAGAGAGCTCCGCGAGCTCAGAGGCGTGTGCGGTGGTGAAAGAGAGGTTTAGCCGGTCGGCTACCTCGACGGCTGTGTCGGCGCCAAGAAATCTATGGACGTTTAGGAGCGTCCGGGCTTGGGTGGCCTCCTTCACACGCACCAACAGTGATCCGGAGCGGAGTACCTTTGCGGAGAGTACTCCGCCGGTCCACTCATCCAGTTCCCTAGCTATGGCGAACGGGGAGGTGCAGGCCCACGATCCCTCAATCCTTGTGAGCAACACGAAGGATTCATCCTCAGGGGGGTCCCGGGAAGGGGGCAGGCGTGCTCCCGGGCGCGGCCGGCGCCCTCCGTCCCTCCGATGGGGCGGGGGTCCCCGGGCATACCGGGGCGGGGGTGATGCCCCGGATGGGAGTGGGGAGGAGTGTGTGTGTAAGGGCGCCCTGAAGGGGTGCGGGCAAGAAAGGCACCCTGAAGGGGTGCTACAAGGAAAGGTGTGAAAGAATGATGTGTAAAGGGGGAGAAAGACACAGAGTTTTAGAGGGATGGGAGTAGCCGAACAGAGGCGGGCGCAGTCATGGTCCGAAGACCGCTAGCCCGATCCTTTAAACCAAAAAGGTACCTCTGTTCGGCTCTAGTCTATTGAGTGGGATGGGAAAAACAACAGTCGAGGCTGGCCGCTGACAAATCGGTTTCCCGACGGTGCTCAAGAGCACCGCTGGGCCGAAGGGGTGTGGGAGGGGAGCTGCGCCGGCTAATCCGGCGAGCAACCGACTAGTGGCGTCGGCCGGCTAGTCCGGCTAACAACCAACTGGTGGTTGGGTGTCTGACGTCACCCGAGGGAGGAGCTTTTCGCAGATGTCCTGGGAAGAACACCTACGAGAAAGTTGGGAGAGGGTGACCGAACTTAATAAGCAGGGAAGTTAAAAAAATATATCATCGTCTTATATCACTCCAATACACCTGACCCACCCACGGTTGTTGACGTTCCCTCTAAAGCGTGACAAACGTGAGAAGCCACGGATTGCCGCCTCAGTTGGCTGGAGCGCTGGCCTGCACTGGTCTCCCCTGTCCTGACAAAAGTGTTCGAGTCGCTTCGCGCGCTCGCATTTAGCCCCCGGCTGGGAGGGTCAGTTGGCAGTTGGCCCGATAAGCCCGGGACGACCTACCGGGCGGCCTTGTCGGTGTATTGGCGGCACGTTAAAATTTCGGTAAAAATTATGCCGATGAACTGGAATTTGTGGATCGGGTGGTGGGGCCAGGGTCCACGGAACAAGCTCCGTTTGGCAATAGGACTCTGGTCCATAAAGCCATTCCAGCAAGAATTCAAACCAAATTTCTTTGTAAAAAAAAAATAAGAAAAACAAATAGCATGCTCCCGATCTGGTAGTAAATTAAGCCAATTGAAAACCAAAATATGTGGTTTAATTTTGCCATCTGGTATCAATTTCTGTCGAAGGCTCACAAACCACCATGAACTGCTTCGTAAATATCAATTTCTACATATTTGGATCGATATTCAATGTGCATGTTCAAATTGCACGTCATTAACTTCACTAGGTATGACATGGCCCCTTAACAGGAGTGGCACAAGAACTTTAGCATTTTACGTGGTAAAAATGTCAAAGCTTCTCGTTTCATCTGGTGTATTTTTGGGTCCTCAGGGAGTGGGCGGGGGGGGGGGGGTGGCTGCACCTGTGATTAGCAGCGCCCTCTGGTGCCAAAAAGTCTGCGACGGATGTAAAAGCCTTGATATGTTAGAAGCTAATTGTGAATTCAGGCAAGGACAGCGAATCGCGGGACGCATCCACCACCTTGTTATCACCGTTTCAAGTACAGTTTCGTTTATGTAAGCGTGCCCTTTTGATGCTATGCCTACCGGTGAGAAATCCTTAAATTGCCCGCTGGTCGGCTTACAAGTCCTTCGCGTGGGTAATCCCCCCCCCCCCCTGTGATAGTGACGCCCCTGTTCAGGAGGGCCCTTGATCAGCATCGAAGGCCTCAAGCAGGATTTCAGCTGTCACCGCACCAGAGGCGCAGCCAAGGGCGACCCCCTCCCCCATAGCAACCAAAAATACACCAGACCAAACTATAAATATTGAGATTTCCACTCACCAAATTGTCGGCCCGCTTTGCACGCTGAAAAGTATTTCTGTTTCGTAACATTTTTATTTCTTCGGGTCCCCTTAAGAAAACTATGGCTGTGCCATTGTATCGCACCTTTGTATGGAATAGCCAGAGTAGCCAAGGCCTAGGTGAAAATAGGCGTTGCCATATTCAGTGAAGTTAATGACGTGTAATTTCAATATTCATGACCCGAAAGTGCACAAGTAATTATTCAGGAAGCACGTAGTTGAGGTTTGATCAGTGAGAGTGTATGGTATGAAAATTCCCACAAGATGGCAAAGTTTAACCAAAAAATATTATTAATTATAGTGACGTCATTTACAAACATCTTAACCCGCGCCGTCTCCGGGGTTGGTTCATATGCGCCCCTCCCCCCCCAAGGTTTTCTTTTCCGCGGATAGTGAAAGGACGGCACGCGGGAGCACGCCGAAATATGACATACATTTTCCCACATCAATTTGGCATGTTGTGTCAAACTTTTGAAGTCAGGTCATCTAGGGTCAACGAGTTAGTCAAGGTCAAGTAAGGTCACCTCCAAAAAAGTTCAACTAGTCGTCACGCTTTAACGGACAAAGATATTGTAATGAAACTTTCAGCGTTTGCTTATCTTTAGGGATGAAACAAAACGCACCAGAGGAATTTTTTCCGTTTTTGATTACTCATTAGTTTCGCATATTTGCCCATTAGAGATCAAATCGAAGATTCTAGCTAAAGTAAGCATTTTTCATGGGAGCAATGTGACTTCGAACAACGTTTTTCGGTCCGAAAAACCCATTAGAATAAGAACGGTACCCATTAGAATAAGAAAAATTCAAGAAAATTGAGAACTCAAAATTGTGAAATTTATAAAAATAGAAGTAAGATTTTGATTTTTGGGTGGACATAAATTTTAGGGCCATGGTCGATTTCGCCTTCCTTTTTTGATTCCAAATAAGTTTTTGTTTCAAATCTCCCCCAAAATTGACTCCCCAGAGCCAAAAACATGATGTAAGTCATGAAAACCAAGGCCCCCTAGTGACGTCACTTTTGGGGTGGATACAAACTTGGGGCGGTGTCGGGCCCTACTCGTCGAACGCTTTCCGATGACACCTCTTTCGTTTTCGTGCGACGCTTAGTTTGGAGATTAGAGGGGGGTTCTTTCATCACCCCTCCCCCCTCAGAGGGGGGGGGTGAAATATGACCCTAGATGACCCCCCAGATTTATCCCAGGGCACTTCGAATTACGAGAAAGGCACTGTATAGCCAGCAAATGGCACTTTGACAGCAACGGGGATATTCCACTTTGTTTTGGGGCATTTTGAGCTATGAATGGCATCCTTAATATTATCATGCCTCGCCCTAGAATCAGCCCAATCCGCAATCTGAACTACCAAAAGGACACGACAAGCAGTTAGAGGGACATTCAAAGGCTTTGGAAGGGGATTTTGAGCTAGATTGAGAGCAACTTAACCTGTTAAGGGCGCATCAAAGTTTATCTGTGGACAATTCGACTTGCGAGAGAGGCACTGTAAAATCAGCAAGGGCACTTGAAGCAATGATAGTGGCATTCCACTTTGCTTGGGGGCACTTTGAGCTGTGAAAGGCATCCCTGATATGCCCAAGCCCCATCCTAGCCGTTCAGTTGGCAACTTAAGCTGTCAAAGGGGCACAGTGCAGCTATCAAAGGGGCATTCGAAGGCTTTATAGGAGAACTCCGAGTTATATTGAAGGTAACGTAACCTACTAAGGTCGTATCTAAATCATCTCAGGACACTTCGACTTCCGAGAAAGGCACTGTAACGTCAGCAAGGGGCAGTTTGAACAGCAGCATTCCTCTTTGTTCAAAGGCACTCTGAGCTATTAGTTAGTTATTTGGGCTTTAGGGCGCGTCGACCATGTTGATCATATAGCTATCTGAGCTATGGAGGGCATCTCTAATGCTTCCAAGCCCCGTCCTAGCTGGCCAATGGGCAACCTGGGCTGCAAGAAGGTCTCACTGAGCCGTCAAAAGGGCATTGAAAGGCTTCGGAATGACACCATGGTCTCTGAATGTATGGCAAATGACCTGTCCGATGTATCGATTGACGAGCCATTTGGTCCATCCAGGCGCGTGAGGGAGGACTATAGTTGCTTTTTGACCTTTGTCAAGGGCACCGTGATTTATCAGTCGGGCACCCTGGCCTGTGAAAGGTATGGTTTTTTTATTCGGTACCCCCAGTGAAGCAAAATCATATCGTAGCAAAATCATATGGGACGGGTGGCAATTGGGAGGGACTGGGGGCCCAGCAGTTTTTCCTATAAAAGAATGCTCTGCTATGTACGGGCAGCTGCAGCAGAGTAATACCCATCCCTAGAGGAAGGTATGAAAGGCTTACTTTCTGACAGATGGTAAAAGAGAAGAGATTACCATCAGGTAGATGGTAAACAAAAGAAATTTACTCGTTGTCAGATTATACATCAAAAGAGTTCACCCTGTAACAGATGGTAAACGGAATGCTTACTCCCTTGCAGATGGTAAGTGAAAACGGTATATCCTCTGGCAGATAGTGGGCAAAAGGGATGATAAATGCCAAAAGAGATGATAAATAAAACAGTTTACCCTCTGTGAGATGGTAAGCGAAACAAGTTTACCCTATGGCAGATGTAAATGAAAAGGGTTTCCCTCCTCTCTGACATATGATAAATGAGAAGTGTCACCCTCTGGAAGATGGTAAGCGAAAATAATTTACTCTTTGGGAGATGGTCAAAGCGCTTGTTTGTCATGGTATCCGGCTCCAGAGGGTAAACCGTCCAGCAAACGGAGTAAAAAGTTTCCAGTGTAGCTATAGTAGCTGCCTTCAGACATTCCATCACGTCGGGAGGCCAGAGGTATACCTCTGGCCTCAATCAATCAAATCAATGAAGCCCCGTATTTGATTCCCCGCGGTGTCTGTCCTTCCTGCCACTATCACAGACAGACTATTTTATATATGGCCTCATATGCGTAGTGCTTCGTAAAGCCACAAACGGAGGTGGAGATCCCGGAGGGTTGGGATGATGATCAGTAATCCACCTGCGATCTGGATTCACCGTTCAAGGGCGGTCTGGGGTCCAAGAATCTGGTAATGTACGCAGTGTTTTATGAAAATAAAATTGCTATAAAATTGCAGCGTCGATGGTATGTAGGTAATTAGTAACTCTGAACACCGGTGGGGTTTTCCAGTGTTCCGAAAATCTCGGGTGGTGCTTTTGTATGGTCTTGTAGTTTCTATACGGTGCTTTTCTATGCATCTCCATAGGCACTAATGCTGCGTTTATAATGCTATTTTGCGCTCAGTCACTCTTATGTGGTGCTCAAGCATCACCTGTTAACACTGAAAGTCCACCAATGGTTTTGAATGATGTCATGCGCAACAAAATGCAATCATGAGTATTAATTAGGAATTTTGTTGGTATTATAAAATTGCCAGAAACTTAGTCACCTTTTTCACCTGACCTTGCATCGTACCTATATCTTATTCCGAACGGCTCAACAGCCATTATTCTTGCATGGTCCTAAAGATAGCCATGCCAAGCTCATCCCGTCAATCTTCACAACGCAAATTTTAACTTGGCAATAATGTAATCTTATCAGACGTTTGGCTTAGGTGGGTTAGTGACCGGAAGTTACTGGGTGTTCCCCAACTGGCCTCTGGTCAGTTGGACCAGTGTCCTGAATCTGAAGACCTTTTCTCCGGGGGAGGGGATGGACCGAAAATCAGTCGGACTTCCCAACCCTGGCTTTTACCAGCGCTGGACCTGGAACCCCTCTAGAATGTGGAGATATATCTACCCCTGGCCAGAAACAACCCAAACATTCCACAACGTGGTCCCGATTTGTTGAACCCTAGGCAGGCCACCGAATCGTAATTCAATTTGAAGCCACAAACATGTTTACCTCGTGATTATTGTGTTAAATGAGGTGAAGTTATGTCAATTATCGTGCGCACATTATTTTTAATTATTCGTTTTACATTCCGTGTCTCTATTAGATTGATGCCAATGCACTAATGTCTCTCACACTCGGAAACAAATGTTCGGTTATTTTCGATCTTCGCGGCTGGGTGTGAGCGGCATAGCATTTCACGATGGGGCGGCGCCGGTCGTGTCGCCTATTCATCGGAGCCGCACCGGCGCGGCGGTGGCGGGAGAGTCGAAACCGCGCCATTCGTCAGGGGACTGGGCGCCGCACCGGCACAGCACGAGTCCACGCCCGGCGAGACGGTGCCGCCCGCGGACTGCGGTTGTGTGGCCGCGTCCGTACCGACCGCCCTATCGCCAGACTGAGCTGCCGCGGAGCAGACCGAGCTGCGTCAGGTGGGGGCATCGATCGTGACCTGTCTTTGACGCTCCACAAAGCATCAGCTGCTGGCCGGACAGCAACTAATGAGATCATTCAGGTGGTGCGGCATTTCAGTGGCCATTAGTGTTCACTGTTCTAAAATGTGGGCACTGCTTTCCATTTATAACTCGGTTGACGCGTGGCGGATTGTATTTCAACTCACCTAGCCATCGGACAAAGGAATGTTATCTTGCGCTCGCAGCCGGCGAAAGCTTAGTGACCAAGGAAGGAAAATATTTCACTTGAATTAAAAGAAATTCATGCTAGACAGACCTATACAGAGTGACAAGAGAACGGCATGTCCATTTCCAAATATTAGCCGTAGAGTCATGATTCAGCATGAATTAAATTGGAGGAATCGAAGGAAAACATTGCCGTGCGGGGTAGGGTGCGCCACCATCCACGGCGCAAATAAAATGGGTCTTAACTTTTTGCATTAGCTGCTGAAAAGTGGTATTTCAACGAAGAACCCGAAACAAAATTAACCCCCATTTTCCTCAACGCAATGAATCGATAAGAGTGGGCGACAGTGGCGCCGCCATCCGGTGAAAACATAAAGCCTGGGTCTTCTGGAATATGCGCTTGTGGAAGCTTGCAGACCCCGGGCAATTAAACTCTGATTGTCTTCTGAAGCACAATCATACCCTTATTGTGTCGTATTTGGCCTTCGTTGAGCTGGGAAATACGCAATTTCCTAGTTCTCGGGATCTGAATGATTCATGTATGCCCGGTAGTGGAAAGAAACTCCATATGCAGTAGTACTGTGTTGAAATACGCATGCTCAAATCTAAGAGCCTTTATACACATGCTACGATGTGCTCCACCAGGATTTATAGCGCACCGCACACCATGCAAGTTAGCTGTACCTCGCCTCTCCCGACGGCTGTAGGAGGCAGACAATGCGAAGTTCCGATTGACATTTCGGCTAGTCGACATTTGATATCGCTCGCACCGCTCTCCCGGACTCGGGGTGATGCGAGTGCCGGTTTCCGCTGTCAGTACGCGATCTTTGCGTATACGGGAAGGCACGTGACAATTCAACTGTGCTGTGTTGCTCACTATTTAGGAGGAAGGGTAGGTGCGCGGTTTTTGCCACCTCACGATTCGACGCGCATACCAGAAGGAAACCGAACACTTTTTGTTGGGCCAGCCATCAAAAATGCGTCTTGATATCCTGTCGACGATACAGACCACCAGCCGTTTGTATTATCCCAGCCGAGAACGGGAAAACGAACCATTCATGTATCGTGGGCCAATTTTATAAGTAATGTTACAGATACCATTGCAGACACCTGTGGAGTGGAGAAGGTATTCAAGTCAAAGCGAAACGATGCATCGAGGACCGTGTCCAGCAATGCTTTCGAAAGTACCTGAGCGTTAGCAAGTCTGGGCAACAGCGAAGAAGTCTGGATCAGCTTCCCTCGTGAGATCAGAAGCTCCTGGAGGCGCTATTCGATATCGGTCACTGTAGGTGCGAATTGGGGAGGACTGCCACTGCCCCGTGATGATCAGGTGCCACCAGCGGGATTGGGGAGGACTGCCACTGCCCCGTGATGATCAGGTGCCACCAGCGGGATTGGGGAGGACTGCCACTGCCCCGTGATGATAAGGTGCCACCAGCGGGATTGGGGAGGACTGCCACTGCCCCGTGATGATAAGGTGCCACCAGCGGGATTGGGGAGGACTGCCACTGCCCCGTGATGATCAGGTGCCACCAGCGGGATTGGGAGAGGACTGCCACTGCCCCGTGATGATAAGGTGCCACCAGCGGGATTGGGGAGGACTGCCACTGCCCCGTGATGATAGGTGCCACCAGCGGGATTGGGGAGGACTGCCACTGCCCCGTGATGATAAGGTGCCACCAGCGGGATTGGGGAGGACTGCCACTGCCCCGTGATGATAAGGTGCCACCAGCGGGATTGGGGAGGACTGCCACTGCCCCGTGATGATAAGGTGCCACCAGCGGGATTGGGGAGGACTGCCACTGCCCCGTGATGATAAGGTGCCACCAGCGGGATTGGGGAGGACTGCCACTGCCCCGTGATGATAAGGTGCCACCAGCGGGATTGGGGAGGACTGCCACTGCCCCGTGATGATAAGGTGCCACCAGCGGGATTGGGGAGGACTGCCACTGCCCCGTGATGATAAGGTGCCACCAGCGGGATTGGGGAGGACTGCCACTGCCCCGTGATGATAAGGTGCCACCAGCGGGATTGGGGAGGACTGCCACTGCCCCGTGATGATAAGGTGCCACCAGCGGGATTGGGGAGGACTGCCACGGCCCCGTGATGATAAGGTGCCACCAGCGGGATTGGGGAGGACTGCCACTGCCCCGTGATGATAAGGTGCCACCAGCGGGATTGGGGAGGACTGCCACGGCCCCTTGATGATAAGGTGCCACCAGCGGGATTGGGGAGGACTGCCACTGCCCCGTGATGATAAGGTGCCACCAGCGGGATTGGGGAGGACTGCCACGGCCCCGTGATGATAAGGTGCCACCGGCGGGATTGGGGAGGACTGCCACTGCCCCGTGATGATAAGGTGCCACCAGCGGGATTGGGGAGGACTGCCACGGCCCCGTGATGATAAGGTGCCACCAGCGGGATTGGGGAGGACTGCCACTGCCCCGTGATGATAAGGTGCCACCAGCGGGATTGGGGAGGACTGCCACGGCCCCGTGATGATAAGGTGCCACCGGCGGGATTGGGGAGGACTGCCACTGCCCCGTGATGATAAGGTGCCACCAGCGGGATTGGGGAGGACTGCCACGGCCCCGTGATGATAAGGTGCCACCAGCGGGATTGGGGAGGACTGCCACTGCCCCGTGATGATAAGGTGCCACCAGCGGGATTGGGGAGGACTGCCACGGCCCCGTGATGATAAGGTGCCACCGGCGGGATTGGGGAGGACTGCCACGGCCCCGTGATGATAAGGTGCCACCGGCGGGATTTGATGTTCTGCAGGACCAGCGTGGATCTCGGAGAATGGCGATGGGCGAATGGACCGCAAGGAAAGACTGCGAGGACAGGTGGTCCGGAGGACGCGAGGACAGGTGGTCCGGAGGCGGCAGGAGATTGAACAAAGGAGGGCCAGGAGATACCGCAGGATGAGGCAGGTCCATCGAAATGTCAAGCCGACACCGACATTACTGCCTACGAGGACAGATCCAAAAGCCTGGCCTGGAGGGCCAAATTAAAAACTCTGATTTAGAAGAATAAAACTAATCGGATTTGAACAGCTAATTGTCGTCGGGTTTGTTTAATATAATATTGGTTGGAAAATGTTTTTAGACTTCTAGAAAATGCCATTTTAGTGCAAAATGTATGCCAAAGTCGGCCTCTTGGGAGAGGGGGAAGGACGGGAGCATGACCCATTTGGAGACCCTTGGATCTGCCAGTGACTTCCCATCCAAGCGAGACCGGTCATTCTTCCGCAAACACTGATGTCAGCATGGAGATGGCTATCAAGCTGATTTTAATAATGAATCTGTCATAAATGCGGTTATCGCTGACGACAAATTTGGTGTGTTTGGTGTGACAACAAATTTGGTGTGTCCAACAGAGCAACAGATGGCATTATCAATGGTCTCCAGATGGACATTTTACTCGTCACTTCACTTGGGAGCGAATTGATAGTCAACCGAAAAAGAGCTTGCGTGCTAGAAGACAGGCTCGAAATTAGCTGCGACACGAAGAGCAAAACGTCTGCAGAAAGACAAAATGTCCGCCCTTTACTTTGAGTGAAGGAAAGATAGAACCTTCTTAGTTCGCTCCTCGATAAGCGCCATTGGAGAAGATTATGTTGTGCTTGCTGAACCAGGCTAAGATTACTTGGCATATTTTGCTCCACAGTTAGGTGGAGTCTCTGACATAGGCGTCTCAAAAAGTGGTTGGGCCAGGGTCAACAGCAGAGGCGCACCCAGGAATTTCGCAAAGTACCATGGTTGAGCACTTTTGTATAGAGAACCCAATAATTTTAATAGTGAGCACACAACTTTCACCGCTAGGGGGGGGGGGAGGGGGCAGGCCCCTGGGCGCATCTATGGCTACCAGCAACATGTGGTACTGAAGAAAAAAAAACTATCATCACAGCATAAGTACTTTCAAATTCACACTTCTCGCTGAACATGTAACTTTTCAAGACTGGTGAATTCAATAATAGGTTTATCTTCCTGGTGCAAGGGAAACCATGAGTACCTATTACTGTTGAAATAAAATGTATTCAACTTCGCTATGTGCGTGTGTGGGGAGTGCAAGCTCATTACAGCCTCACTAATGGCTATGTGGTGTGCCCTAGTTTCCATGAATTAGTACTGTACGTCACTAAGATGTCCCCCTGTAAATGTTCGCTGATGTTGGTGAGGAGAAAGAATAAGCAAGAATGTAGCTTACTTGCTATCCCATGGCAAAATAAGTCTCATGATTGATGCTGGAGAGGATGAGAAACGGGAAAGGCGGGTGACCGCTGGTGGAAAATTATTTGATCCGGTGTGTGACCGACCAAGATTGGCATGCTAACAGACTGGAGCGAAGACAAACGCAATAAATAAAAATGCATGGTATGGTGTTCATCCTCAGGGCTTAACTTCAACACATAGGTGATCAGTCAACTCTATCATCCCTGTAGACTCTCCATCACGCATCTTAGAATATTCGCCACTTGCAACGAAATTCTACAACTACATCATGTGGCACCCGGCTGAAACGGAATGTAACTGCTTATTTAGGGGACCAACAATTCGATGCAAAATAGCTAACATGTGACAACACACGGCATCTCATAAAGTCATAACGTATTCAGACCACAAGGCCCTATCCTGAATTTAATTCGATGATTAGTTCTCTTCTTCTCACGTTTTCTGGTGGCTAAGAAATCCGGATCACCGCTGAGCTTTGATTCACCTGATCCCTTTGGTTAAATAAGCTCCCAAACTGGCTATCGAACTGAGGCTCTAGTTCGGTGTTCTTGTTTTGAACCCCTCCGTTTTTCTTTGTCTACGGATGTGTTTTATGGCTCCAGCGAATTTTGTACGAGGCCCAGCACATTTTTGTGACCCGGCTTTTTACTTAGAGTTTTCTTTTTTGCATCGACGATATCGTTTATGTATCGGCGCGTTTTCGCAGACCACGAAATGTTTATTTAATACCGGTCTTTGTGTTCCTTATCTTGGACCGTGCCTCCAGCAGCAGTCGTCAGCCTGTTTTTGAGGCCCCATGTGGTATCAAGGCCCCGGTGTGCTTTGAGAGCCCCGTTGTTTTGCTTTTTAAACTCCCGGTGTGTTTATTTAGAGGTGCAACGCATGTTTTGAGGCCCTGCCGTATCTTGCCAGACTCGGTACACTTTGGAGGGCTCGGTACATTTTCGTCCTCCAGTTGTGCCCTTAGGGTCCCGCAGTGTTTATTTGGGGTTTCTCGCTCACATTTGTGGGACCGCAGCACGATATTGGAGGCTTCCGTATAATTTCTCGAGGTCCCGTCACGACGTTTCGGGTCCAGGCGCGTGGTTCCGGGGGATCCGACGACGTTTTCTGGGCTCGGCGCAATTTTGGGTGACTTCTTCTGAATTATGTAAAGTTCGAGCCACGGCCTGATTTTGCTGGCCCCCGGGGACATTTTTTATTCTGTCCCGCCGCTATTTTTGTTTAGCTCCGGTACGTTTTTCGGTGCCGTATGCGATTTGGTAAGGCATCTTGTGGTATGTCTTAGCTAAGGAGCGATTTTCCTGGCTCGAACATTTATTTTTCGGAATCTCTTTATTTTGAAAGGCTCCTGCTTAATTCTTGTCGGGTCCCGATGCGATTTTGTGGCCACGCTCTGCTTATTTGGTGCCATCGGCGACAATTTTTGGGAGCCCCGAGGGAATTTTTTTGTATGACCCAACCACAATTTATGGGCCTACAGACAGGAATTTTCGGTCCCAGGCGCGATATTTGAGAGTGGATTGGGTTGAGAGGGGGCTTGGCGCTAATTCGCGGGGCGCGTTGTATTTATCTGGGCCCCAGCGCGATTTTGGCGTTCCCGGCACAAATTTTCAGGCCCGGTGCAAGTTTTTTGGTGCCCACTGTATTCTGGTGTCCCGCTAATTCTGGGTGCCCAGACGCGAATTTATGCGGTCCCAGAACCATTTTTGGGGACCTCGGAGCGACTCTTGGGTTTTTCGGAGCCCAACTCTTCAGGATGGAGGGGGAAGGGGGGGGGGATTTTCCTCTTTTGTATGCCACTGCGGCTGCTCAACGATTTTTTTTGTTTCACCCGATGGCACCTTTCAGAGTGGAAAGGCCCTTAGGATAACTTTCTTTCGGGACCTGTTCTGAATTTCCTGGTGCTCGGGTCGACTTGATAAACCCCGTTTGTGATTTCCTGGGGTCGACTTCTATTTTTGTAAGCCTCCTGCGCGATATTTGTGGGCCCCGGTACGACTCTTCAGGCTCCCGGTGTATATTTATTGGTGCTCCAACGCGCTTCTTTCCGGGGCCCGACGCCTTTTTGGGTTCTTTGACGCAATTTGGCCCGACGCAGTTTTGGCCCGACGCAGTTTTGGGAAGCCAACTGCGATCTGTGGGGCTCCAGTGTGACTTTTGGGCCCCTAGTGTGATTTCCAAGGTCGACGGCGCGACGTTTTTGGGTCTAAGTGCGATTTTTTCCACCCTGTCGTCATTTGTTGGGATCACTATCGCGAGTTGTAGTGCCCTCAACACGTCTTTCGAGACCCAACACGTCTTGGATTCTTTTGAAGCGATTGCTGGGATCCCAGAGTGATTTTCCATGTCCGGACTGCTCTTTTTTTGTTGCGCCGGTTTCATGTATTGGATGTTCCTGATGTGATTTTTGGGGCGACCTTTCGAGCCCCTAGCGTGATTTTAAAGGGCCCAGGCACGACTTTTGGTACCTTCAGGCTCAGCGTGATTTTCAGGGCCCCACCGAACCTTTTGGGGTCCTCGTTGTGATTTTCAAGGACCACGGCACGACTTTTTTGTACTCCCAGTGTTATTTTGAGCAACCCCGGTAGGAGTTTTTTGGGAACCCAGCGCGATTATCAGGGGCCCCGGCCCAACCTTTTGGGACCCAGCGTGATTTTGAGGGCCCGGCCAGTCTTTTTGTGGTCTAGCGTCATTTTCCGGGGCCCCGTCCCACATTTTGAAACCATCGGCGTCATTTTAGGGTCCCGGAAGGATTTTTGAAGCCCAATGTGATGTTTGAAGCCTAATGATTCAATGTGATTTTCAGGGGCATTGTGGTGGGATTGTGTGGGCCCATAGGCGATTTTCGGGGTCCTCTGCTTTTTGGGGGCTTTTGGTGGCCCCGATATCATTTTTGTCGGCCCCGAAACGATTGTTGGGGACACCAGCAGGTTTTTTAGGGAGCCTGGCGCTATTTTTCCGAACCCCGGCGCGATTATTGGGGGCCGATAACCTCTCAGGGGGTCTGCTTCACTGCCCCCCTTCGGTACGCCACTGCGCATGCCCCAATGATATTACAGCTTAACATTGACGTTTATTGAGTACATCGCACAAAATCGACTTTCCTATGCCAATTTAATTGCTTGTACCACAAGTAGTGTCCAGAAATATACACCCTGCAATTGGCCTAAATTCATCCCGTTATCTACGGGGTTCTTAACACGCGCACTGGAGGGGGGGGACGAAATCCGCCCACCCCTCCGGTTTTTCGCAAATAACTGCAGATGTTACCGGTCGATATACACTATTTTCGGTGTACCTGCTTAAAAATAAACAGCGCGTCGTTTAAAGTAAGAAAAATGGAAATCGCCCGAACATTTTTCAAGTTAGGGGCCGCTAAACTAAAAAAATGTTATAGCGCCAGACCACAAAAATCGGCGCAGATGCGCTCCCAGTATACTGACAAAAGGGAAGTGTTCTAGGCAACACTAGGGACTTGTTTGATGCATATTGATATGCTGTATAGTTTCCAGGTCATGTTAGGTCACCAAGGTCAAGTCAGGTCAAGTTCATGACAGGTTAATTGAACCAAACTTGATCAACTGGAATGTTGCCATAAATGCACTACTGGTTGTCATTTGTACTGTTTGTCATTGCGTTTCCATACTTTATTCATGTACTTCACTCCCTTCTTCACGAAGCCGATTGCTCCGAGCTGCCCGACGGAGCAGTCGGGCGGGCGGCCGGTTCCGGTAACTGGAACAGGTAACTGACCTGATAAAGTGGTGCTATATAGGTGACCTGAGGTCAAATGTTGGGTCTATCATCTGCATTGCATCATTAGTAATGTCCAAAACATCATTGATGCCCATTTTTGAGCATTTAAACACAATCACAGCGATCCATAACGATGACAAGCCAAGCCACGCAAAACCGGAAAATTTTGCCAATCTGACCTCATTTGACCTTGAAGATATTGACCTAAGGTCACGAAAATTGCACACAATAGAGTTCACTACCGTGCCCATCCACCCTGCGAATTTCGTTCCTCCAGCTTTACTAGGAGCCGAGATCTTAGGGGGGGGGCGGAATCCGCCCCCCCCTCCAGTGCGCGTAATTCTCAGAGGCCCTCCAGGGCGCGTGTTAAGTATCAGCCTGGACGTACACATCACTGGACGATGAAAAGCCTCGATAGTAGTCTCCGTTGTAATTCGGTGTTTTAGTACTTTTACTCCAAATGTCTTCATTGAATAGATTCTGAGATTAGGGTCTTTGCTAAGCAGAGATGGTTACATATACCACGAATCCACCATCTGACCGAACCATTTCTGTTGAACGACATAATTTGAATTAAATGCTTAAAGTACTGTCAATGCCACTACGCAGCTACCCAGCTGAAGATCCACTCGGATCAGTTGCCATGCTCGTCATGCGCTTTCTCAGGCCACATGGCAAACATCACTCGTCACTGGTCACACCACTCTTCATATCACTCCTCATGTGACCTTGTCAGGTCCCATCACGTGCGCCTAATCCTCTCGTGGGATTCTGAGATTCTTTATAATCTTATACTGTAGGCAATATTAATGAAATCGATGTTAAATATGTTAACAGTGAAAGAACCACAGTGAAACTCTAATATGAATGCATTTTGGTACTGGCTGGCATTTTATCTGCTTTACAGTCTTTTCACAACATAACATAAGGTGCGAATATTCATACATCAGTTGCATTACATCAATTCCTGAATTAGTTTCATTGTTGTAAGGTCATGTCCAAGTGTGCATGACTTTAATAAATGATATGTTACGATGATCTGCAAATTTTACTTCAATCTCTAGCAGATGGCACTTTGCCTCCGCTAAAGATTTAAGGAATTTTTTTTTTTTACTTAGGTATAAATTGCAGGGAGTTTTTCACATATTCAGATGTGTGCATGCTACTTTTTTGGAAGTTTAAATTCCTGAAAAGTGGGTGGGCCAGCTACCATTGTTGCCCCCCCCTACACACACACACACACACACACACACACTTTGAAAAGTGGGTGGGCCATGACCAGTTCCTACGCCTATGGTCTCTGACGTGCACAAGGAACCATCATGGGTGTTTGAGGAATTCGATGTGGAAGTGGTAACGCTGGGATGTGAAGGAAACGCACGTTAATACTGGTGTGCATAACGGTTGTGTTAGAAGGTTCGAGGTTCAAACCGTAGAGCGCGTTGCGCAGGAGTTTACCAAGGCTTGTGTAGCTGTAGTTGAAGATAAAGAGCGCCACGAGCTGATTTGTGCAAAAATAAAACGTCAGGCGCTGCTGATGTTGAAGTCAAAGAAAGACTGCTGTGCTCAAAGCTCTGATTGTACGTTTAATTTATTGCACCAATTGTCCGGTAGAACTCAGCAAATCGAAAGACCTTTGAAATGTGATTATGATGTGGAGAATGCAACCGCGTCAAATTCATAGGCTTCCCTTAGAAAACTTCCTTTAGTGTTTTACCTTTATAGGCTTCCTTTAGTTTTTTAGTGTCTTTCTGGTGTCCTGTGATCCCTGCCATCCGATACACCAAGTTTTTGGGCGCAATTTTTGTTCCAAAAATTGCGCCCAAAAAGTACCAAAAGTGGAACTACAGGTTAACATGAAGGTTTTCAAATGTGTGCAATGCAAACATTGTTTACACACGCGTAATAGCAGTGCCATGTCTAACAGACATTTTTGCAATGGACATGGCTTCAAATATACCCCAAATCAGGGGTGTTGTCTTAGATGATTTTGAGGGGGCGAGTGTCCACTCAATGTTGGTTCTCTCCCCCCCCTATAGTTAAAGATCATAAAACAACTCTGAACATGGTACCCTATGGAGTGTGCCCCCCCCCCCCCAACCAATCCATTTCGGACTGCCCATTGCCTTCATGTAATCCACCCCAATAATTTCCAAAAATCAACACCAGTGCCCCAAATGTATAATTTACTGGAGCAAATTGCATCTGTTTTCAGCTTGACACAACATTTCTTCCTAAATGTACCACAAATACAACAAACCTTGTTGCACATTCTTTACATCGCTGAATAGAAGTACAACTAGATTACCACTTGTCTTCTAACTAAATTAAATGCACAGTGCCAACGGAGGTCGTATGTTTATAATCTAATTAATGGAAGGCTGTTTGTTGTATATTATAATTTAGTGTGGGTGCAATTCAAACAAGGACAGCAAATGCACAGATGCACCTAAATGGCTTTCTTCTGAATATGTATCTCTACAAGTGTGTCAATGCGTGTAAAGATTGCATATTTCACCCATCAAGTATTTCAATCTAGAATTTAAGGAACTAGACTAGTATAGTTGTAGGAGATGCTGCCATGGATGATGTACGCCTGGATTAGAAACTCCACGTCGGCACACTTGATCTGCGCGGATCAGCGGCACCGACCTGCCACCTGGCGGAGGGTAAGTAAAAACACGGAAACGCGGCCAGTTTTAGGCTGTGCGCCTATGGGAGTTCGGGGTACGCATTTTGTATTGCCATTTTTTCCAAGTGATTCAGCCATCCCAGGAGGATTGCATTTGCCTTTCTTGACACAGAATTGATCAAGGAACCTTACCGTTCTTTACTTATTGATTTATTACGCTCCGTTCCGAAGTTGTGATGTGAAGTGAAGGCATCTGTGAGAGGAAGCCCATTTCGCCGAAAGGGTCGGCCCACCGATGTTGATTTCCTAAAATGATCGGAGAGGGCAAAGTACATGAAGACAATAGGCAGACCAAAATGAATAGGGGGGGGGGGGGTCACATTCCATAGGCTCCCATGTTAGGAGTTGAAATTATCGCGGGTGGGGGGAACCAAGCATTGAGGGGGCAGTTTCACCCTTAAAGATAAGAATGGGCGGTTCTGCTTTCGCCCCCCAAGCCCAAGAAATCTCCCAGGCCATGCTTTGTCTGGAATCATCCCAGGTCACTTTGGCGTGGGATGATCAGGAAATGGGCAGCAATACTTTCGCTGAAGCGAGGTGGTAATGGCGCTAGTTGAGTAATCGCGACCGGGGAAAGATGAAGCGCGGATAAGCCGTGGTCCAGTAATGTTTTGCATGTTGCTGATGTTTTTTCTAATGGAAAATAACATAAATCGTCATAACGTTGTTCTTCAGCCCATTAACGATGAGTAGATTATTATGTCATGAGTTTTGACGTGGCAATAAGTATCAGATAAAAAGGCGGTGATAATTTAAGTCTAATTATATTTCGCGATGTTTTCTGATAGCTTCATGCTTTTCCACCAGAACACGCGAAGTAGCAAAAAGTGACCGTAAAAAGCCGGCAGCACTAAAAATAGCACTCTCCAGCAGTTGTCCCAGCATTTGTTTTCATAAATAAGTCTTGCGATTAACTTTCCCCACCATTAGGATCAACTTACCCCAGGCGTGGAGTAAGTTGAAACAAGAACGATACATGAGAACGACTAAAAATATCACTGATTTATAATTGTTTGAGGAAAACCTGCATGCGACTCATTTGTACCCCAAATATCACCCTTTCAGAACATGGGTACAAATTATCAATATGTCTAACGACGTGCGCTCCGGGCCCTCTCCAGTAAAAACTGTCTCAACTTACCTCGACTTTCCCTGCCAAGCATTTATTCCTCCAAGTTCCACCTCCGTGTGTTTGTCTTTGCGTGCTTAATTTGTCTTTTGTTAATAAATGTGTTTATCTCTTTCAGAGGCGCAGCCAGGATTTTCTTAACGGGACCGACCAAACACGTGAATTAACTCAGGCCACTTTCAGCGCGCTTCGCGCGCCAGAAAGTTCTGGTTTTCCATGCTGAATATCTCGAAGTTCCTTGTTTCATCTAGTATATTTTGGGTGACTAAGGAGCGGACCCCCGGATCCCCAGGCTGCACCTTCGGTATCTTATCACGGTTGCTATTTATTATCATTTGTTTTGCTAATTGTCCCACTCAAGAGTTGGTGAATTGCATGCCATACACCCAGACGCATCCGACAGACGCACACAGACGCATCCGACAAATTGCACAGTGCTTTTCTACATATGTACGGTACAAATGCACTCTCACAACCACTCGCACCACGGTAACTTCGAAGGTAATCGTTAAAATACCCGTCGTCGCACGACAACAGCAACATAGTTATCCAACCAAGTACACACAATCACTATAATATCAGAACTACCATCGCCCAATGTGCCATTTTGCTGAGGTTTTGGAACAAATCTCCCCATATTTCCAGACACTCGTTTTCCCCGTTTGAATTACGCAGGTAAATCTGTCAATCCCAATGTATTTATGAGCTTGAGTAATGAATCGTTGCTTAGTTATTAGTGTCCTTTTGTCTTTGGACATCCACACCAATTGTTTTCCTTGCATGAGCGTAGTGTTTTTGCGTTTACAGGATGATGAATTGTGATCGGACACCCTGAAAATGACATTGTGTCATGTTAATCCCGGGTTTAGCTGCAACAGGCATTTAATGTCGTCACATAACTGCGCTGGCGGATAATGTCAGAGCAAGTGTGATGTAGTTTCAGTAGTTGGGCAATGGGCATACGCTGCAATTATCGCTGGCGGTAAGTTTATATCCATTCGTCGTGATAATAATTTGTGTGCATTAAAAGCCGGTCATATCATTTATTCTGCCCTTTAATATATATCTGAAATATTGGGTCTTTAGGTGTTTATAATTCATTATCTATGGTAGACCACTCTGATCAAGTAATGCCCCCTCTCCCATACATACACTGAAACTATTGTGCATCTCCTTTCCCGCACACTGGATTATGCTAATGCAAGGTGCCAAACACGGGCGTGGCGACAGTGGGGCACGGGGTTACGCGTCCCGCCAAACTTCGCGAAGTTTAACTTTACGCCGGTGACGTTGCGTGATAAGAAGTCGACTTCAGAGACCCGTTTGGTCCCCCATCCTCTTCCAAAATCCATTGCGACGCACATGGTGCCCAATGGGATATTGCACTTCACATGATTTGCCTCCAATATACTCACTGGCTCAAACCCTGTGATGTCATTGAATGTGAAGTTAAGACATTATATATATATATATATATATATATCTATATATATATATATCCCAACGGAACTGCTTATTCCAGGTAATTTACCCATTTGTAAATACTCCGCCCCACCCCTGCGCAATCAAGGATTATCTCTGAGTCCCGTACGGAAATATTTTATACCTCATGGCAGAAAGTGACGACCTAGTGTAACGCCGTGACGACCTAGTGTAAGCCGTGACGACCTGGTGCAACGCTGCGACGACCTGGTGTAACGCCGTGACGACTTGGTGTACCGCCGTTATCGCCTGGTGTGACGCCGTGGCTATTTGATGCGACGCCGTTACCGCTTGGTGTGACACCGTGATGGCGTGACGGATCAGTCCGAACCAGCCATCCGCTGATCTAATTACTGCGCTTCCTCCCGAGCTTTTCACATAAGGAAAAACTCTCCAATATACCAGCCATATGGAGCTTTCGTATTCAGCAAGCTATCATCTCATCGCTTCTTGTCAGTAGTTAGCTTGGAGCCACAATCCTTCTCAAGCCACAATCTCTGACGCCGTGCGCGCATTTTCCTGCCGTTCGAGCCGTCTGCAGGGTTTCTAAAGCTGGCAGCGATGCGTGGCTTAATAAATGTGGTGAGGGCCACCTGGTCTGTCGACATCATATAAGGAAAAGCTCAGGCCTGTCAACCGGCGGTCTCGTTGAGGTACCAACTACTCTAACTTTGGCCTCACAGCCCGTCTTGATCCTTGACTCAGCACGGGCTGTGGGATCATTAGTGCACCCAAGACTGGCTGGTGATGGCGGGTGGGAGAGAGGGGTCCTTCCCTCGTGGAATTGCCGGCACACGTTGCCTTATTTTAAACTTCGAATTGCAGAATAGCCCGGTAGGTGCCGATCAGGGCACGCGGCCCGAATTTTCCATGTAGGGAAGGGGTCAAATCAGTGATGAAATGGATCGAGAGAGGGAGATTTGATGGTGGGAAGCTGAACGGAAAAGGAAAAATGACCTTGGCCCGGCATTGACCGGACCTCCGTCGAGTGTTCTGAGGTCAGGTGACGGTAATGTGCATAATGTGGGCTAAGCCTATTTAGACACGACTATTTTGATAGTTTGTTTCGAATTTTCACGGCCTACATAGTGTCAAAGCCAAATTGCACGACCTAAATTACACTAATATACCGATGTAAAATATTTGTGAAAAGTCGGTTTTGTATCAAAAAACTACATTTTGGTTTTCACAATTATCCTAACCTAACCTAACCTAACCTAACCTAGTTGGCAAATTTGCGTTTTAGATTGACAGCCAGATGTTGATGAAAAATTCACAACTGCCACGTTTATTCGTTATTAAGATGACGTGACCGCTAATTTTCACTGGGAAAGCTTACATTACAGTTGGTGAACAACAGCTTCTAGCGTTGTTGGATCGTGCTGTGCAGGTGCAATATTCAACAATCCCAAAAAAGCGGCTTTTTGGTGGGGTAATATATAACGAAGAATAGTACTTTTCTTAAAGTTATCCTAACCTTGGCTACTTAGTAAATTCGCATTTTGTTTGTTAACCAAATTATCAGCTAAATATATTTGAATGCCATTTTTGAATGTTGGTTTTAGGTAGATTAAAATGTTACCGCTAATTTCCGTCACAAATGCTTACCTTCCAATTGGCGAGCAAAATAATACCTACAAAACGTCGCTTTGTGAAGGGTAATGTGTAATGAAGAGCGTGCTACTAAAAAAACATAACCTAGGCATTATTGTACAGGGGAGGCTGGCCCGGCTCCATCTCAATAATACGTTTATCTGAGCTGCTTAGGATTTCCTTGTGCAGCACTGGAACAGTATTGCAACAAAATATATATGTTGTAATATATTGCACCATAAAAAGTCTTATGCTTTAAGTGTCATCCATTCGCTTGTTACTGCCTGACATACAACGAAACCCTAACCAATCTCAGCCTGTGTGAAATGCATCACATTTGGCAAAATACGTCCATACATTCGAATTTCTCTCGCATTTCCTTGAACGGATAATGCGTTGCAAAACCGGAAATCCAATGTAAACGCCCGGAACGAACGGGACCAAGCGCTTCGCTTGATCCCATCCAGCTTCGAACTTACTTTCGGGTGCCCATGTAACCTGAACAATTGAGAGGTGTGACTATGCTTCGCACCATTTGAGGGTCACGGTTACGTTCCGCGCATCCTGCACGCGAGTGAGCTCACATACCGCCGAGATCAGAACTAGTGCCGATTTAACGGGGCACCATTCCTGGCCGATGTCCCATCTGTGGACGGGCGAGCCACTGTCGAGCGGGACACTGTCGGGCGGGACACTGCATGTCGGGCGGGACACTGTCGGGCGGGACACTGCATGTCGGGCGGGACACTGTCGGGCGGGACACTGCATGTCGGGCGGGACACTGTCGGGCGGGACACTGCATGTCGGGCGGGACAGTGTGGAGCGGGACAGTGCATGTCGGGCGGGACAGTGCATGTCGGGCGGGACAGTGTGGGGCGGGACACTGCATGTCGGGCGGGACAGTGTGGAGCGGACAGTGCATGTCGGGCGGGACAGTGTGGGGCGGGACAGTGCATGTCGGGCGGGACAGTGTGGAGCGGGACAGTGTGGGGCGGGGCAGTGTGGGGCGGGACAGTGTGGGGCGGGACAGTGCATGTCGGGCGGGACAGTGTGGGGCGGGACAGTGTGGGGCGGGACATTGCATGTCGGGCGGGACACTGTCGGGTGGGACATTGCATGTCGGGCGGGACACTGTCGGGCGGGACAGTGCACGTGAACAACAGCGGCAGACATTCTCCCATTCTCCGGTGCACCACGGGGAATCCTGAACCGCCAGGCTCCAGTCTGCAGCTGCCGTGGTTACAGTCCGACGCCGCCGGCAGTCACGGAGAAGACTCTGGGGCTGATGGCGCTGCGGTGGGCGGCGTGGACGGTGGCGGTCGCGACTACTCCCAGTTGGACTGGTAAGTGAGGCGCGCCATCAGGAGCGACAGCCGCAGCGGTGGACGTCGTGGACGGTGGCGATGTCCACTACTCCCAGTTAGACTGGTAAGTGAGGCGCGCCATCAGGGGCGACAGCCGCAGCGGTGGACGTCGTGGACGGTGGCGATGTCCACTACTCCCAGTTAGACTGGTAAGTGAGGCGCGCCATCAGGGGCGACAGCCGCAGCGGTGGACGTCGTGGACGGTGGCGATGTCCACTACTCCCAGTTAGACTGGTAAGTGAGGCGCGCCATCAGGGGCGACAGCCGCAGAGACTGTCGCGTGCGGGAGTCGCCGGCGTCGTCGATGTCCGGCCAACTCCGTCACGTCATTGCGCCGAAGAACGGCAAGTCGATGCAGCCAGAGAACCTGACTCCCGATTAGCCCAACACCCACTTCGCTTCTATCGGGACTGTTCCTCGGGACGAGACGTTGGCCGAGCTCGACCGATCTGGTCGTGAGTAGCTTGGTGTGCGCGTCCACCACGTTAACAGCGAGAGGCCTCTTTTCGCGATGGTGACGCTGGTCCTGTTCTCGATGCCAAAAATGGATACGTGCATCGATGACGATATTCCTGTCAGTGTTCTTAAGTTGCGTTTCATTGTGATCGACTGCGTGCTTTAACAAATGACAAATGCTAGACAAATGGAAATTTAACAAATGCATCATGGCAGTAGCCATCCCAACTGCTTGGAATTGCGCGATGTTCATTCCCCTACACAAAAACGGCCACCGTTTTCACGTTTCGAATTTAAACCATCCACCAAGGTACCTATTCTTTTAAATAGCGAAAATAGTTCACAACCAGGTTACATCATACATGCGGCGCAACCATCCCGTCAGTTTAGACCAGCACGGATTTATGGCAAATCACTCGACCACCACAGCTCACCTGACAATATCTGTCCAAGTTCTCCGGGGGATGGATGACGCAACATTCTCAAGTTTAGCTCTCATAGATCAGAGCGAATGCTTTCATGTTGTGAACCATAGTACAGTTGTCGAAAATCGTCATTTATTGCACATAGCCTCCGGTTGGTTCGCATGCTACCTCCAAGGTCGCACGCAGCGTGTTCGACTAGGTGGCAGGCTTTCTGAACTCAAGCACGTGCGCATGGGCACGTTTCCGGTTTCGTGTATGGGAATATTGCTTTACAACAGTACCAGTAACAACATGACATACCATATCCTCGCAGAACTTTACCAATTAAAACTTTCAGTCGGCCGTTTTGCGGGCGATACGGCTGGCAATCGCAGGCAACCGCCACACAGAGAGACGACGCAATGTAACGCGTGCTAGATGTGATGTGTACATGGCTCGTCCAGCGTGGGATGAAGGCAACCATAAGGAAAACCGAACATATTTTACTCGGTGGACAACGTGACCCGGCTGCTATTGCACATCCAGTTACTGTGGCATTTATCAATCAGACACTTGTACCTTCCAAACATACGAAAACCTGGGCGTCTGGATGGATTCTGATGTGACCTGGGAAGCGCACGTCAGTTCGCTTTGGCAAGATGCAGCGGCTTACCGATCGGTCTGCTTCACGCTGAGCACTGTTTGCCTGTCCGTCTGGTGCCTGTGATCCTTGGTGCGCTGGTCATGTCGCACATCAGATGCTGCATCTCGGTGTACGGCAGCGCAACGCGGACGCAGATGGCCAACGGTCAGGACATCATCAACTTCGCTGCGCGGGTGATTTCCTGTCGCAAAGGTTTGGCCACATGTCAGACGTCACGAAAAGTCTTCATTGGATATCTGCTGTTGACCTCGCCGCGTATGTGAATGACGCATGCCTCCTCCACGAGATACTAAGGTAATGTCGCCGCTCTGACGTCTTCCGTCGCCGCTCTGACCGTCCTCCGTCGCCTCTCTGACCGTCATCCGTCGCCTCTCTGACCGTCCTGCATCGCCTCCGTGACCGTCTTCTGTGTCTTCTGTGGCCGTCACTTGGACCGCTGCCATCGGCGATCGTCTTATCCCGAGTGGTGCTGTTCCCTGTACCGGCTGTTGGCACCGGCTCGTAAGTGGTGACGCAATCGAGCCCGAGTGGCAGCTCCGCATCGAGCCCCGGGCGCCGACCCCCACGTCCACATAATACTCCTGCCGGCCATTATTGGGCGCCCAGAGTCGTAGCAAGAGTCGCCTATCATGGCGGCTGCGCGTGGGGCATCGGACATTACGAGCCAAACTTGGGCAGTAGTTTTGTGTGCAGATGCTCGAGGACTGAGTTGCAACGGCCCGCTGAACTGCTGAGTGTCGTACTGGTTGCCGAGATTTTCCCTCCACGTGCCGGAAGGTGTGGGCTCAGGAGGAGAGTTTGGCGAATTTTGCCGGCCTGCGGCCAAATGACGGCAGCACTTGGATGGCAGGCTTATATTGATTCCTGCCCAGCTGGGCATTGCGAACGCAGTGATGACAGGCGGTCCATAAGGGTGAAAGGTCGCCAGCACATATGTTGTTGCAAATTGGTAATTGCGATGCTCACAGCACAGAACGTTGTCCCCACAGAAAGCTGGTGTTGCAAACGCAGTACAATAAATGCGGTATCGATGCAGCCAGGGCTCACGCAACAGGGTCTGTTTAGCAATTGGATTCTGGTTTATAAAGCTACCCCACCAAGAATTCTAACTAATTTCTAAAAAGTGTAAAAGTTAAAAATTATATCATTATTTTATGGTAAGAGAATGATCTCCTTTCGCTACATCATTTGCAACCAAGCTCCTTCCAACACTTCCAGCTCATATTGTGTTGCCGAAGTCCGAGATCCACAGCGATCAAGTGCTGCTTGTCTACCGGGATCCAGTGCTGGACCGCTCGCTGAACTGCCAATGTTGTTTGGCCGACTGAAGAATGCAAGGCGGGAACAGCGTAGACCCGTGTTTCTCACTGCATGGCTGCAGGGCAAATGGCCACGTGACGACCGCATAAGCGAATACCTACGGCTGGCCAGTGGTCAATCTTGTAGACTGTCACGCAACCCATAACTGTGAAGCGGCGCAGCCTACCAGTAATTATTGGTATGAAGCGGCACAGCCTACGTTCCTAGTGGCCAGCCATAGTAAAGGTACCCTAGAACATTGCACTGTAGACGAGTGTACCTACTGAGAGTCTTGTGATTCTTGCCTTGTCTTTTGCTCACAATCACAATTGAATCTGGGGTTTGTAGTTTTAGTTTCAGGTGATTGCCTTGAGTATACATATATCTTGGACCACATTTCCCCTAGCGCCACCTTCCTTTCATTCTCTTTGTGATGTTCGTGTGCAGAAGTGCAAAAATGTGCTAATAGGATACCCTCTCTTGATTCCAAAGGCCAGTTTTGCTACCTATCACATGCGGCCCTACCTAATGCATTTACCTCTTTATGCTTACATTCCAGCGCACAGTACCGCCACTGAAGATGCAGATCACTACCTAATTACCATTGGGACTGCAAACATTGATTTTCCTCAGTTCTTGATTTATTTTTGACAACAAAAATACATAGACGAACATTAAAGTAATGCATTAGCAAGCTCACCAATGGTGCAAAGGTGCAGCATGACAGCAAAGGTTCAAAATTGTATTGGCACACTGGGTATGCTAGAACTGCAATATGTCAACCAAGAATGTTAAATCGGTGTGCCTACGGAACATACCAATTTGTGTCACAACGCACTTCAGTTGCTAAACGTGAATGCAGATAAAATGTCAAAGATGTCAGAACAAGTTGAAGTTGCTCAAACCATAACATGACAATAAAGCTCCCAAAATTGCATTGCAACACCATAGGTACAGGTATGAAACAAAAGCAGACTGGTGTAAGGAGGCTTACATTCTTTAGGTATGCATTTTCAACATTTTCCCATCCAACCAGGCCGCAAGACGCCCGGCCGGATCTCGGCCACCTTTTCCCTCCCCTCTCATATTGCCTTGAAACACCGCCGAACCGACCCTCAGTACGTGTCGCCTTCAAAGGCGGCATGGAAAAACAGCATCAGCCTCCCGTCTGGACCAAAACAACAGAAGGGTGCCCGGCCAGCTGTGAGCCAGCCCCGGTGAAGTCAGTGGAAATTTCCAGACATACAGACCGTCCTGACAGCCCCAGGCGGCTTCACCATACACACTGCCTGAGGGGAAGACAAAAAAGCACTCCCATCAATCAAGAGGCAGAACCCAATCCGGAGCCCTGGGAGTGGCTGGAAATTAGAAAAGGTGGAGCTACGGAATGGAAGAAAATCTGGCAGCCTGGCAGAAGGGCTCGGAAAAAAAGGAGAGGACAATCTCTCGGACTCTCGCTCTCGGACGGTCTCTCTCGCTCAAGATATCTCTATCTCTCTCTTTCACGGACTCTCACACTCATAGAGGCAGACGTTGCATGAAGTGCCGGGCGGCGGAGAGTGACGACGGCTGGAGGGCGACGACCATCGGGCATGTGAGTGTCATACGTTTGACATGTCTTCCTCTTTTCCAAACCTTTCCGAACCAACCTAAGTTCTATCACCCAGCTTGTGTCTCCTCAACGTCATTCACTTACTGAAAGGGGCGACCTGTTTTATGGGAGGGACCAAATAGGATAAATTCAGGGATGGGAGGGAGTGTGTCGCGTGCAAGGATTGAGATGGCGAGTAATGTGTGTGTAAGAAGTACGTGGGTGTAATTAGATGCGGTGTATGTAAATTTAAATATACTAGATTAATTATAGAAATTATGTGGCAGCAGTCGGCAGTGATGGACAGGAACAGCAGCGGAGCAGGATCGGATAAAGGAAAGCATGGAGTACAGCACAATTATAATTGCAACAATTCCTATCTTCCTCTCCCCGTCTAAATAAACTTGGCCTCTAGACTAACAGGAGTTCAAACAATGTTATAGCTACCCACCTGCCATGGTGCGACCCTTTTCGTTGCAATCCAAACTTTACCTAAACACAAGGGATGGTGTTCCCATGATGTTTGATATTTGCCTAAGGAGTGACAATGCCATAGGAAGTAAATTTACAAGCGAGGCAGTCGACCTGCGAGCCGTCCTCGTATGGACTGAACGTTCCCGGGTAAGGGTAATGAGTGTCAAAGCCAGTTTTAACTTGTCCAGAATATTAATGTTGTTTAAAATATATAAATATATGATCTGCGCTTGGATGATGTCGAATTGCGAGAGGGTGCGATGAACGGACACTTCGGGGGCATTAGCACATGCTCTGATTCTTTGACTGCGAAATCCCGCTGGCCTCTGTGATTCAGGGGCGCAGATGGGGGCGGGCACAGTATGCAGGTGGGATGGGCTGTCAAGTTTGTCAGCCCATCCTTGCGTCCGTCGAGTTTGTCGCCGAACAATAGGGTAATGCGAAACACTGCACGGTCGTGGGTCCGCCCCCCGTTCGCTATACGTTTGGACACGGAGCTGTATACCGTTTCGGGGGGGGGACGTACGGACAGGTTTGGCGTGCCGTAAGCCCCGAGGCTGAAATGGTAGGGCAGGCTAGGTTATAAAGACGACCAGGGGACGTGCCCAACGTGGTAGGGATCCGTGCCCGCTCGCGAGCACGTTCACCTGGTCGCACAGTATCAGTATACGGCGAATAAGGCCCGGTGCGGCACCGACCGTTTTTTTAAGGTTAGGTATGCCAGTCAAAGACGCTAGAGCACTTGTATAAGCCCTCGGAGCCAGTACGATGAGCCCCTCGTAGCATTAAGACTTCATCCAGACGAGGAACGCTGTCCTGTCAATAATGCCCCCCCCCCCCGACGAGGCACCACCTTTCCGTGGTGGGGGGGATTGCGTGCCCCAATGACCCGGCGACCATCTTACCGGCGAGGGGTGAGACTAAGAGTGCATCACTCGTCCTTCCATCCATACGCTCCCATTCCAATGCCCCTTCATCTCAACATCCATCTCCTTCACCTGACCATGCAACACCAACTCTCTCTATCATGAGCAGGTAGGACAACTTCCCCGGTCCTGCCCTCCAGCTCAGTTTTATCGGGGTAGCCGCGCCCCCTAGGCCCGCCCCCCGGGGTTGACGGAGTCCTGGAGGTTGAGGTCCCCCGTCGCACGGTGCTAGTTGTGACGGGGGACCAACACACCTCTTTGGTCCCGATATCCCGGAGGGGCGGGCGGGCCCGTGGGGCCTCACGCGGGCCAAGTGGCTGGTCGCCTCGGGCCGGGGACCTGGGATTCTTCCCAGTGTCTGCCGGCCCGGCCGGCTGGGGTCAAGGGGTGGGCGGCGCTGGATCCCGGTCGGGGTGGTGAGTCTCTCTTTCCCGGCCGGGCGAAGGCGCCGCCTGCCCCGTATAGCTCGGCGGATGTTTGACGTCCCGCTGTCACGGCAGTAGGCGTCCCCCCTGTAGGGCCCTTTGCGGTGGAATATCTCGCGGAGCCGAAACCAACACACTCTCATGGATACATCAAACACTACTACTCCCCCAGGACCTTCGCAAGAGGTCCAAGCCACCGTAACACCGGGTGGCAATAAGACATCGAATCCAACCCCAGCAGAAGCATACCGTCGGTCTCCTTATAATGTTACGAACGAGCGCGAGTCTCACATTACAAACACCTCCAGTGCCCCCAACCACGCCAACCCAGCTAAGGCAAGGCTACCTGCCCCTCGAATACTTATCTTGAAGTCTCGTGATCCCGGAAAATCTCTATCATCACTTTCACCATTCGAGCGAAAACGTGGCTGTGACCGTCTGGGAAACGTAGTCCGCTGCGAAAAACTACGTGACGGAGGTGTGGAAGTCGAATTCAGTAACGCTGAGGACGCCAAGAGGACCCTTGAAGTTAATGAATTTAAATATTCCGTGCGAGAGCATGGTGGGAGGCGCGAGGTTGTGATACCAATATCGGTGGCACCTCACAACACAAAAAACCATTCAAAAGGGGTGATAACATGCTTTGAACTCAGAGATGTTCCCGAAGCAGAAATCGTTGACGGGTTGTAGGATTACGGTGTGATGGATGCCCGTAAGATGAGGACGAGACGAGGAGGTGAACTACAAATGACCAACAACATTGTTCTGACTTTTAACTCGACTGACCTACCCGCCGCAGTATACGTTGGGTACGTGAGGGTGAAGGTGCGTACGTTTGTCCCCAACCACATGCGATGCTTTAAGTGTCAAAAGTACGGTCATACAACCCAGTATTGCCGCGGCCGCCCAACCTGTGGTAGGTGCGGTTCGTCAGGACACATAGGGGATAACTGCGCCTCCACACATGTGTGGTGTGTCAACTGCGGCCAGGGCCAGGTGCCGCACACCGCTTACGATAAGACCTGTCCAGTGCATATAAAGGAGAGAGAGATCATAGCAATCAAATGTTCAAAACAACTTACCTTTAAAGAAGCTCGAGAAGTATACGATGAAACCCACCCGAATATTTCGTACGCAGAGAAGGCGAGAAGCACACGACCCGTTCCCCTACAGCAACAGCCTACTAATGCTGCCCAGCTCTTATCCCAACTACGCAACCTATTGACATCTTTCGGCCTCACCTGTACCCCTCTGCCGGAGCGGGGCCTACCATCCCCCTCTGCGGAGATGGGGCGCGCGGCCGATCCATACGACCCCTCAAGGAGCAAAGGGACCGACGAAACTGCACTTCCAACACCCAATACGACCGAAGCGCCCCCCACCGTGATGGAACCGATGGGATCTCGTTCCGAAACACCAAGAGAGGCAGCGGGTCTAGCCCAGTCCACACCCACCCCTACTCCCCCGCCACCACCGAATATTTCGAGAGAGACCGACGTCGCTTCCAGACGGGTTCCGGTGGTCGCACCCTCTGCGGCTCGGCCGGAACTGACGGTCAAGGTTCACCCGAGGGCTCCCGATATGGGGGCGCCTGGCCGTGCAGCCCGGACTGCGTCCAGGGACCCCTCGCCCAGCGCACGAGTAGGAGGACCGTCACCTAGAGGGACACCTCCACCATCACCAACTTCACACGTCAGCCCTGCGATCACCGCAGAAACTGGAAAGGTGATGGGCCCGCCTCCTGGAGCGACACCTCGACCATCACCAACTTCAATCGCGAACCCCGCGACCACGCAGCAGACTCTAAGGGTGATGGGTCCGCCTCCAATACCACCACGTGGTGGTGAGAAGGCGGCGCACTGGGATTCCCCTGCGGCCGGACGTAAGCGGCCACCCCCGTGGACACCATCTCCACCGAGCGGGGAGCTCCCAGATCTCGTCCGAAATCGTCTTCATCTCTCTCATAGTGTGATTGTGTTACGTTTTACTGGCATTGATTGTCCTTGGACGACCCTTATAGAAGGGAAGGAACGGAACACGATTTTTAAGTTGCCATCCAGTTTTACCCGATACATCCATGCACCTACTTTTGCTCTGGACCGTGGAGATAGTAAGAGCTGCCTACATGTGATGTTTCCACCCAACTTTAACCCATTTTAAATGGATCGACCGCGGTCCATTTTACAATGGAACTGTAGGGGGCTGAGAACCAGCACCGAAGAGCTCCAGGCACTCTTAAACCGCCACTGCCCTGCGGTCATTTGCCTCCAGGAGACTAAGGTGACGCCGGGCTACTTTTTCAGCATAAAATGCTACTCAGTCTTTCGTGGGATACGCACTCTGACACCATTGCGCATGGTGGTGTGCTGCTGGCCGCCCACCATAGCTTAGCGGCACAGAGATTGGTGCTCCACTCCAAGCTGCAGGCTGTTGCAGTAAGAGTGCATTTTAACCACCGCCTCATATCTATTTGTTCTCTGTACTTGCCACCTGGTGCTGGGTTTCCATCCACTGAGTTACGACATTTGATGTCAGAGCTGCCCCCGCCGGTTTTAATACTAGGCGATTTTAACTCACACCATACAGCACGGGGATGCGAGGACATCAATGCACGAGGTCGGCTCTTGGAGTCTTTTATGCATGATGAGTCCCTGTGTATTCTAAATACCGGCAAGCCGACGCACTTTACCCTGCCCTCCGGCCATACATCTGCTTTGGATCTTAGCCTGTGCAGTCCACAACTAGCACAACTTTTTGCCTGGTCCGTGGCTGATGACCCTCATGGC
Source organism: Ashinkailepas kermadecensis (assembly GCA_034440615.1). NCBI lineage: Eukaryota > Metazoa > Arthropoda > Thecostraca > Neolepadidae > Ashinkailepas > Ashinkailepas kermadecensis. The sequence continues at coordinate 218,253 of JAOTOM010004319.1, read as the reverse complement.
AGTGACCATTTTCCAGTGTGGCTGGAGTACCAGGACGGCGCAGTACTTGGAACACGACCACGCCGATGGAATTTGAAGAAGGCGGACTGGACAGCATATGAGGCACGATTAGAGGAGATCTTTTCCGCGCAGCCTGGAGTGACACCTATGTCAGTTGAGACATTTACCAACGTACTCGTGCAGACCGCCACTCACTTCATCCCCCGCACCTCTGGTACTCCTCGTCGCGCTCCCGTTCCCTGGTGGACAGAGGAGTGCCGTCAGGCTATCCGGGAAAGACGACGAGCCTTCAGAACCTTCAACCGAAATAGTAATACAGTCAACCTCATCGCCTTTCGACAAGCTAGGGCCATCGCACGGCGTACCATCCGGGAGGCAAAGCGTACCTCGTGGAGGGCCTATGTGACCAAACTAAATCGTTCCACGCCCACGTCACAGATCTGGTCGAGGATAAAGCGCATCGCAGGACAATACAACTCGACCCCTTTGCCAGCACTACGGGTGGGTGGCAGAGACGTTACGCACCCGGTTGAGGTGTTAACGAGATGGCCCGTACGATATCCAACCGATGCCGCTTGAACAGTGGAGACAACTTATTCATACGTCGGAAAGCTGAATGTGAGAAACACCCATTGAACTTCTCCACCTCTGAGCAGCCCTGTTATAACGAGCCATTCACCATGACTGAGCTTAGTTCCGCTGTTGGAGGCCTTCGAAGCGTATCCGAGGGTCCCGACCTTGTACACAACGACATGCTCAAGCATCTCCCAACACGTGCACTTGAAACTATGTTAGAGACCATAAATACACTTTGGGAGAAAGGCGACTTCCCATCCACCTGGCGCGATGCTACAATTATACCAATTTTGAAACCAGGGAAGGATGCCTCAGACCCGGCGAGCTACCGACCCATTTCACTAACATCATCATTTTGTAAACTGATGGAGAAGATGGTAAATGTTCATTTGACCTGGTTTTTGGAATGCTTTGACATTTTAAGTAATGCACAGTGTGGTTTTAGGAAAAACCGCAGCACCATCGACTATCTTTTAACTCTTGACACTGTGGTACGAACAGCTTTCCACCAGAATCGACATGTCGGTGCAGTGTTTTTCGACATTCAAGGAGCCTACGACACAACTTGGCACTACGGCATTCTGAAGAAGGTCTTCAGATATGGAATTCGAGGCTCCATGGCTCACTTCCTTGAGAACTTTCTGTCCAAACGCTTTTTTCGCGTCCGCATCGGGAACTACTTGTCAGACAGGTATCCACAAATTGATGGAGTACCACAAGGAAGTGTACTTAGCGTGGCGCTGTTCGCCATCGCGAGTAACGACATCGGCGACTCCCTTCCACGCAGCATTGGCAGATCACTCTTTGTTGACGATGTAGCGATTTGGTGCTGTACATCCAGTGCACCTTCGATGGCACGACAGCTGCAGTTGGCGGTATCCCACTTTGAAAAGTGGAGTTCCGAGAATGGGTTTAGATTCTCGATTGCAAAAACAGTTGGCATGCACTTTTGTCGGCGCCGCCGGAACTGCCCGGACCCTGCCCTCCAGCTGTATGGTGAGCGGATTCCCTTCCGGCAAGTGACTCGATTCTTAGGAGTTAATTTTGACACTCGTCTCAATTACAAGGAACATTTTAAGACACTTCGGGAGAAGTGTTTTAAATCCCCAAACCTGCTAAAAATGGTTGCACACACATCTTACGGAGGAGACAGGAAAACCATGTTACTGTTGTATCGCTCCCTCATTCGTTCAAAACTGGACTACGCGTGTTTTATATATGACAGCGCATGTGCAACAAGCAAGCGCTCACTGGACACTCTACACCACTCGGCGCTCCGCATTGTGACCGGCGCTTTCCGCACTTCACCTTCTGCCAGCCTTCTGGCTGAAACTTATGAACCGCCACTCTCGCTCCGCCGCGAAATGCTCGGGATGCGATATGCCTGTAAGCTGCGCCAATTCCCTGGTCACCCCACATATTCGCATGTGTTCTCCCATCGACTCATTGCATCATTTGGTCGAGGACGCCTTCTGCATGCCATTCCTTTTTGCGTTCGAATACGCAGGCTCTTCGAGGACAGTGGTATTCGACCGAGGGGAATTATGCAGTCCAATCTGATCCAAACGCCGCCATGGCAGGTAACTCCTCCTATAATAGATATGTAACTTTCCTCGGTTGGAAAGGACCATGCGACACCACAGTACCGACTGTCATGTGCACTAGAGCACATAGCCTCGTTCGAGGGATACGTCCCAACTTACACAGATGGATCCAAGATGGATGCTGGTGTGGGCAGTGCATTTATAAAGTCATAAAGTCATAAAGTATTAAGGCTTAATAAGAGCCACAGGGGTCCATCTAGGTTAAGCCTATCTAGAAAAGGTCCTAGAAATGTACATACTCCCACCCCAATCAATCCCTTATCCAAAGTTCCTAGGAAGCTATATATCCCAGCCTATCTAGCACCACTCACTTGCTAACGCATAACACCCTCAACAATCACAAGCTCCTCCCATCATACACATCGTGCCACCATAGACAATCTTATCAGCATCACATCCCGAAGGAAGGTGCCGAATCCACTGCTAGGCACATCCCACACAAATTCATAAAGCGTTCAGACTTAATAAGAGACTCACTTGCTATTGCATAATACACTGAACAATTACAAACTCCTCCCATCATACCCATTGTGCTACCATAGACAATCTCATCAGTATCACATCCCGAAGGAAGGTGCTGAATCCACTGCTAGGTACACCCTATATAAAGTTATAAAGCGTTCAGACTTAATAAGAGACTCACTTGCTATTGCATAACACACTCAACAATTACAAACTCCTCCCAACTCCCAACTCCTCCCTGTTGATCAACCCTCCCTGGAATACAGAAAAACAATCCCCCTAGTCTGATAATGATTGTCTATGCCGTTTTTAAAGATGGTCAGTGTGTTGCTACTGACAATGGTTCCTGGCAGCTGGTTCCAGTGTTCTACTACCCTGTTGGTGAAGAAAGACTGTCTTAACCTTGTCCTGCTGTGATTAACTTTAATTTTGAATTGATTACCTCTAATTGCATCATTTCTGTTAAATTCAAACATTTCCCTGAGATATCCCTGTTCCTGACCATGAACAAATTTAAAAACCTCGATGAGATCTCCTCTCAGCCTTCTATATCTAAGTGAAAACATATTCAATTTCTTCCGTCTTTCCTCATATGCCAGGTTGCCTATACCATTAACCATTTTTGTTGCCCTCTTTTGTACTCTCTCTAAAAGCCAACAATCTTTCTCATAACTAGGGGACCAAGCTTGTACACAGTATTCCAAATGTGGCCTGACATATGCACAGTAAAGCTTCCTAATGACCTCCTCACTTTTGTATGACACATTCCTCTGTATTGCCCCAAGCATTCTTAGTGCCTTCTTCCTGGCTTCTTTGGTCTGTTCTGATGCCCCAAATTTTGTGTTCAAAATAACACCTAAGTCCTTCTCCTGCTGAGTCACAGATAGTACTTGGCCACCCATCAAGTATGGAGCCTTCATATGCTGCCTACCTACATGCATGACTTTGCACTTATCAAAATTAAACTTCATTTGCCATTTTTCGGACCACTTCACTAGCTCGTCTAAGTCTTTTTGCAGCAAAACCTGCTCATTGTGCCCTGTTATTGCCCTAAAGATCTTCAAATCATCAGCAAATTTCAAAACCTTACTGCTAAGGCCACATTCAATGCTATTCACATATATAATGAACAATAGTGGCCCCAGTACCGACCCCTGGGGGACTCCATTAAGAACATTTTGCCATGATGACTTTGTACCATTTAGCATCACTCTCTGCTGTCTATCTGAAAGCCACAACTCTATCCATTTTAGGATGCTACCTGCAATACCATGGACTTGAAGCTGCATCATTAACCGTTTATGGGGTACCTTGTCAAAGGCTTTACTAAAGTCAAGATATGCTACATCAACCTGATTTCCCTGATCAAATTGTTCTGTAGCAAAATTCAAAAAGTCCAAGAGATTTGTGAGACACGATCGCCCTTTTCTAAACCCATGTTGAGTATCTTGAATCAATCTGTTCCTTTCCAGAAAACTAACTATTCTATCCTTGATAATTGATTCGAGTACCTTGCAGACTAGGGATGTGAGGCTTACTGGCCTATAGTTTTCAACTTTCCCTCTTTCTCCTTTCTTGAAAATGGGAACTACATTTGCCCTTTTCCAATCTGTTGGAATTTCATTTTGCGAAACTGATCTACGAAATATTATACTAAGTGGAATTGCCACTTCCTTTTCAGCTTCCCGCAATACCCTAGCATAAATTCCATCTGGTCCTGCTGCCTTGTTTGGCTTTATTTTTCTGATATAATTTAAAACAATATCACTATCAATGAAATCAACATCGTGTATCTGATCACCTGTCACTGAACTGTGGTTATCGGTTGGCAGATTAGTCACATCCTCCACTGTAAACACTGATTTAAATTGCTTGCTCAGCTCCTCAGCCATCTCACCATCCTCACTCAATATAGTCCCATTTACTTCCAGTGGACCAATTGTGCTTGAAACTTTACTTAGCTTGTAGAAACTAAAGAACTTTTTACTGTCCCCATTACAGTTCCTAGCCAAATCCAATTCTTTTGCTCGCTTTGCTGCTCTGATTTTCTGCTTCACAGCATCTCTAGATTTTTGATACTACCTTAGATTTACGATATTTGAAGCTTCCTTAAATACTCTAAATGCACCTTTCTTAGCCTGAATTGTTTTCATCACATCTGGTGTAAGCCATGCTGGCTTTCCTACCCTTCTTTTGCGCCTTTGCTTTTGGGGGACATGTCTAATCTGAATTTCCCTCAAGTAGGATTTGAACTTTTCCCACATTTCACAGGCATTTAAATCAAAGAATTCTTCTTCCCATTTTATGGCACTTAAAGCCTCTCTCATGCAGTCAAAGTCTGCCCTGTTCAAATTTGGAATCTTTGCCAAATTATCCTTGATTGTCCCTGATACCTGTGCCTTGAATCTCACTATGTTATGGTCACTTCTTCCCAGAGTTTCTCCTACAGTCAAGTCTTGAACTAAATCACTTAAATCTGAGAAGACAAGGTCCAAAAATGAGCCCTGCCTGGTTGGTTCCGTTACAAACTGGTGTAAGAACAAATCCTCTTCAAGACATTTCCTAAACAGTTTACATGATGGGGAGCCAACACCAACATTTTCATATCCTTTTAGATTAAAGTCACCAAGAATAAGGCATTTCCTCTGAAAGTTTCTACTGATTTCCTCACAAATCACCTTATCGAGCTCCAGTTGCTGAGAATGTGGCAAGGTTCCTGATCGATACAAAGCTCCTATCCTCAGTTGATTGCTGTTGCCTTTTCCCACAGCAACATCAAGCCAAATGGACTCCACAGACACATTTTTTACCCCATCTGCTACTTTTTGAGAACTGTATAAGCTATTCACATAGAGCATTACACCACCCCCTTTCACTGCTGGACCCCTATTGCATGAAAATATATTGTATGCCTGGATCTCATAGTCCTGCAAGTTATCCCCAAAATATCCCTCACTGACCCATGCCTCAGTAATGCAAACAAAATCTGGTTTCTCCTCAGCAACATAAAACTTGAACTCATCAAATTTGGATCGAATGCTCTGAGCATTAAGCATCATACACTGAACAAAAGTTCCATGACCCTCTTTGGCTTTTTCATGTTGAGTAGCTCTATCATCTCTGGATGAGCTACCACTATGCCCCCTTGATCTACTGCTACCCCTATTTGCTGACTGTGAGGTTCTATTGCCTGTGCTGTCACTATTGGCATATCCCCGAGATGGCAATGCCAATTCTTCCCTCCCCACCCCATTATCTAGTTTCCGTGAAGGACATGTTCATATACTTTGCCTAACACTTGCACCCCCTTCTCGGAGAAGTGCAGGCCATCCCTCTGATAGAGGTCAGATGAGCCATAAAACCTGCACCACTTGTCAACAAAAGTCAAACCTAACTCATTGCAAAGCCTACCTACCCTGGCATTGGCTGCCAGTGCCCTAGAGTTCCACTCAGGGGAGACTCCAGCCCTAGGCAGAATAGCTGTCACAAGAACTCTGCTATTGCTTTGCTTCAGGTTGGCCAGAAGGGCCCTGTAGTCCTGCATCAGCTCCTCACTCCTAGCAGGACCTATGTTGTTCACTCCTACCTGCACTATAACTGTACTTAACTGGTTTTCACTGGTGGCCTGTGCGACCACTTGGACCAGGTCTCTAACCTTGGCACCAGGCCTGGTGATGCACCTCCTACCTCTTCGACCTTTACAGAATGCCCTATCTAAATGCGGCACACGAGAGTCTCCTACGACTAACACCTTCTCCTTGCTGCTATCACTATCCTGCCTATCCTGCTATCACTATCCTGTGCATTTGTTACTGGACCTCTGTCAAGATCCTTTTCCCTACCACCACATGCAACTGTTTACACTTCAGAGCTGATGGCGATCACAAAGGCCCTCAATTTTATTGAAGTGGGGCGGGATGCCTGGCATGTGACTTTTACCGACTCACTCAGCAGTCTCCTGGCGCTAAAACAGTTTAACCCACCTGACACCATTTTACAGGACGTTTTACGGCGTCTGGGATCACTGGCTCAAGCTGGGAAGACTATCGTCCTCTGTTGGATCCCGAGCCATGTCGGCATCGTGGGGAACGAGGCAGCGGATGCTGCTGCGAAGCGAGCAGCTCAAGCCCCATATATGCGATCTGTGCCGCTCCCCGCGAGGGAGTATGACCATTCTATTGCGACCTTTGTTTTTAAAAAATGGCAGTCTAGTTGGGACACACTGCAAGACAATAAACTGCGAACAATCAAGCCATGTCTTGGGGAGTGGCCCTCGTCCTACCGTAGGACGAGGAAAGACGAGGTCGTGCTCTGCCGCCTTAGGCTAGGGCACACCCACGCAACGCACCACCATCTGCTCTGTGGGGAGGACAGGCCAAACTGCCCTCGATGTCACACACCACTATCAGTACGTCACGTTCTGATATCCTGTCCCCTGCTCGCCGATGCTCGAAGACGCCTTCTCGGAGTCGTGCAGTCTCCGTCTCTCCGTGAACTCCTGGGTGACCACTCACGCGCAGTAACCTCAGGGCAACTGTTTCGCTTTCTCTCGGATGTCAAATTTAGAGCGATTTACACACCTCACTGACATGTAGCATTATAAGCGCGGAATGATCTGCCTGTATTTTGAAGGCTCGGATACTACTGCTGAAATGAATTCTCTTAAGCTGTCCATCTAAAATTGTTATGGGCGCTGTATGACCAACGCAGTCGATGCGCCCGTAAGCCCAAATAACCATAACCAAACTGTCAATAATGGCGAGGCCAGCTATGATGGCAGTGGAAGATTTACATATTCGGTCAACCTACCATAAAAAGAGCAATGGTCTGTCGATATATGTGTTTGTGTACCGCTGAGGGGGGGGAGGGAGCCAAATTTGGGGACCAAGCATTTCACTAATTAATAAGGAGAGAATGAATGGGACGAGCGAATGTGAAGTGAATGAGGATAATGAATGTGTGTTAGATAGCTTTAAGGACCAGCGGAAGCCGCCTGGGGCTCAATCACAGGCACCTATTTCGAGCGGAACATTGCACAAAGTTATACTACTATTAGCATCCAAAAGTCCCATCTCGGGACACACCCATAATTATTTGCACACACCCAGCACTGCTGCATCCACACACCCCTCACCCGCCACACCCGCCAAACCACCGAAACCACCACCCCACACCCCACCGACGGCAGAGCCGCCACCCCTACACTGGTCCTGGATATTTGCCATCTAGAGGATTGCCTTCTCCAAAAAGAAAAATGTCCTCCATTTTCTAGTTTGAAGGTTGAATGGTGCCAGATTCACAATGTTGATTTACTATTTGGCATAAGGTTCGCAACTCACTTGGAAGTCACAGGGTGTTCCGCATACTACAAAGAGGAAGGACACTATCCTCCCAGAGTAGGCATGCTCACAAATTTTCCTCTAAATCCATTATTTAAAGACATACATTAAACACCAAATGTTGATGTCCAAGATATCACAAGGGAACCAGAAAAGTGAAAAGGTTAGGTTAGGTTTTTAAGTGCAATTTTTGAACGAAAAAAATGGCTTGAAAATGTTTTCTTTTCACTTATTCTCGCATTGAATGACATGCTAGATTAGCTTAGGTCATGCCACATTTTTAAAACATTATTTTGTATGCCAAATTGCCCAACTCGAAGCTCATTCTTGGTATTATTTTGCCTGCCAACGGAAACGTATGCAATTGCAGAAAAAAATGAGTGGCCACTAACCATATTCATAAACATTGCAATGGAAAAGGGAATTCCAAGAATGCAAAAAAAAAATTACCTTCAGGTCTGAATTTACCCAGCTATGTTCCTAGGTGTTCCTGAATGACCCTTTGAAATTCACGCTATTTTTTAGATTGTTGTGCCGGCGGTTCAGGTTCCAAGAACAGTCATATTTTTGGAATCTGGGAAATCTCCATCCTTCCAAAAATGAATCTTGGACATTAACCATGCAACACAGATGACCCACAATGGCATGATGTGATGGACGTATATTGGAAGAATTGCATGATTGATATGTATTAAGTTTTGCAAGAAAACAATGGCTTGATTTATATCTTGGAATCATGGAATTGGGAAGAATCTTTTTAGATAATCGGACATAAACTTACAGATCATAATTTACTTCGTGTTTGTGATATTCGAGACTGCATTTTGAATAATTCAGAGTTCGTTTTGAAATTTGTATGACATAGCAATAAGCTTGAACTCTGCCAAACGTACATGGATGGCTTAACAATTGCTAGAGAAGGAGGCTATGGTCTTCATGACGAGTTGATGTTTTGGATGTTGGAAATCCTCGACCAAGCTGTTTTCCTAATCATGACCTCTTCTCCAATGAACCCTAATGTCCCTTGCTACTCACAATTAGGTGCATGACTCACAATTAGAGATGAACGCACGTTTCCAATCACTGTTCATCCTATCCGTTGGCGGCTGACAAGGAGACATTCACGATTAGTGCAGCCGCGTCATAACTGTATTTGTGCCTAATTATTGATAAATGTTTGGAATAATTTTATTTTCAGAAAGTGGTGAACGGAGTTACTTCTTTTTGTTTCGCAATTATAAATACAAGAGAACCAATGTAAGAATAGAGTTGGACAACACGCCACGTTCGAGGACATTTCATTAGTCACAGCTACACCTTTGAGGAGAGTGTGCTCACCATTCCGTGTTTGTTTTAGCACCAAGTATCTCACCCCTCTTCTGGCCTGGCTAAAGGTATCCAGCTGTCCAGCATGCCCAAATAAGTTGCGATGACTGCATATTGTCAGCACCGGTTAGGGATCTAGGGTGAGAGTGGGAAAGGTCAGTTTCAGTATCAAACTGTCGGAACGCAAACCACATGGTTAAATAACATCAGGCAAATAAAAGGTGTCAGATAGTTATACATTTGGAGAGCTGACAGGCTTAACAGAAAGCAGGCATATGTACCACATGCTTCCGTTCATTTTAGCACCGACGCCAAACGCGATCTAAGCATGTCAGAGCTTACATCAGTCACATCCTCAAATCTACGCAAAACTGTCAGCCTTGGATAGACTTGAGACTTATGCAGGCGTTGCCCGTGACCCGGTCCTGGTCGGCCGGTAGATCAATAACTGCAGGGCTCGAGACAGCGCAAGGCACACCCGAATCGGTGATGATTTGTTCCAGTTCATCGGCCGTTAAACTTTGTCGAGTTAGCCTCCTGCGTTCCCACCCATGTGTAGACGTCGCACACGGCGCCGGACCTCGGCGAAGGCACACACTGGCCGGGTGACGTACTCCGGCCTCGTGCGGTGACGTGACGTGACGACCGACCACGTGACGCGCCCCGGCCGCCGTGTGACAGCCGGACTGAGTGACGAGGCTGTGCTATCGTGCATGCATAATGTGGAACGACGTGCCAACCGGGCCAGTGCCGCCAACCGGACCATTCGTTAGACGGGACCGGGCCAGTGCCGCCCCGACCATTCGTTAGACGGGACCGGGCCGGTGCCGCCCCGACCATTCGTTAGACGGGACCGGGCCGGTGCCGCCCGGACCATTCGTTAGACGGGACCGGGCCGGTGCCGCCCCGACCATTGGTGACACACGGCTGTAAGAGCAGTACCTCGCTGGGACGCCGTAGCCGCCGGTCACACCGGGGTCTCTGTGTGTACTGGAGCCACTGGCGGAACTAGCCCACCGGTTGTGGAGTGGGGGGGGGGGGGCAAATTTCGGCGCCGACCCTCCCCTCCCCCCTCCCCAATGGCGTACCTAGGATTTGTGTCAGGGGAGGGGTCAGGCGTATTTGTAGGGTTTCCAACATACCACCATTTTTGGTTGAAAGGCACCGGATATCGACCACTATGTTTCAAATGGGCCCATTTTATGTATTTTTAAAACAAAATAATTAGTGACAAACTTAATTGCCATGTGGAATGTTTTCCCCATGTGGAAGGGGCCCAATCTACCACCATATATTCTGAGTTCCCGATTTCAACCCTAACTCCGCCACCCTTTTAAAGGCTTTTCTTTTGGTATCCCTGGATAAGTCACCTTACACTGCTGAAATTACGCGTGCACTTTAAAACGTAAAATTTCACAATTTCAGTGCTCTCCAGCTCATAACGCACGGCCGCCACCACGCCAACGTTCTTACACGTGTACACACGTAGCAGTGTGTGTGTGTGTGTTTGTGTGTGCATGGAAACATCGAACATCGAACAACGTCGAAGTCTGGGTCAACCCACTGAGGAATGTTTCGTATCTACCTAGCATTAATGTTGAGTAAGTGTTGCCTGTGATCCAAACACAAAGATAGGTGGAGCAAGCGTGCAGACATATCAGACGTGTGCACGTAAACAGACGTGCAGACAGACATACAGACGTAAGCACACGTGTCAACTCAAACAGTCGTGCAGGCATCAACTGACAGGCAGACAATGTAGACGTGCTGACATACACAATAGTGAAGAAATAGAGGCGAACGCATGCGATAATGATGGGATTATAATCGTGCGGTGCGAACATACACGCCGACACGCGGACTTCCTTGTCGGATGCCACACGGGTGGGTTGCAAGCTATTTGCCAACTATCTGCCTGTGCAGACATTCAGTCGATTGCTTACAGTCGTGTCGCGTTAGTTTACGAGGCCGGATCAATGAAACCACTTGGATCCGATAAATATGGCTGGGAACAACGGCACAGCACCATGCAGTATGAGACAAGTAGGAATATGTAGTGTCGACAGGCGCTGGTGCTGTGCGCGCTGGTGCTGTGCGTGACTCACGTCGTCGGCGACTGGCACGGTATCAGGTGAGACAGGCGCCGGGTGATAGGTCGCTTCCAGCGGTATTGTTATATATACTTTGAAGGGGAAGTGCCCCTCGATGTTTGCTTTGCCCTCCCTCTACAATAATTTCAACTTTTAACATGGGGCCCTATGGAGTGTGCCCCCAAATCTATTCGGGCCTGCCCATTGCTTTCATGTATGTTGCCCCCCCCAATAACTTTCAGAAATAAATACTCGTGGTCGCTTCTGTAGGTCGCAGCAGACCTCTCCGTCATCAGTGCAATATGAACGTCCGAGTTCATGATGACCACATCCCAATTATCTATTTTTGTACACGGCGTCAATCAGCATGTGAAGGCGTGAGATAAAGCGTCAGAAAAGGATATTTTCACAGCGCTGAATGTAACTTGCCACACGTATTCTGATAAGACATCGATGGATTACAATCATATCCAAATATTTTCGATTCGACGGAACATAAATCGTATGCTATCGCAGAGCATGCGGAACGTATATCAGTACAAATGGACTTACTATGTATATTTACAGTCCTTCACCATTGGCTTGACTGGCGCTGACGTATTATCACGATTGTGTTTTTCAGGATTGACTGTGGTGATTACAACGACTTACCTGCGTACGAACCAAAAGACCTTCGTCCGAAGAACAGCAGCCAATACTTCTTCCAGTACAACCATTTTTGAGAGTAGCATGGCGGCTGAGGAGACATCACTGGTGGTGACGTCGGTGGCAGCCGGTCTCGGCAACACCAGCGGCACTCGTCGATCGGAAGAGCCAAAGCACCAGGACCTCGTCCGACCGACTCTGCATTCTATAGTTGGCGTAGTTTCCAGAGTGGTTGTCGGACCGCAAATCGCAGTGCATCCTTGAAAAGCAAAATGATTGATTTTCCGTTATGGACTTAATTAAGTAAATTACAGTCTAGTCGGGTGCACTATCTTAACGCGTCGGTTGGTAAATTACAGTCTAGTCGGGTGCACTATCTTAACGCGTCGGTTGGTAAATTGCAGTCTAGTCGGGTGCACTATCTTAACGCGTCGGTTGGTAAATTACAGTCTAGTCGGGTGCACTATCTTAACGCGTCGGTTGGTAAATTACAGTCTAGTCGGGTGCACTATCTTAACGCGTCGGTTGGTAAATTACAGTCTAGTCGGGTGCACTATCTTAACGCGTCGGTTGGTAAATTACAGTCTAGTCGGGTGCACTATCTTAACGCGTCGGTTGGTAAATTACAGTCTAGTCGGGTGCACTATCTTAACGCGTCGGTTGGTAAATTGCAGTCTAGTCGGGTGCACTATCTTAACGCGTCGGTTGGTAAATTACAGTCTAGTCAGTCGGGTGCACTATCTTAACGCGTCGGTTGGTAAATTACAGTCTAGTCGGGTGCACTATCTTAACGCGTCGGTTGGTAAATTACAGTCTAGTCGGGTGCACTATCTTAACGCGTCGGTTGGTAAATTACAGTCCAGTAGGGTGCACTATCTTAACGCGTCGGTTGGTAAATTACAGTCCAGTAGGGTGCACTATCTTAACGCGTCGGTTGGTAAATTACAGTCCAGTAGGGTGCACTATCTTAACGCGTCGGTTGGTAAATTACAGTCCAGTAGGGTGCACTATCTTAACGCGTCGGTTGGTAAATTACAGTCCAGTAGGGTGCACTATCTTAACGCGTCGGTTGGTAAATTACAGTCCAGTAGGGTGCACTATCTTAACGCGTCGGTTGTAAATTACAGTCTAGTAGGGTGCACTATCTTAACGCGTCGGTTGGTAAATTACAGTCCAGTCGGGTGCACTATCTTAACGCGTCGGTTGGTAAATTACAGTCTAGTCGGGTGCACTATCTTAACGCGTCGGTTGTAAATTACAGTCTAGTCGGGTGCACTATCTTAACGCGTCGGTTGTAAATTACAGTCTAGTAGGGTGCACTATCTTAACGCGTCGATTGGTAAATTACAGTCCAGTCGGGTGCACTATCTTAACGCGTCGGTTGGTAAATTACAGTCTAGTCGGGTGCACTATCTTAACGCGTCGGTTGTAAATTACAGTCTAGTAGGGTGCACTATCTTAACGCGTCGGTTGTAAATTACAGTCTAGTCGGGTGCACTATCTTAACGCGTCGGTTGTAAATTACAGTCTAGTAGGGTGCACTATCTTAACGCGTCGGTTGGTAAATTACAGTCTAGTCGGGTGCACTATCTTAACGCGTCGGTTGGTAAATTACAGTCTAGTAGGGTGCACTATCTTAACGCGTCGGTTGGTAAATTACAGTCTAGTAGGGTGCACTATCTTAACGCGTCGGTTGGTAAATTACAGTCTAGTAGGGTGCACTATCTTAACGCGTCGGTTGTAAATTACAGTCTAGTCGGGTGCACTATCTTAACGCGTCGGTTGTAAATTACAGTCTAGTCGGGTGCACTATCTTAACGCGTCGGTTGGTAAATTACAGTCTAGTCGGGTGCACTATCTTAACGCGTCGGTTGGTAAATTACAGTCTAGTAGGGTGCACTATCTTAACGCGTCGGTTGGTAAATTACAGTCTAGTCGGGTGCACTATCTTAACGCGTCGGTTGGTAAATTACAGTCTAGTAGGGTGCACTATCTTAACGCGTCGGTTGGTAAATTACAGTCTAGTCGGGTGCACTATCTTAACGCGTCGGTTGGTAAATTACAGTCCAGTCGGGTGCACTATCTTAACGCGTCGGTTGGTAAATTACAGTCCAGTCGGGTGCACTATCTTAACGCGTCGGTTGGTAAATTACAGTCCAGTCGGGTGCACTATCTTAACGCGTCGGTTGGTAAATTACAGTCTAGTCGGGTGCACTATCTTAACGCGTCGGTTGGTAAATTACAGTCTAGTCGGGTGCACTATCTTAACGCGTCGGTTGGTAAATTACAGTCCAGTCGGGTGCACTATCTTAACGCGTCGGTTGTAAATTACAGTCCAGTCGGGTGCACTATCTTAACGCGTCGGTTGGTAAATTACAGTCTAGTCGGGTGCACTATCTTAACGCGTCGGTTGGTAAATTACAGTCTAGTCGGGTGCACTATCTTAACGCGTCGGTTGGTAAATTACAGTCTAGTCGGGTGCACTATCTTAACGCGTCGGTTGGTAAATTACAGTCCAGTCGGGTGCACTATCTTAACGCGTCGGTTGGTAAATTACAGTCCAGTCGGGTGCACTATCTTAACGCGTCGGTTGTAAATTACAGTCCAGTCGGGTGCACTATCTTAACGCGTCGGTTGCAACGTCTGAGCACAAGACAAAAACAAATATTATTCACGCGTATGCAGATCCATGGCAAGCATGGAGAAGCTGTTACTGTAGGGGTCGCGGCTCTGCTGTCGGTGGGGTGTGGGTGGGGGTTCGGTGGTTTGGCGGGTGTGGCGGGTGAGGGGTGTGTGACTGGGGAAGCTGCGTGTGTGAGAAGTTTTTCTAACCTAGCCTAAACTGAAACTGATCTGATTGAACTATTGCAGCTAAATTTTAACAGAGACTGCACTTCACCATGGCTGAACATGGGCCGACTCTAGACTTAGATTGGGCTAAATATCTCCCTTTCTGCTATGCCTGTGTCAGAGAAGTGTTGTGCTGTGTTTCCCCGCCACCTCCACCACACATTCCCCAAACCCCAGCCGGCTTGATGTTGTTCGAGCTACCGTCCCTAACACGAATTTATATGTGTGCGAGGTCAAAGTTTTGGGAACACCATATAGGTAAATGAGCGCTTCTAGCCAAATTAGAATGAATACGTTGCATTAGAGAATGAATGTGAATGTAATTTGTCCGTGGTTTGAATGTCCTGTCCCGAGTTTGGACTTTTGGATGCTAATAGTAATATAATTTTGTACAATGTACCGCACGAAATAAGTGCCTGGGATAAGCCCCAAGCGGCTTCCGCTGGTCCTTAAAACTACCTAAAGCACATTCATTCTCCTCATTCACTTCACATTCGCTCGTCCCATTCACTCTCTCCTTATTAATTAATGAAATGCTTGGTCCCCAAATTTTGCTCCCCGCCCCCCCTCCGCGGTGCACAAACACATATATCGACGAACCATTGCTCTATTTTTGGCGGTAGGTTGGCCAAATAGGTAAACCTCCCACTGCCATCATAGCTGGCCTCGCCATTATTGGCAGCGTTCCTCGCCTGGATGAAGTCTTAATGCTACGAGGGGGCTCATCGTACTGGCTCCGAGGGCTTATACAAGTGCTCTGGTGTCTTTGACTGACATACCTAACCATAAAAAAACGGTCCATGCCGCACCGGGCCTTATTCGCCGTACACTGTGCGACCAGGTGAACGTGCTCACGAGCGGGCACGGATCCCTACCACGTTAGGCACGTCCCATGGCCGTATATATAACCTAGCCTGCCCAACCCTTTTAGCCTCGGGCTTACGGCCCGCCAAACCTGTCCATACGTTCCCCCGAAACGCTATACAGCTCCGTGTCTAAACGTATAGCGAACGGGGGCGGACTCACGGCCGTGCAGTGTTTTGCATTACCCTATTGTTCGGCGCCAAACTCGACGGACGCAATGCTTTCCTTAACAGCCCATCCCACCTGCATACTATACCCGCCCCCATCTGCGCCCCTGGGTCACAGAGTCCAGCGGGATTTTGCAGTCAAAGGACCAGAGCATGTGCTAATGCCCCCGAAGTGTCCGTTCATCGCACCCTCTCGCAATTCGACATCATCCAAACGCAGATCATATATATATATATATATATATATATATATATATATATATATATATATATATATATATATATATATATATATATATATATATATATATATATATATATATATATATATATATAATAAACAACATTAATATTCCAGACAAGTTAAAAACTGGCTTTGACACTCATTACCATTACCCGAGAACGTTCAGTCCATAGGAGGACGGGTCACAGGTCGACTGCCTCGCTTATATGTAGATTTACTTCATATGGCAAATTAATCTCAGGCACATATCCAAACATCATACATGATGTTTGAATTCACACATGTGTGAATCCCTTGCGTCGGAAAGTACACACGGTACTATCTACACCTACTTGTCGGCTGTTGGTCACCCGGTCAAAGCGAAAGGTGCAGCGCGCACCCCTCAGCGCCCGAGGCACGAACGGCATTTCTGTTCTGGATGTAAATACCCTCCCCTCCGTCCACCTGATCGCCGAGGTATTTACTATGCTACCGTTCGGGGAGGGTCGTATCCTGTCGTCATCGAGTTGCGTTATTTCCCCCGGAGGGTCACTGACTCGGCCATCGGCATCCGAACTCAATGCTATCTGGGTTATCACGGAAGTTACGCCATTGAACACACAGCTGGATGGCGCCCCTATAGTTTTGGATTTTCGAATTGTCTTGCACCACGGCGGGTAGTTAGGCTATAATATCACTTCTTTATATCCGGTTAATGTGAGGGTCAAACGCTTTGGACGAGGAGGGAAAAACATGGATATTGCAAGCACAGTTTTCAACGTGCTTACTGTCAGACCGAACGATAATCATTTTCACGATCCATTCTGGCCCGGTGGTCCTGCAATGCGGATGCTGCACGTACAGTTTTCAACGTACGGCATATTAGGCTGAGCGATGGTCATTTTCACGACCCACTCAGCCCAGGGTCACAAGAGGAAGTGAGGATCCGATGTGTGTACAGTACCCCTGATCGTTATTTCAAGCTGTGGCCTCCCCCCCCCCCCTTCTTTATCCCAAGTATTCCCTTTCATGGTTAATCTTGCCCGTCAATGGCTGGGTAACTGCTCCGTGTCTCTGCTAAGGCCACCACAGAACTTCTATGCATAATCTAATATATTTACATTTATATACACCGCATCACATAACGCCCACGCACTGCTTACACACACACACTACTCGCAATATCCCACCTCTCCATTCTTGCACGCGACATACTTCCTCCCCATACATACCTACATACCCTGCCCTTCTATGCTAGGCGTGCGACGTCGGCGCCACCTGCCGTGTCGCACATACCTCACACATCACATCGAATTTAGTCTAATCCCCCCCCCCCATTAATACGGGTCGCTCCTTTCAACAGTGAATTAGGTTTAGGGGGAAGTAGCTGTGTTAGAAAATAGGCCGGTTTGGAAGAAGGAAGAAGGCATGGCAGACCGATGGCACTCACATGTTTGTTGCTCGGCTGGCCTCTTCGGTTGTCTCGACACTGCCTGAGCTCCGTCCGTGAGTGAGAGACTCCCTGAGTGACAGAGAGCCTCCGAGAGAGAGAGAGAGAGAGAGAGAGAGAGAGAGAGAGAGAGAGATATATATATATATATATATATATATATATATATATATATATATATATATATATATATATATATATATATATATATATATATATATATATATATATATATATATATATATATATATATATATATATATATATATATATATATATATATATATATATATATATATATATATATATATATATATATATATATATATATATATATATATATATATATATATATATATATATATATATATATATATATATATATATATATATATATATATATATATATATATATATATATATATATATATATATATATATATATATATATATATATATATATATATATATATATATATATATATATATATATATATATATATATATATATATATATATATATATATATATATATATATATATATATATATATATATATATATATATATATATATATATATATATATATATATATATATATATATATATATATATATATATATATATATATATATAGAGAGAGAGAGAGAGAGAGAGAGAGAGAGAGAGAGAGAGAGAGAGAGAGAGAGAGAGAGAGAGAGAGAGAGAGAGCGGGTCCCAGAGAGTGTGAGAGCGTTTTCTGTCTGCCTTCCAGTTTTTCTTCGATGGGCTGTAGCCCGCCTCCTCCACTCTTTTGGCCACTCCCAGGGCTCCGGATTGTATTCTTTCTCTTGATTGGTGGGAGTGCATTTTTCTTCCCCTTAGGCCGGGTATGTTGTAAAATCGCCTGGGGCCGTTAGGACAGTCTGTATGTCTGGAAATTTCCCGGGCCACCGATCTGACGGCTGGCCGGCCGTGACCGGCCTTATGTTGCTTGGGACCAGCTTGCCATCAAAACATTCTTGTTGTTGGCTGGTTGGGACAGGGTAGCAGGCGAGAACGAGGTGATTAACCCGGGTTCGGCACTTAATTGCTCCAGAGTTTTCGCTCCCGCCATTAATCCGCACAGGTGCGCGCTGGCCGGGTCCAGTCGGGGGATTAACAAAAAAAACACGCAGTGAAAAGGGACAGCTGGTGGCTGGGATCTGACCGGGCGTCTTGCGGCCTGGTCGGGTATGAAAATATTGAAAATTGCATACCGAAAAAATGTAAGCTTCCTTACTTGTACGTGACTTCTACACATGCTCGAAATAAGCACAACCAGATACTGCGAATGTTTGTGTAAAAACCAATCGTGGCAACCCGACTCTATGTAATTCAAGAATGGTGGTGCTTGGCATTGATAAGTTTAAGTATAATTAACGCTGAAGCTGCGCGTGACTTCCGTCGCGGGCTACTGGAGTAGTCGCAGGCTGAGAAAGTTGAGAGTGGCGAGGTGGTAGGTCGCTTGAGCCGACGTGAACGTCTTGAAAGTCCGGAAATGTCTTCAGTGTCGTGGCGTTAAAAGCCTTCACGCGCGGCATACCACCTCTCGTCGATCAGCAGCATTGATACCTCACAGATATCTGATACCATCTCCATCTCTCTATCCCCGAATGCGAATGGCAGCTAAGGAACTGCGAGAAAATCCCAGCATAATCATTGTCATCATCCCGACGTGAAGTTATAAATAATCTCGATCCTCCTGTTGCGAACCTCGGCCCTGCGGGCAAGTATGCGACACAAAGCAAGACGCAGATATCACGTCATTTTTATTGAGCGTATCAACACTGGGAAGTGGTGCATATTTCCCTTTCACGGATGAGACATCACGATTCCAGACTTCTGAACTCCCGTGCGGCCACCTGAAACATAGTGCTCTTGGGTTGATAGTGGTAGCTGAACTTATATGCTTAGTGGAAACTTATATGCTTAGTGGAAACTTTTATGCTTCGTGGAAACTTGTATGCTTAACTGGAAACCAAACATCCCAACGTTATTAGCAAAGCGTAAAAGTGAAAACGCTTTCTCCAGGGTCTCATTTTTAATAACTTGCTCCCAGGTTGAGCTCTTCACTTTCAAGGCACGATTCGGCTGGAACATTGTTTCTTCGCCATCGGAAGCTGTGCTAACTGCTGTCGATTCCAACAACGACGCTGGGTGGCTTTTGGCGCAGGCCTCCAGCAACTGAGACTCGGGCATTTTTGAGACGGTGTTGAAGTCGATCAGGTCGATAGTAGTACCTCGACACATCCAGGTGGCACACTACCAATTGCACACATCATCTGACACACGACAAAATTATACACCCATCTCACATGAGACCATCCTTGATACCTATCTGATAGACTATCAAATGACATATCCATCTGACACCCTCCCATCTGATCTGATCTGACGGCCAAAGTGCATATCCATCTGACACATGCCTAGTTGACACATGCCTAGTTGCCTCATCGGGCATGTGTCCATCCGATATACCTATCTGATACACGACCAAATGACGTGTCCATCCGAAACGGCCATCCGACACTGCCTTCCGACATACCCATCCGACACGGTCATCCGACAAGGCCATCCGACACACTCATCCGACACGGCCATCCGGCATACCCATCTGACACACACATCCGACACACCCAACCGACACACACACACACACACACACACACACACATCCGACACGGCCATCCGACACACTCATTCGACACAAACAACCGACACACCCATCAGACACACCCATCCGACACACCCAATTTACACACAAACATACACGCACACACACACATACACATCCGACACGGTCATCCGGCACGACCATCCGGCATACCCAAACGACACACACACACACACACACACATGCATCCGACACGTTCATCCGATACACACACACACACACACACACACACATCCGACATGGCTATTCGACACACCCAACCGACACACAGATCCGACAATCCCATCCGATACACCCATCCGAAACAAACATCCGGCACAGCCATCTAACACACACATCCGACACACCCATCGGGCACACCCATCTGACACATCCATCCGACATGGTCATCCGACAAACCCATCCGACATGGCTATCCGACACGGCCTTCCGACACACCCATCCGATACACACACATACATACACATACACACACACACACATCCGACACGGCCACCCAACACGGCCACCCGACATGGCCATCCGACATGACCATCAGACACACCATCCGACACACACACACACACACACACACACACACACACACGTTCGACACGGTCATCCGACATGGTTATTTGACACACCCAACCGACACACAGATCCGACAATCCCATCCGATACACCCATCCGAAACAAACATCCGGCACAGCCATCTGGCACACACATCCGACACGGCCATCCGACATGGTCATCCGACACACACACAGAGCGGACACATCCGTCCGACACATCCAACCGACACACCCATCTGACACATCCATCCGACACGATCATCCGACATACACATCCCACATGGCCATCCGACAAACACATCCGACACACATCCGAAGCGAACATCCGACACACCAATTCGACACGGCCACCCGAAACACCCATCCGACACGGTCATCCGACACATATCCGACACGCCATCCCATACGGCCATCTGATGCGGCCATCCGACACAACCATCTGACACTGGCAACGGACGGACTGGACCAGTCTGTCAACTTTGAAGAGCTGCTTTGCAAAGCCGGTGTGTAACAATGCCAATAACAATTAGTCAGGGGCAGTGAATGCGTCATCAGGCGCAATCACCACCGTACCAGGCGTGAGCCATACACCACCATGCGCAGCTAATGTACCGTCAGCCGCGGATATTACACCGCCAGCTGTGGTATAAGTACGTCGTCAGCTGGTGCAGAAGTTCAGCACGCCGGAAGATGTGGCTAATGCACTGACGGGTGGGGGAAGGGGAGGGGGGTCAACGCGCCACGAAATACGGCAGCACACCGGCATGTGTGGTTAATATCCGAAGAACGCAAAAGGTTCCCCGTATTCTATGTATCGTCGGATCTGAAACCGCTTTGGGGAGCGTTGGAAGACCTCTAGTAATAAAAAGGTGAAGGTATTTGCCTCCGGGACTTTTCACAAGGCCATCGTGGATATAATAAATAGATACGCATGGCAACTTATTTATTGCCTTATTTTTGGTGTTATTGTGAACCGCGT
Organism: Ashinkailepas kermadecensis; assembly: GCA_034440615.1. NCBI lineage: Eukaryota > Metazoa > Arthropoda > Thecostraca > Neolepadidae > Ashinkailepas > Ashinkailepas kermadecensis. The sequence goes on along the minus strand of JAOTOM010004319.1, from coordinate 196,432 downwards.
GACGTCAAGACGGCCCCAAATGGCAAACGTGAGTCACCGTAACAATCCAGGGATCATGTACTATGAATTGCCGCTTAAATCGAGTGTGTTGTCGATTATGTGTCCACCGACTGAAAGTCAAAATGCATTTGTGGGAATGTACCTTTTCAAAGATTATTGTTTTTACTGACCCGACGTCTGACGTCATCCATGATTACCTAGTTGAAGTGATATACACTCAAGCGGGCATGCTGCAGGGTACACTCACCGTTTGAATCAGCTCGATCTGCCCATTCGTTGCCAATATAGCTAGTGGGAGTCAGACGTCCGCCCTCTCAGTCCATGGTGTTCGACAAAGACCTAAGTCAGTGTCAGGCGAAATCGGCGCAATGGAATGCTTTCGATAGCGTGATAGAGCCTGGAGAAATTGCGAATACCACACAACCCTAAGCCTATTCAGCGTTTTCTCTTTCTCAACCAGAGAATTGCCTGGAGGCAATGATCTGACAAAGGTGTGTCGAGTATGACAGACGGAATGCCTTTTTTGCGTTATCTAACGGCACCAGCTGCAGGAGAGCACCTTAATTTGCACTAGGGGTGCTATCTGAAACGGCGCCTTTAATTTCAACAGAGGCATTGTCCGACCCAAGGAAGCGCCCGACTGCAAATAGACCACCGGCTGGCCCAGGAGGGCGTCTGCATTATCAAGCACCCAACTGCCTAGACAGACCCCTTCCTTGTCGAGAGAGGAGCATATGTAGCCAGTTGGGAGCTTAGGGACGCATGGACTGCAGTGGTCATGCGGCATGTAGCTAATAGTGTTCCGCATATTACTAAGAGCGGTGCCCGAATGACCCAGAAGGGTGCGTACATTCTCAAGCCACACAGCTGTTCGAAAAAGCACCTGTATTGGCGAGATAGGCGCCTGACCGTCACGGACAGGTATCTCTGGCTTTTATCTTCCTTGCTATTTTACATATTTTAGCTAGGTGGATAAACTCGACCGATTAGGTCGTCAGCTTGTTCGACTGAAAGGACACTTGCCCACCCTGCTAACATGCTACCAGAGGTCTTGTTCTCCCTTGGCGATGGCAGAGTTTATGTCCGGGGCCAATAATGCGTCCATTGTCCAAGGCGACATGTTGCCTGGGGCATTAACGTCGATGACGCTCCGGGGGACAGTTTATCATCCTGCGGTGAGATAAGCGCCCTTCTAGTCAGGGCTGGAGTTCCTCTCCAGATCGACGTTCCTGTGGTAGACTCACACGGCGCCCGTTGCACTGAACTGGCACTGTCAGACCTCCCATGCGGGACCGTGGCCTTTCGTTTTCTTCAGGCCCCCTGCCGAATTTTGTAGTATGCCACTCGATTGATCATTGAATCAACGTTTAGAAAGAAGCTAGTGTCAGTGTTGTGCTGAACAACAAAGAGACGGGGGAAATGAGAGTGGTTATCTCAGCCATTGTCTCTCCTACGCGGAAAGGACGGAACCCAGCACACCTATTGACACCGACCACCAGCCGTGAGTGGCAGCAGGAGACTCGTGTATCTAAAATTATTTTCGAGGTCAATGGTCCCCAAATCATCGAAACACGGGCAGAGCGTGGCATAGGCGCATCCTTTACCGACCCTATGATGTGAAAAACTGAAGATATCAAGTCTGATCAATGACTTAAAAAGAGGGAACATTGCGTTGCTTTCCTCCATCGAATTGAGAGATATCGGCAATTAATCAAACTTACCGCCCCCAATCATAAAAGCTGGGTGTGGTAACTTGATCGACAACTCAAATAAATGTCACTGATCTCTCCAAGGTTATCCTAGATCAATGACCTAACTTGACGCCAGATGATCCTTGTGGCTACGAGTAATTACATGGTTCATGTTCACTCACTGAACTAGCCTTATGAACTATGAACTTTACACCTGGGCACTACAAAATAGTGTCTTCAGGCACTATTAATGAAATGTCTAAAACTATGTAAATAGTTTAACATCACATAGCCCATTTCCTATTAGTTGAATTATAACAAATCACACATGACTAGTGTCCCGGGATAGTGAGACCGGTGAGCGCATCCACCGCGTATCTGCTACCGCCGCTACACTGATTATGAGAGGAAGTAAAACGTGAACTTTTTTGCACAAAAAAAAGACTGATATTAGAGGTCTCCAGTGACCCAAAAACACAACGCAACGCCACCACGGTAGCTCAGTTCGTTAGAGCGCTGGCCTGCACTGGTCTCCCCTGTCCTGGCAACACAGGGTTCGAGTTGCTTTACGCGTTCGCATTTAGCCACCGGCTGGGAGGGTCAGTTGGCAGCTGGCCTGATAAGGCCGGGGACGAGCTTCTGTGCGGCCGTGTCGGTGCATTGACGGCACGTTAAACTTTCGGTAAAAAATATGCCGTAAAACTGGAATTCATGGATCGGGTGGTGGGGCCATGGCTCACGCAACAAGCTCTCCTAAGCAATAGGACCCGGGTTCATAAAGCCACCCCAGCAAGAACTCGGATTAAACTTTTTTTTAAAAGAAAAAAGTAGAAATCCGGCATTAATCAGTATAAGGTGAGTCATTAATGGTGAGTCATTAATGGTGAGTCATTAATGGTGAGTCATTAATGGTGAGTCATTAATGGTGAGTCATTAATGGTGAGCTGATAACACGCTGGCTGTCGTCGCATGCGGCTCGTTTTCTTCACTTGGAAATGATCTTGGGAATTCACTGGAAATCATCGCCCTGTTCTCGAGAGCGTGGCGGAATGCCGTTAGCGGGCGAACGATGGTCCACCGGCGCAGAACTTCGGCATCCTGCCACTGTCAGCGGGCCAGAGGGTTGCAGCCTCCACAGATTTTCGCAAACGGCAGACAAACGAAGGGGGGCTATCGGGCCCAAATTATGCACACATCTGCGGATATTCGCTGCGAAACCTTTCGTGTAAAACTTGTCAGGCCAAGTTAATGACCTGTGAACGATTCTTTGGGATCCTATTCCGGCTGATTTCGTACTTTTCCAATTTTAACCGAAACAGATGTCGAACTATGCATGATACGCTTGTGAGGTAAGTATCACGGTGTTTTTCAACTTAAAATCCATTCAGGTGTGTCATGATCCCACAGCATTAACGCGGTTCAGTACAGATCAGATCAAGTGACGGAAGGTCGATATGTGGGTTTGGTTCTTGGGTCCCAAACACATGCTTAGCCCTAGAGGGTAACAATGACAACTGAATTCGAATTCAGCACCTAAAGCCGTCCTATGAAATAGTGTGGACAACCTTTGGTGAACTGACCAGGTCAACACAGGTACATCGGGTCGAAGTGGGTCAAGGCTGGTTCTAGGGCACGTGTGTGTGTATGTATGTGTGTGTGTGCTGATTCCAAATTAGGCGGTCGTTTATCCCACCTGGACGAAAATTGCTCTGAGCCCCCAAATCCCGTGTTGACCCTGTGTTGCTTACTATGATATACTATAGGATGCTGTGTGATGTTGTATGACGCCATAGGTTCATGCACCCCTTGTTGGACTTCGACTTAATGTTGGACAAGGTAATGTGCACTTCATAAGCGTATCATGCATAGTTCGCAATCTACTTGGGTTCGAATTTGAAAAAGTGCGAATCTGCGGAAACCCGCAGGAAAATGCTCAGGAAGTGTTCACGACCTGATAACATGTTCTCAGTTCAGGCCTGAAGTGGTAATAAGATTCATCTCAAAAGTTCTGCGGTGAATGTCCACGGACCTGCGCAAAATCTAATTGCATTTTATCCAGGAATATCTTCAATATGCTGGATGAAATACGCTAACTTATGCACGACACCACAAGAGCAGGGCGAAAATGTAAACTACAATCGTAAAAAAGGTATATAAAAAAACGAGCAGGGGCACAGCCAAAGGAAGCACTGACGTGAACAATTACACTAGATGAACAAAATTTTGAGATTTTTATCGAGCCATACCAGACATTCTCGGCAGGCTTTTCGCGCGTGATCTCAGTCATACTTTTCCTCATCCAAAATCCGTGTCGTCGCTTCGCACCGTGCAGCACAATTCCCAGCTGACCATGCGTAAGAAAATTACTCGACCGAGTAACAGCCCGTCGTCGCCAACGCCAGCTACTACGGTACAGAAAAAAAATGTCTGAATGAGTACATCGCTCCCCTTGCCACAGTGTGCTATGCCGCATCTATTTGGACAACCGCTCAAATTCCGCATATTATAGACTTCGAGGGTTTCAGACGCTGAGGTTCCGATCAAACGCACTTCTTTCGCATCATACACAAAGCATGTATGCCATAAGACAAAAGTGCTCACACACGATGCGCACATCAAGACAGCATTCTGTAACCATCACAACGGCAACTGCCTTTCCTAATCTTCTACTGGTTCCGGGGCATTGTTTGATGCGCCTGATGACAACTCCATCCTGGAGACCCAATCCGGCCGATCGGCGTCGGCCACGGCCAGGCGTCGGCCACGGCCATTACCTCCACCGAAGACACGGCACTGTGCAGTACCACCATCTGGCCGCACGACTGTGTGACTGTGCCGCGCCCGCGACCTCTACGCGCCCGCCGTGGTGTCCGCATGATCATCAGAACATGTCGGAGCCCTTGCGTCGCAGTTTGGCCTTGACGCCTGTGGCGCGGTACTCGCTGCGATCCGCCAGGTACAGCTCGGTACACTCCTGCCGGTACTGCGAGTCCTCGTACCAACGCTTCAAGCACTGGCGCATTGCGTCGTTCTCGTCGCGACACTTGTACACCATGGCGAGGCCGTGCTCGCTGCAACACCGCGAGAAACTGTCCGTCAGGGTGGCGCACTTGTCGGTGCGCGCGCGGTCGCGCATCAGCTTGGGGATGAGCACCTCCTCCTCCACGCGGCGCAGAGAGCGGTCGGCTGGATCACCGAGGCCATGCGGGCCGCTCGCCAGGCGAGTGGGCAGCACGGTTGCCAGTGGCCTGGCCGACTGCACAGTTGTTTCGGACATCTGCGGCAGCACAAGATGACACTCAGATGCATACAACACTGGCTCCCGAGTCTCCGTACTGGAGGTGATCACGACAGCCGCACCGGACACTCGAGATGTTTGCGGCGGTGGCTCCGACATTCTGATACCTCCGCACCTGCTTCCCACACACCATGAGCATCGTACGTCCAATTTGGACAACCTAAACGTTTGAATACCAGATGCCAGACAAAGGGATAAAACCCTCCTTCGGCTTTGCAGACGGTTTTTGTGACTAATGTAGATGATTCATGATTATGGGAAAGTACTTATGAATTTCAATAGTATCGTTCATTTTATCTAACTAAAGTTCAGTCACAATTTATTACCTGTTTATTTAAATATTACACATTAATGATTTTTTGGGGGGTAATTTTACATGCCATTCATTTCGAACACATCAAGTTCATTTTCGTTTCCCTTCTTGGTGTACGCTGCTCGATATCGTTGAAAATAGCTTACTGTACACGAATTCAGTGATGTTGCGCTACAGTTCAAATAATGTCATCCAATGTTATTGAAGCTTGTCCGAGCTGGCTGGAGGTATGAGCCGCTTAACCGGTGCTGAAGTTCTGCGTGCTGGACCCACGACATACACTCGACTGGCATCAGTCACCAGCTGGAACCAAGACCGTCTCTCTGGCGATCAATCACCACCACCGAGGCGGCCAGACTGTTCAGTTGTGTGAACAAGCAGGCAACAGCTCCACCAGGCAGCCAAAGGCCCACCAGTACTCGACTGTCTCTAAGCTCCGCGAGAACGACACTCATCTATTGTGCTGGAGCAAGCACCCACACATTTGTATTTGTCGCTAGCTTGCCTGAGATGACTGCACAGTATCCTTTCCTGCCTCTGTAAAACTAGCAAAGCTATATCTTAATCATGCTGGAAAGGGCTTAAGGTCAAAGGTCAAAAGTATGTCAGCTCACTGACAATAATTTCGAAATATTCGTACCGGGTATTTAGGCACGGAATGGGTATTATATAAGCACTTAATGCGTACCAGAAGTAGCCAGTGGCAGATCCTGAGAGGGGGTCATGCCCACAACCTTCGGGCTCAAACAGACCGTTAACACGCTGTTTCGACATTGGCCGTGACGAACTACAACATAAATTTGGCACTCCAGGGGGCCCCCTGGCGACCCGGATGGGCCCCAGTCCGACGTGAAAGGCCCCTGAACTGACGCAAAGTGATTCTGGATCAACAAAAGGGGCCTCAAGCTGATGGAGACGATCCCGGGCTGATGAGGAGGGCTCCCGAGTCGACAGTGTCCATGGGCAGACGTTGGGCTTCGGCAAAGTGAAGAGCTTCTGGGCCAACGGAGCGGGTCCCGAATGGCTGGAAGGGCCTCGGGACGATGGCGAGGGCACAGATCACTAACGAGGATCCCTGAGCCGACACTGAAGGACCCCAGCCGCTGCAGAGGACCCTGGGCCGTCGGAAAGGGTCCGAAGCCAACATGAAGGGCACCTGGGCCGACAGAAAGCCAAAACCAAAGAAAGAGGCCCTGGTCTGATGGAGGATGCCCACACTTTTGGAAGAAGGGCCACTGGCCCGATGGAAGAGGTAGTTCAGCTTACATAACTTTGTATCCGTGATGTTCTGTGGGCTCCGGCCCAGATGAGTGCTCGAGACGAGAGGCCACACACGCGAGGGTCTTGGGTGTGACCGACTGTTTGTTAGCTACGGCTGGCAATTGGCCGCAGTGGGCTGTGGGCCGCCATATCCGAGAGATATACCCCACACCTCCTTCAAGCGCATGTGCAGAAGTGAATACCGTAAGCGTGGCAAAACAGCAAGCGAGCAGCACATGCGTCCGATAACAAACATGTCCCCACAACCGATCACACAGTGGCAGGTGGGCCCGACCAGCGGATCGTAAATGTCTCCGGCCGCTGTCGAAGGCGAGTCCCACGTCTCGGCTCGCGGAGTTGGAGCCGGGAGCGCACGCATCACCGTGTGAGTCTTCCCGGACGTCCCTGGCGACCCGCGTCGCCACCTGTTGACTGCCCTGGTGGACGGTTCCGGAGTCACCTTCACCGGTCCTGTGGTGGAGCGCTGTGCCCCGGCATCCGTCTTGCTGTTCGTTGTGGTGCACGTCGTCAGACGCCCGGCGGCGCTGGCCGGAGTCGCCGACGGTGGCGAATGGCCGCAAGGGGAGCAGGTACACCAGCATATGCGTCCGCTGGGCAGGCGGACGAGGTAATCTCGCCGGCTGCCGACGCCTCTGACCAGTATGGTCTGACCAGTACCTCTGGTCTGACCAGTACCTCTGACCAGTATGGTCGGAAAAAGCCTGTTTGGATGAATTTTCCTCTAAAAATTCCTCTCTTTTATCAGTTGGAGGCTGGATTGTGCTGATTGATAATAAATTGCTCTCCGGCAAAATGCACAAGATGCATTAGAAAGTGAAAACTGAGCTTCTGATGTCGCAGGTTTGAGGAAGAATATCATTTCCGTATTCGATTACCCGATGATTTTCCTCTCCACATCCAGAATTACAAAGCAAAAATCCAGCCCTGAGTGTATCTGTCTGACACAGACCATGTGTATCCGTCTGGTGTGTGGCCTGCTGTACTGATATTGTACCCGCAAAAGGTAACTTTATCTTGTGCGAACACACAGTTGCTGGGATTCAGAGTCATGCCGTACGCTTCACATCGCTTCAGAATCTCCCAGATGTACTTTAGGTGTGATGGGTGGTCGGCGTCGTACGCGAGGATGTCGTCGACCACTTCGCAGGTGTTTGGGATGTCTCCAAGAACTGCATCTCCTCGGCGGTTGTATTCATCGCCTGAGCTCACCAAGCCCATCCTTGCTCGCCGGCACCTGAACCTGCCGAAGGGGTTGATGAAGATGGTGGGGTCCCGGTCTTCGTTGCGGATCTCGATCCTGGAAGTAACCATATAGTCCGCCCATCCTCGTAAAGTACGATATGTTGCTGGCGATCGAGGCCACCGCATCGTGTATGGATGGCTGCGAGACACCGGTCTCTTCAAGTAGCGATATAACTTGGCAAAGTCAATGGCGAGTCGGAATACACGAGACGGTCCCACCAGCCGATCGCCTGGCCACCAGCACGATATGATGCACCCATGCTGTTGCTACACTGGCTCAATGACTCCCATGGCTAGCTCATCCAGCTGCCGCCCGACGTCTCCTGCCAGCAGAATGGTATATGGCGAGCAGTGGTGAGCGCAAATGGATCCACGTCGTCACTTAGCTCGATCTGCATCGGCTTCTGACATCTCTCGCATAATTGACGTCACTCCGAACACCTGTGGGAAGTCGGCCTTCACGGCGGCGAAGTGTGCGAGGCGATCACACGTGGATGGCTTAGCCCAGCACGCCGCATCGTTGTGGCTGGTCTCGCCTCGCTGTGCCGGTGACAACGCCCTTCTGACTGCAGCTGGGTCAGTACCAATATTTCACACCAGCACCAGGTTCACACCAGCACGTTCACGACGCACGTAACCGGGAGCCGCTCGTCCGGCGCGCCCCCTGCACCATCTTCGACGAGCACTAGCGGCACCTGGCGGCAGGGTCTATAAGCTTCTCGCCCCTGACGGCGGCGGCTGGAACTACCCGGGTGCCGTTCGCTACTCTGCGATAGTACGGCACACTGCTGTGGAGTGTCCCGCCTGACGACACTAGTGATACGAACGACCGATCGTCGGGCGCAGCCAACAGTCGTCGTGAGGCGATGCTCTGCACCGGCCGCACTTCTTTCCGGGATTGGCTGACGGACGCCGCTCGTAGCTGGGACCACGAGATTGGTGCCGCTCTGGTCCATACTGCGACACACGGGACAGTGCCGCCCCAGCCGAGCCGCAGACTGCAGTGCTGTTACTTGCAGCATTTTCTGACGCACGACAAATATCTGCAGCCGCTTGAAGTGTCAGATCGGCTACCTCTGACATTCTGCGACATGCGTCCCCGCCACGCGTTCCGACCACTAGATGGTCTCGAAACCTGTCGTCAATACAATACGAGCAAAAGTCGCACACTGACGCCATCTCTCGCATCGCACAGAGAAAATCGTAAAAGGTCTCGCCGGGCTGCTGCATTCGCATATTATAAAGTAACGCCGGTCTATGACGACGTTGCGCTGTCGCCGCAGGTGTGCCTGCATGGCCACAAGGATAGCGTCCGAGTCGGCATCCTCCGCAACGGACAGCCCGAATCGGACCGCTCGCGTCCAGTACCGAGAGTAGCACAGCCCCCTTCCCTGTCGGTTCATTAATCCCAGTCAGCATGTTGCATCCTGCTAAAATTGCTTTCCTTGTTTCAAAATGATTCAACGAGGCTGATGAGGAGTGGCGGGGCGCCGGCGTGGCATGGGCAGCCCTCGCCCGCTGCCGCGTCCCGGGCGCCGGCTGAATGCCGCCAGATGAGACCTGGGTCACGGCCGCAGGCGCGCCGGCAAACAGCACTCGCTCCATAAGTGCGGCCATCTAACCATCTCGTCGCTGTGCCGATTACAGTGGCTGCGCCAACATGCGCGTGAGTAGCTCCACTTCTGACGGCTTCTGCTCCCTGTCCACGGTCACTGGTGACACCCCTTCTCTGCCGCTCGCAGCCATGCCGTGCCGCGTGAGTAGCTCCACTTCTGACGGCTTCTGCTCCCTGTCCACGGTCACTGGTGACACCCCTTCTCTGCCGCTCGCAGCCATGCCGTGCCGCGGGCGCGTAGAAGGCGTCCATGCTGTTCCGCAGTACACCAATCGAAGTGCAATCGGGCCAACGCCTACCCCGGATAACTGCACACTCCCAATCTCACAATTCACACACTACCGCGATGTTGTACCCATGGGGAACTCAGTAGAGCACTTATCACTTCCTGAGCACCGGTTAGGCTGAGCAGTAGCCGACTGCGCCATGTGATGTTCTGTGGGCTCCGGGTCAGATGAGGGCTCCGGCTCCGGGTCCTGTGGGCTCCGGGTCAGATGAGGGCTCCGGCTCCGGGTCAGATGAGGGCTCCGGCTCCGGGTCAGATGAGGGCTCCGGCTCCGGGTCCTGTGGGCTCCGGCTCCGGGTCAGACGAGTGCTCGAGGCCAGCGGGTGCGGCCAACGGCCGCACATGCGAGGGCCGTGGGTCGGACTGACTGTTTATTAGCTGCGGCTGGCAATTAGCCGTAGCTCTGGGCTGCCATATTCTAAGGAAATACCCCACAGTATGACGTTTGCTATAAAGTAATGTAGGGTTACTGGAGGTAGATGGTGAATTACTTCTCGAGGATTGTGATACAGTCAAGTCCCCAAGCAAGCAATTGTCATCAGTTTTTACCAAATAAAACTTAAGTACTGAACCTCAAGTGAAACACTGAATGTTATCGTAGGGCAGGGGATAAGTAAGAAGATTTCACGATAAGAACAGAAGCTGAAGAAAATCATGTACAGCAAATAAAGCAAATAAAAGTACAGGCATTCTAGGTGTAATTTTCAGGCACTCTTCTGATTGTTTTGAAGTACCCAAAGATTGCATAATGCAAATGTAGTACCAATTTTCAAGAAGGGTAACAGAAACTCTAGGCAATTGCAAATCGGCTATCTTAATCACATATAGTTTGCAAAATGTTATGAAAAAACCTGTCAAGAAGAATGTTCATACTCAAATTGAGAGTCATAACTTTCCAAGGGACACTGAACATGGATTTCGATTTGGGAGATCTTCTTCAACAATCCTGTAATTCATAGAATATATAATTGGGGAAGTAATTATGGAAGCGAAAAATTGCGCTGAGGCTCTGAAAGCTGCAACAGAGCCCCTAGTCACGCTGTCCCCACAAATGTCCGCTGGGAGTCCTAAAATTTGCATCGGAGGCTCTAAATAAGTGGAAAGAGGGCGTAGAACATCGCAACAGGACCCAAACAAAAGTATTCCAGGACCCCGATATAAAAAAATCAAGCGGAGATCACAAAGATCAGTCCGCGCCTGGACAATCATTTCGGTGCTAAAAAATTGTTCCAGAACCCGAAATTTCGTAGGGCACAAAGAAGTTCCTGGGCCCGACAGAAATCGTGTCGGTGCCTCAAAATCGCGTCGGGACCCGGAAAATCGACCCGGGCTCAGGAAAGTCGCTTCGGTGCCCCACAAACTCGCGCCTGGTACTAAAAATTGCCCTTCAACCACGAAAAATTAAGCCGGAACTTCCAAAATCGGCATTGGGACCCAACAAATTGCACTGAAATAGCAAAAAATACGTCGAGCCCCAAAAAATCCCGTCGGGAGCTCTAGACATATCCAGCGGAACACTAAAAGCCACCGGGAACCGGAAAACCTATCGGAACCCTCCAAAACGCACCCGGTTTTGGAAAAGCGACAGAACTTTACAATATGCACCGGGGCCAATAAACACACCTCAAAATAGGCGAGGTCCAGCAAAAGTAACATGTTCATAAAAACTTGCCACGGTAGTAAATAAACACATCAGTGCCTTAGAAAACGCGCCGGTTCCTCACCACAGTAATTCCGGTACATATATAAGCAGAGAAACACGTAGGATCTGAAAAAAAAACTCGCTGGGAGATTACAAAATGTGCTGGGACCTTAAAGCACATCAATGAAGAAAAAACGTAATCCAAAAGTTCAAAAAAGAACTCGGAACGAGTACTAGTCTCGGACTCGGAACGAGTACTAGTCTCGGTTCCGTAGCCAATCTGTCAGCACATTCAAACAAAAAGATGAGGTACATACATCAATGTTCAGAGGTACCGATATTCCTTTTCCACCAGAAAATGTGGGAAGAAGAGAAATCATTTCAACTTCAGCTCATCAATGGAACATTTATTGATGTCGAGTATGGCACAATGCCAACATATGGCAGAAATTATCCGAACATAAGGACATAGCAGAAACTGCAGAAACTCCAGAAATGCATGAAGTGTAGTGTATACTGGGACAACGAATGCAATGCATGCAACGAATGTGCAAGTGAATGCAACAAATGTGCAAGGCATGCTTACGGACGCACAAACATTGACATAGTAACAACTTGGCATTATTGACTGCAATGCATTAAACTGGAAAAATCCAACATTTTTTTTCGGATATTTGTACAGGTGTAAGTTTGGTAGTGTGAGCTGAGTTATTAAAAGATACCAGAAAAGCCATGGAACAAGGGTGGTGGTTGACTTTCAGTGACTTACAAATGATGGTAGCTTAGGCCCCTCCACAGAAAATTATGATGTTAACTTTTTTAATCTAGAAAAATCATCCCCTTTGGAAAAATAGTGGTCAAAATTTGGTGACTTTTAAAAAGCAGGGGTTGGTAAAGGTTTGGCACATGCCAAAGCTTGTGCCAGGTCCCCCCTGATGCAAATCTTTGGTACATGCTTGGGGGCAGGGTTGGGCTGGAGCTGAAAGTGCCCCCCAACCAAAAAAAAACCAACTGAGCTAGATCTGCCAGTGTCCATTAGATTTCCACAGCTTCAATGGTGCTATGATCTCATGCACTTCTGGGCCACCTATTCCCAGGGCCAGGTCAACATCCAACTCTGCCTTATCCCACCTTTCATCACCTTGTTTCCCATGATAAAACAAGATATTTGTGCTTTAAGGCAATTTTGAAGTCTTGGAATTTCGTTTTCCAATGCAATGTTTGTAGACATAGGTGGTTGACATGATGTGACCACTCATTTAATCTGCAAATTCATACTTTACAGTTGGCAGACAAAATAGCACCAGAGGTGGCCTTGGAGTTGGGTAATTTAGGATACAAAATAATGTTTAAAAGTGAGGAAAATTTTATTTATCATAACCTAGCCACACCTCACCTAACATAACCTAACATCACATCACATAGCCTTGCTTGCTTTTTTCAAGAAAGTGACCTGGTGAAAACTTCGGTATTATTGTACATGAAGATAAATTTTGATTCTTTTCATGTTTTTATTCGAATACGATGCATTTTAACGTGATTAAGACGATGCGACCACTCATGTTCTCTGCAAATCATTGCTTTTTATTTGGCAAATAAATACACAATCATAATCTTCACTCTACAAATATAGCCAGTCGCGCATAATTATCCGTAACTGGTGTGTCACATACGTGATAAAGAAGAAATTCAACACTTCATACACTCGATTCAATACTCCTTGGCCTCGGAAACCTTATGTTTCTGGCTTAATTCCACGTTCATTCCAGACACGCAACATTCGCAACTACATGCGGCCGGAACCCTCGATCAAGAACGGGAGTTCCTTGCGATGTTGTTAGCTGTTAGCGTTAACGGCAGCGCTAACAATGTTCGCTCAGATTTGATGGCGTCGGGCGGAAAAGTTAGTTTGGAACCTAACCTAATGTTAGGTTAGGTTAGGTTAGATTATGCTACATTATAATATATTATATTTATTATGCTGCATTATCTTAGTCTAGGTTAGCTTAGGTTAGCTTATTGTATTTTTGTTTTCTTTGGTATATCTATTCATATGCATTTTTATAATTCTTGACTGACCAAGCAGAAGACAGCTGACAAGCAACGGAGCCACGCAGCCACGCGTATCAGTGTAAGGACGGGTTCGCTGTGTACCGGTTGCACTCCAGTACCTCAACACAATTATTAAGCTTTCTTTTGAGAGTCAAGCAAGCTTATAATTTTTCGGACAACGCGGTGTCGTTCCCAGCGAGGTTATTTGCCCAAATTATTCCAGGGTCTGCCAGTATTTGTTTTTGAAGGAATTCCACGGCCGCGAGATTTATAAGTTCCTTCTCGAAGCATCAAAACTATAAGCCGCAGTCCGAGCGCCGTGTTGGTCGGTCCGATACCATCTAGGTACAAACGAACGAGCCACAGCCAGGACCATCCCATTAAGGTATGCGAATGTTTGCAGCGTTAGCTCATACAATACCGTTAATATCTAGCATATTTCCTCCGTACAACACCTATGACGTCATCAATTGCTTCAACCGCCGTTGACTTCAAAGTAATCATTTGCGGAGAAAATTAGTGATCGCATCGTCTTGGGGCGCGTTTGAAGCTCGGATCCTGTGGAAAATTTGTATTGTGACGTCATACATTTGGATCAGATCCGCCAATTCACCGTTCGAAGCTCAGGACCTGGAAAAGTATCCGGAACCTGTGGACACATTTTCAGACGAAATCTACAGGATCCGTGTGACGTCACTAGCATTAGCGACACTAGTGGCGCACAAGTTCATACAGCACGCGCCATGTTGCTTTGAGCCATTAAAGTCATGGTGCTCGATAATGGGAGGATGTAGGCAATTTCCCAGTTTCAGTTTGGATGTATATGATTGCGATATTTTTGAGCCCAGATAAATCAAGGAACACATTATTGGGCTAGAATAAGCTGGTAACTATGCAATGGCCAACATTACCAAGGTACCAAACCAGGGGTTCGGACGCCTCCGACCCACCCGAGATCTCCAGCCATGGTGTCATGGTCTTCTATATGTAGCTTTGGTGGTGCCTTGCAAGACACCATTCGGCTTCTTTCATCCAGCATTGAAGCACACATTCATCACTCCGGATAAGATATCATCAAAGTTCCTTTTGTCGGAAGTTGGTTGGTTATTGGTTTTACGGCACGTCGACCGTTGAGTCATGTAGCATCGCCAATCTCTCACGCCAATTGGTCGCGGGCGAAGAGTAGCGACAGGTGAGATTCGAACCCACAATCTTTCGATTGCGAGACGAGCATCTTACCCCTAGACCACTCGTCCCCCCTTTGTCGGAAGTGTCGGACTCGGAAATATACCCGACCGCATCCAATAACCTCCCAGTGAACATGCCGACAGCGGCCCTCGGTCGGCTAGGGAGTGGAATGTCCGCCAATGCCGACATGCAACCGACACCCAGCCGACGTGAGGTCGATGTCAGGAAAATGTCGGGCTGCTGTCCGCTATCGGCTGGGCGCTAGGGGCCCGCTATCGGCTGGGGAGTGAAATGTCGGACATCGGTCCGACGTTGGCTGGCCGCTATTGATATCCTGAATTGAACCCAACATATATTGATATCAGGGGGTTTTATGTACTTATGTACTTTCAAAGGGGAATTTCCCCCTCAATGTTGGCTTTGCCCCCCCCCTCCCCCTCCCCAAATAATTTCAACCTTTCACGCGGGACCCAATGGAGTGTGCCCCAAATCCATTTGGGGTTGCTCATTGCCTTCATGTATTTTGCCCCACCCCCTAATAATATTCAGAACTCAACACCCGTGTTTGATATTCCAGGTCAGTATGTCGATGTCGGGCCGAGAACTGCCCGATGTCGGCAAACCATTAGCGAGATGCCAAGCTCGCCTCGATACGTGCCGACAGCGAGAAGACATCGGCATGTTTACTGGACTGTTCATCCCAGACGAATTAAACTTTTACTAGACCCGCCCAAACCTCGTCAACCGGCCCTGAATTTACTGCAAGAATACTGGCGATGCGAGCAAGCATACGACGTGTAGCACGGTCACCACATTTGACTCACGAGCGCACTATTTGTGTTCCATATTTGGAAACCCGGCAGGATCCGGCTGTGAGCTCGGAACGCCGGATGGAAAATTTTCCGTCCTCGCGGAAATTATTCTCCGAGCTGCAAACGCACCCTTAATCACGTTAAAAAGCATTGTATTAAAAATAAAAAAAAATCAAGTTACCTTGGCCTGCAAATTTATCAAAATGTCCTGCAAAATTAGAAGAACTTGCAAATTAAAAAAAAGCCTAATCGAACAATCTAGCCAAACCTATCCCATTTCTTTGCTTCATGGAGGCGAAATGTGTGCATAACTTGTCTTGTGATTACCTTAAAACACAACAATACAGATAGGTAGGTGAACAGGTAGGTGAAAAACATGAGATCATGTGGCATCAGAGTGGGAAACTTACTTTCCGGGTTGGGAGTCGGAGTGCATAACGATTTCTTCCGGAGTACATTTTCATGTACATTATTTGTTTATGCATGGAATCCGTTTACCAGTAACCGACCGGAAAAACCTAAATCAGTATCTACATAATATGCATCAGTAATATCATTCTCATTTTTGGTCAAATCAAATGTCAAAACATAGGAACAGAGAAGTGAACAATGGATGGCACCGCCCGGCAGTGACTCGTAATAATCAGCACTGTTTCGTTTCTCATAACTCACAGGAGCAATGCGCTTTCCTTTCACTTTTGGTCCCAGAACAAGGCTAGCCATATGAAAAACAAACAAAAATACTTTACACTTCACCCTCAGCTCAGAGCGCATACCTACCTACGCAGCCAATTTCCCACATAATACGAACGCAACTCGGCTACCGCACATGCCACAGTTGGATGTCATCAAAGCAAAGGATCAGTCAAGGTCTTGTGTTTGCAGTATGACACTGTTAACATGTGTTCAAAGTTGCTAATGGTTATGACGTCATATGAAAACTACCTTGCATTGATTGGTTGACTGACAGATTTCGGAACAGACAACGCTAACGCAGCCAATTCTGATCGGTGGCCTCCGGGACTCCGGAGAACGTCTCTTAAAACTGTCAAACTTCCCACTATATGGATGGCAGGAACACAGGTTTTCCGAGACGCGGCTCCAAAGCCGGAGAACAGTGTACTCAGTGCGCATGCGCATCATCTTGCAAGTTGCTGTTGGCGCGTTATTGTCGGCAATTCCGGTGGTTGAGATTGTGGAGTGTGTGAGGATGTGGTCCGGCTGCTGACTGCTACAAAAAGTGGTTAGTTTGAGTGGTTACCGTAAGTGGAATAACCAGTATGTTTTGGGTGTCGTTCTGTGTTTGTTTTTATTGATATCTTTGTTCCCACATTTGTGTCGGAGTACATGTGAAGCCCATCCTATCCAGTATGAACCCGGAGTGTAGAAATGTTTTCAGAGATAGAATATCTTAAGAAGTGCCTTAATTCCCACCCTGTGTGGCATGGCTATCAAAATAACACATTGGCTACATGGAAGCTACCAACAACATTGGAGTTTAGGGGTGCATCGACTGTGTCGGTCATGCAGCCTACCAACAGCAAAATAGATGAAACCAACCAACCAAACAAAAACAGATGAGGCTAGGCTGGATTAGATGGTATTATTTTGATAAAAGATATTTTGGGAATTTTCTTTCGGAATACGATGTTTATAAACGTGATTCGGAAGATGTGACCACTCGTTTTCGGGGCTCGTGCTTACCTCTCGGTTTATCATAGCTATAATTTATATAATGCGCCATCCATGCCGCACTGTTTTTTGTGCGATAATTTATCCATCTTT
This sequence comes from Ashinkailepas kermadecensis, assembly GCA_034440615.1. Taxonomy (NCBI): domain Eukaryota; kingdom Metazoa; phylum Arthropoda; class Thecostraca; family Neolepadidae; genus Ashinkailepas; species Ashinkailepas kermadecensis. Next base: position 179,227 of record JAOTOM010004319.1, on the reverse strand, counting down.
CACCTAGCGCTTCTCAGATGTGATGAAAGGAACATTCAACACTCCACGCAGTTGATTCAACACTTCTTCACGTTGAAAATGCTTATTTTCCGCCTCTTTATCACACATCACGTACCACTATTACTCCACAAGAACGCTGACGGAAACTGCACAAACGATCGGGTTGTGACGGATGACGTCACGATATACAGTACGGTTGTGTTTTTATATTATAATATATTAGTTTATATTAGCTTATATTAGTTCAGAGTATTTAGTTTAGCTTATATAGTTTAGAGTATATATTATTATATTAGGTTAGGTTAGGTTTTCCGATTTAATTATCGATTTTCATAGTACTTCTTCCAGGTTTTGAGAAAAGTCGGGACGCAGCAAGCCAACTCTTGCCAGTATTACTTACGGGTCCGTTCGTGCGAGAATGGTGCGTGCAACCTGTGACCCAGTGCCATACGATATCATTCAACTTTATTATCGCAACAACGAAGAAGTTTATATTGTTTTTAGATTCCACGGAGTTCTTCCGGCAGTGATAAATTATTCGTGAAATAGGGTGGAATATACCACTTTCTCAACACTTAATCGACATCCTTCTCCAAGAAGTACCGACATCTTGCTTCTTGATACATACTCATGAAGTCTTCGTGTCTCCTTTCTAACAGTGACTCGTTCATAAGTACCATGCTCATGCTCTCGATAAGGGATGGTGATACACGAACATTTCGCAACGAAATTTCTTGTAAAGAGATTACCTATAATGTGATATGGCATACAATACCAGTTTATTGCACAGGTATTTGTATCGCTAACCAGAATATAGCTCTTCCTAAATTATTAATATAAAAACAATGATAAAGGTACAATCATAAGTATGCCGTTGCCTCAAATTTGAGTTTCAAAGACATCAAAAGTACCTTCAATGACAGTAATTCCATGGCAAATTTCGACATCTTACTGTGCTCGTTTCGACATCTCACACCTAACGAAAAACCATTATTTTAACACTGTCTTCCGGTCAGGATTATCTGCCCGAAGTGTTCCAAACCCTGCCAGTTGCAGCAGGATAGGCATCTGCAACGACCCACAGCCGGGAACATCTCATTAAGGTATGTGAACCGTTTAGTCATAAAGTCATAAAGTATTAAGGCTTAATAAGAACCGCAGGGGCCCATCTGGGTTAAGCCTATCCAGAAAAGGTACTAGAAATGTACATACTCTCACCCCAATCAATCCCTTATCCCAAGTTCCTAGGAAGATATATATCCCAGCCTATCTAGCACCACTCACTTGCTACCGCATAACACCCTCAACAATCACAAGCTCCTCCCATCATACCCATCGTGCCACCATAGACAATCTCATCAGCATCACATCCCGAAGGAAGGTGCCGAATCCACTGCTAGGCACACCCCACACAAATTCATAAAGTGTTCAGACTTAATAAGAGACTCACTTGTTATTGCATAATACACTCAACAATTACAAACTCCTCCCATCATACCCATTGTGCTACCATAGACAATCTCATCAGTATCACATCCCGAAGGAAGGTGCTGAATCCACTGCTAGGTACACCCTATATAAAGTTATAAAGCGTTTAGACTTAATAAGAGACTCACTTGCTATTGCATAACACACTCAACAATTTCAAACTCCTCCCAACTCCTCCCTGTCGATCAACCCTCCCTGGAATACAGAAAAACAAGCCCCCTATTCTTATAATGATTGTCTATGCCGTTTTTAAAGATGTTCAGTGTGTTGCTACTGACAATGGTTCCTGGCAGCTGGTTCCAGTGTTCTACTACCCTGTTGGTGAAGAAAGACTGTCTTAACCTTGTCCTGCTGTGATTAACTTTAATTTTGAATTGATGACCTCTAATTGCATCATTTCTGTTAAATTCAAACATTTCCCTGAGATATCCCTGTTCCTGACCATGAACAAATTTAAAAACCTCGATGAGATCTCCTCTCAGCCTTCTATATCGAAGTGAAAACATATTCAATTTCTTCAATCTTTCCTCATATGCCAGGTTGCGTATACCATTAACCATTTTTGTTGCCCTCTTTTGTACTCTCTCTAAAAGCCAACAATCTTTCTCATAACTAGGGGACCAAGCTTGGACACAGTATTCCAAATGTGGCCTGACATATGCACAGTGAAGCTTCCTGATGACCTCCTCACTTTTGTATGACACATTCCTCTGTATTGCCCCAAACATTCTTAGTGCCTTCTTCCTGGCTTCTTTGGTCTGTTCTGATGCCCCCAATTTTGTGTTCAAAATAACACCTAAGTCCTTCTCCTGCTGAGTCACAGATAGTACTTGGCCACCCATCAAGTATGGAGCCTTGATATGCTGCCTACCTACATGCATGACTTTGTACTTATCAAAATTAAACTTCATTTGCCATTTTTCGGACCACTTCACTAGCTCGTCTAGGTCTTTCTGCAGCAAAACCTGCTCATTGTGCCCTGTTATTGCCATAAAGATCTTCAAATCATCCGCAAATTTCAAAACCTTACTGCTTAGGCCACATTCAATGCTATTCATATATATAATGAACAATATTGGCCCCAGTAGCGTTTGTAGCGTTAGCCAATCGTTCATACGGTTGTGTTTTTATATTATAATATATTAGCTTATACTAGTTCATATTACTTTAGATTATAGTATTTTTTATTATGTTAGGTTAGGCTAGGTTAGGTTAAGCTATTTCGACCATCTCATTAAGGTATGTGAACCGTTTGTAGCGTTAGCCAATCAAAGCCTCGGTGCCATACCTATGACACCATCACAGTACCGACGTGACTATGACGTCATCGTTCAAATATAAAAGTAAGCATGAGCCCCGAAAACGAGTGGTCGCATCTTCCGAATCACGTTCATAAACATCGTATTCCGAAAAAAGTGAGAGAAAAAAATTCCCAAAACACCTTTTATCAAATATGTACTGATTAGATTAGGTTAGATTTGTATGCTGATTTTGTTGAAGGCATGTTTGAAAATTTATTCTTTTTTAGTTTCTCTTTCATGGAAGGTAAAGCTAGGTTAGGTCAGGACCTAACCTAGCTTCACCTTCCATGGAAGAGAAATGTGATAGGTAGGACTAGTCACCCATCACATTTAAAAATTCCTTTTGCCCATTTTTCCAAAGCTATATTACCCAACTACAAGCCCATGTTTTGGTATTATTGCAGCTTAATGTAATCATTAGACAAGTTTTACACATATTTTACCTTCATGAAGCATACAAATGGGTTAGGTCTGGTTAAGTCAGGTTAGGTCAGGCTAGGCTTTTGTTGTAAGTTGGAAAAAATAGTTGTTTTTCCTCAAATTCTTGAAAAAAAGAGATTTTTTCCTCAAAACATTTCAGGCTAGCTTAGCTCGGGTTAGGTTATATTTGCTTGTATTTGACATTTTTTGAGGATATAAATTGTTGGGAAATTTTCCATTAAAAAAAGGTTTTCTTGCATGGTAGGTTAGGCTAGGTTAGGTAAGGTTATCATATCTGTTTTTTTTAATCTATTCTGAGGATTATTTTTTGCAATATAATACCCAACTCCAAGCCCCTTTTTGAGTTTTATTTTACCTGCCAACTGAAAAGTATGCATTTACAGAGGAAATGAGTGGTCACATCATGTGCAGCACATTCATCAACATTGCATTAAAGTAGGAAATTCAAAGAAATCAGAAATAACCTTAAACTACAAATTTACCAATATTTATATGTTTAAGTTGTATGCCTGCCAACTGAAGAGCAGCACAATGCTACAACAATACCATGCCATTTTGAAGAGGAAATGAGTGGTTGCATCATATTAACAATATTCATAAACAGCATATTGGAAAAAGAAATTCTGAGAATTCAAGAATTACCTTCAACTGCAAATTTACTTGAACACAGGTCGGTAAGAAGGTACCTACCTATATACCTAGGTAGGGTAATCTTCAAGTATTACCCCTCACGCTTTGTTTATATCAACAATGCATCCGAGTCACACTCAGCTGACTACCAGTCAGCTGTTAGTGACATCACTCAAACATACAGAAACAACACTTCCATACAAGTGCACCAAATGAGCCCAGGACGTCACCAATAATATTTCTAAGGGGTCGATGTGGAGCAAATTTATGTCTACGAAGCAGTTGTGGAGGTATATATTCAGGGCTTCACAGGACATTTCCTTTGATGGGTGGTGGTTGAGATGTCACTGGATACAGCACAAGGAATTTCCTGCTACGGGAGGGTGTGCAGATTCTATTTCACGATGATGAAAACCTAACCTAACCTAACAATAACCTAACCTAACCCTTATCAATATTCCTGGTGACGCCCTGGGCTCATTCGGTGCACTTGTATGGAAGTGTTGTTTCTGTACGTTTGAGTGACGTCACTAACAGCTGACTGGTAGTCAGCTGACTGTGACTCGGATGCATTGTTGATATAATCAAAACGTGAGGGGTAATACTTGAAGAATACCCCTAGGTAGTTAACATGTCTATTACAAACATCAATGATAATGCATGTGTTCAGAGTAGATGCAGAATATTATATTGTGTGATGTCACTTAGAATCACTACTCAGAATGTTCACAGCAAGTCAGTCTTTTTGTTTGCATCATGATAGGTTGTCGAGAATAACTGAGCAGACAAGACAAATCACCAGGGTGGGAATTAAGGCACTTATTGAGAGATTTTATCTCTGAAAACATTTTTGCACTCCAGGTTCATACTGGATAGGATGGGCTTCACATGTACTCCCGACACAAATGTGGGAACAAATATATCAATAAAAACAAACAGAACGACAACCAAAAAAAATGCTGGTTATTCCACTTATGGTCACCACTCAAACTAATCACTTTTTGCAGCAGTCAGCAGCCGGACCACAGGTTCACACACTCCATCAATCTCAACCACCGGAATTGCCGACAACGCGCCAACAGCAACTTGCAAGATGATGCGCATGCGCACTGAGAACACTTCTCCGGCTCTGGAGCGGCGTCTCGGAATACCTGTGTTCGTGCCACCCTATAGTGGGAAACTTTGAGTTTTAAGAGACGTCTCCGGAGTCCCGGAGGCCACTGATCAGAATTGGCTGCATTAGCATTTTCAGTTCTGAAATCTGTCTGTTAACCAATCAATGCAAGGTATTTTGTATATGATGTCATAACCATTAGCAACTTCGAACACATGGTTAACAGTGTCCACACAAGTTAGCAGTAAACACAAGACCTTGACTGATCCTTTGCTTTGATCACATCCAACTGTAGAGTGTGCGGTAGCAGAGTTGCGTTCGTATTACGTGGGAAATTGGCTGCGTAGGTAGGTATGCTGGTACAATGGTACAAAATCATCATGGCAAAATGTTCTTAGTGGAGTCCCCCAAGGGTCAGTACTGGGACCATTATTGTTCATTATGTTTGTAAATAACATTGAAAGTGGCCTAAGCAGTAAGGTTTTGAAATTTGCAGATGATTTGAAGGTCTTTAGGGCAATAACAGGGCACAATGAGCAGGTCTTGCTGCATAAAGACTTAGACAAGCTTGTGAAGTGGTCCGAAAAATGGCAAATGAAATTGATTTTGATAAGTGCAAAATCATGCATGTAGGTAGGCAGCATATCAAGGCTCCATACTTGATGGGTGGCCAAGCACTATCTGTGACTCAGCAGGAGAAGGACTTAGGTGTTAATTTTAACACAAAATTTGGGGCATCAGAACAGACTAAAGAAGCCAGGAAGAAGGCACTAAGAATGCTTAGGGCAATAAATAGGAATGTATCATACAAAAGTGAGGAAGTCACGAGGAAGCTTTATTGTGCATATGTCAGGCCAAATCTGGAATATTGTGTCCAAGCTTGGTCCCCTAGTTATGAAAAAGATTGTTGGCTTTTAGAGAGAGTACAAAAGAGGGCAACACAAATGGTGAATGGTATGGGCAACCTGGCATATGAAGAAAGATTGAAGAAATTGAATATGTTTTCACTTAGATATAGAAGGCTGAGAGGAGATCTCATTGAGGTGTTTAAATTTGTTCATGGTCAGGAACAGGGTTATCTCAGGGAACTGTTTTAATTTAACAGAAATGATGCAATTAGAGTTCATCAATTCAAAATTAAAGTTAATCACAGCAGGACAAGGTTAAGACAGTCCTTCTTCACCAACAGGGTAGTAGAACACTGGAACCAGCTGCCAGAAACCATTGTCAGTAGCAACACACTGAACATCTTTAAGAACAGCATAGACAATCATAAGAATAGGGGGCTTGTTTTTCTGTATTCCAGGGAGAGTTGATCAACACATTTGATGGACAACTGGTTCAGTGTGCAGAGTGCAACCAAGAAGGGCCCTTGTGGCTCATAGTTGCACTGATCTTTTATGTCTTTATGTCTTTATGTGCTCTGAGCTGAGGGTGAAGTGTGAAGTATTTTTGTTTGTTTTTCATATGGCTAGCCTTGTACTGAGACCAACAGTGAAAGGAAAATGCATTTATCCTGTGAGTTATAAGAAACGAAACAGTGCTGATTATTACGGGTCACTGCCGGGCAGTGCCATCCATTGTTCACTTCTTTGTTCGTATGCTTTGGCATTTGATTTGACCAAAAATGAGAATGATATTACTTATGCATATTATGTAGGTACTGATTTAGGTTTTCTGGTCGTTTACTGGTAAACAGATTCCATGCATAAAAAAATAATGTCCATGCAAATGTACTCCGGAAGAAATCGGTATGCACTCAGACTCCCAACCCGGAAAGTAAGTTTCCCACTCTGCAAATCACACACTTATACATTACAAAAGTAGTTAATAATTACAGAGACAAAGAAGTACTATGGCACTCCTGTACATTGTGTGAAACATTTCCATTCTCTAATCCCCACTTCCACTGGTAATTTGGTGGTCTCTAACGCCCAACCCCACTTTGAGAAATTGCATTACATAACGAGTCTATTACACTCTGCAGCCTGCCCAGGCAGACAGAAAAGTATATCACATTCCACGAGATAACGCGCGCTGTATAGCCAACACAGTCCATGTGCCCTCAAGCCCAAACAACCGCCAACCATTCGACGACAGCTCGTCCTTGCGGGACGGGCGGCCACTTGACTGGTACGGCGGTTGGTGGGAATTTTGCTTTAGAGCTTCATAATGGAATGCTGACTTACTTATAGTACAATAGGTACATGGGAAGTTCCTTTCTACAGTGTTCATTTCGCCCTGCCTAGGTATGCCAGACTTACTTTTATTCACAGGAAGCTCACCACAACCAAGGCATTGACGATCGACACGCAACCACAAATCCCATCGAGAAATATGTTTGCTTCTCACGCAATCTGGCTAAGCTCAAATTCAGAACTACTGCGCCATATCTGTCTAATTTCGACCATGTACGGGGAAAAGATTCTATGCGTCAGGCCTAGATTCTAAGTGACGTCACAAGGATTTTTCTTCGTCTGAGTCGCTGCGAACACCAAAACGCGCAAAATAGTTCAGTTATGACGTAATCTGTGACCCACACAGCATAGAATCTTTGTCGTCCGGGCTCCTCTCCGAAAACACCCAATATCTTGCTAATCTTAGTACGAGGTAAGATACCTTTATTTGGAAGGTACACCAAAGTTCGCTTTCAAACTCTAAAACGTCACAGCTGTTTCACCTTCGGTGTAAACAATGTATACGAACTTAATGCATAGCCCGTATAGTACATTACGATTTTGTCCCGACAAAACAGAGCATATTTGTATAAAGACATAAAGACATAAAAGATCAGTGCAACTATGAGCCACAAGGACCCTTCTTGGTTGCACTCTGGACACTGAACCAGTTGCCCATCAAATCCGTCGATCAACCCTCCCTGGAATACAGAAAAACAAGCCTCCTATTCTTATAATGATTGTCTATGCTGTTTTTAAAGATGTGTAGTGTGTTGCTACTGACAATGGTTCCTGGCAGCTGGTTCCAGTGTTCTACTACCCTGTTGGTGAAGAAAGGCTGTCTTAACCTTGTCCTGCTGGGATTAACTTTAATTTTGAATTGATGACCTCTAATCGCATCATTTCTGTTAAATTCAAACATTTCCCTGAGATATCCCTGTTCCTGACCGCGAACAAATTTAAAAACCTCGATGAGATCTCCTCTCAGCCTTCTATATATAAGTGAAAACATATTCAATTTCTTCAATCTTTCCTCATATGCCAGGTTGCCTATACCATTAACCATTTGTGTTGCCCTCTTTTGTACTCTCTCTAAAAGCCAACAATCTTTTTCATAACTAGGGGACCAAGCTTGGACACAGTATTCCAAATGTGGCCTGACATATGCACAGTAAAGCTTCCTGATGACCTCCTCGCTTTGATAAGATAGTAAGATACATTCCTATGTATTGCCCCAAGCATTCTTAGTGCCTTCTTCCTGGCTTCTTCGGTCTGTTCTGATGCCCCCAATTTTGTGTTAAAAATAACACCTAAGTCCTTCTCCTATGCTTGTATGCTAGCGCAGCTGGGTATATCATTGAGCCCGGTAACATTTTCATTGAGGCAAGACAGTACCACCCAACAATAACCAGCAATAGCAGTAATATAGTAATTACGTGTCTGGTGTTACTAATTCACTGTCCGTCTCCTTGGTAAATATAATTGGGTTAACAGCCGTAGGTATTTACCCTGTGTAACTGGTGCAGATTGCTTATGACTAAGTGGGGAGATAGTCAGTGGTGGCTACTACGTTATATTCAATTGTATGTGCAGTCCAAGCATTCACATTTCCAAAGTTTTGACATACAAAAGCTTCCTTTCAGTTACCTTTCCGCCACGAATGAGTGTCAAGATACCCAGCCGCAATGCGGGCGCCCGGTGGATTGGCGGCTAGCGAACTGCTGCTGGATTGATGATAATGCAAGTGCAGATTGTCTCTGTTCCACGAGATTACACAAACCTGACGCTTGCATCGTCGGTTATCGGCACGAGGTGCACTGCTGCTAGCACCCATCGTCTGCATACCACCATTTATTGCATAAGCACGTTCACGTACCGACATATGCACTGTTCACTGACTAACATATATTGGCGCGCGACACACTGCCCGAGTTCGGTGTTCAGCGACCTCACTGGACATTGCATCACGAGACGGAAGCCAGCCCGGAAGTGTTTTCGGCCATAAGCTACACAGACAGACATGTATGGCCACGCCACAGGCCCAACGTCTAGCACACAGAGCCGGTTCGGTGCTGAACCAGACGGGACAGATCTGGCTCGGCTGGCGAGCACAGCGCCCGCAGTCGGTCAGTCGGACGTGTCGGGCGCACTGGGCAAGTTTCAGCCCGGCACAAATATCACCACAACACCAACAATGATATGTATGCTAAGGCCATCGTTCAGCTCCACGTGCAACAAGTGACACCCCAACCGCAGTATAAGTCTATACAGTTCAAAGGTTTAGCTTCAGCGAAAGCACCGAATGAAAACATGTGCACATCAGCTGAAATAACACAAACCATTCAAGAAGATGGAAAAGAATGGAATGAACACGTATGTTCTGTAGGAATAGGTTTGGCATTTTATATCATTTAACACTGAATAATCAGCAATTAATAACAATTGATACATCTTCATCAAAGACATACCTTCACCTGTTATCACAAAATAAATCGGGAATGCTCAATAACCATGGAGATATGTCCACAAAACATCAAGGCTGTTCGTGATGAAATGGTCCAATATCTGATGTACTAACCAACACACCACCATGCGTAAAAGTGCCTGTCATCCAACTGATACCAAAGGACAGACAGACAGACAGACAGACAGATCTACCGACTTGCCTACGACGATCCATACACCCCAACTGGATCACGGCCAAACCCTGGTGAACAGTTCCATGAAGGAGTCGTAGATCATGAATGTGATGGCGACGTCCAGGCAGACGCGCGACATGCGCGGGATGGTGCCCTTGTAGAAGGCCCGTGGACCCTCGTGGGTCCAGATGTGCGTCATACAGTGCCATGTGTTGCGGTAGCGGTGCGCCTCCAGGCCCTGCATGCGGGTCTTGACCACGTCGATCGGCGTGTTGCCGAACACCGAGGCGGCGCCGGCCAGAGCACCGAACGCTCCTGCAACGACCATCACATGCGGTCGGCCGGGGTCAACGGGCTACAACCGGCATACTGACACCGACAGTACAGCCGACGGGCTACAACCGGCATACTGACACCGGCCGTACAACCGACGGGCTACAACCGGCATACTGACACCGGCCACACAGCCGACGGGCTACAACCGGCACACTGACACCGGCCGTACAGCCGACGGGCTACAACCGGCACACTGACACCGGCCGTACAGCCGACGGGCTACAACCGGCATACTGACGCCGGCCACACAGCCGACGGGCTACAACCGGCATACTGACACCGGCCACACAGCCGACGGGCTACAACCGGCACACTGACACCGGCCGTACAGCCGACGGGCTACAACCGGCACACTGACACCGGCCACACAGCCGACGGGCTACAACCGGCACACTGACACCGGCCGTACAGCCGACGGGCTACAACCGGCACACTGACACCGGCCGTACAGCCGACGGGCTACAACCGGCATACTGACGCCGGCCGCACAGACGACGGGCTACAACCGGCACACTGACACCGGCCACACAGCCGACGGGCTACAACCGGCACACTGACGCCGGCCGTACAGCCGACGGGCTACAACCGGCACACTGACACCGGCCACACAGCCGACGGGCTACAACCGGCACACTGACACCGGCCGTACAGCCGACGGGCTACAACCGGCACACTGACACCGGCCACACAGCCGACGGGCTACAACCGGCATACTGACGCCGGCCACACAGCCGACGGGCTACAACCGGCACACTGACACCGGCCGTACAGCCGACGGGCTACAACCGGCACACTGACACCGGCCACACAGCCGACGGGCTACAACCGGCACACTGACACCGGCCGTACAGCCGACGGGCTACAACCGGCACACTGACACCGGCCACACAGCCGACGGGCTACAACCGGCACACTGACACCGGCCGTACAGCCGACGGGCTACAACCGGCACACTGACACCGGCCGTACAGCCGACGGGCTACAACCGGCATACTGACACCGGCCACACAGCCGACGGGCTACAACCGGCATACTGACACCGGCCGCACAGCCGACGGGCTACAACCGGCATACTGACACCGGCCACACAGCCGACGGGCTACAACCGGCACACTGACACCGGCCACACAGCCGGCGGGCTACAACCGGCACACTGACACCGGCCGTACAGCCGACGGGCTACAACCGGCATACTGACACCGGCCGTACAGCCGACGGGCTACAACCGGCACACTGACACCGGCCACACAGCCGACGGGCTACAACCGGCACACTGACACCGGCCGTACAGCCGACGGGCTACAACCGGCATACTGACACCGGCCGCACAGACGACGGGCTACAACCGGCATACTGACGCCGGCCGGTATGCTGGTTGCATCCAGCATGTCATTCAGAATGTCCAATCCACTGTGTCCAATATTCACAGAATTGGATAGGGAAATAGCGCCCGGCCGGGGGAAATTTTCCACTAATAGTTTTCAATATAATGAAGCGTTTTTCCACTAGAAACCCCTCGATGTGTGTGTGGGGGGGGGGAGGGGGACTATCCCGAAGTATACTTCCGTATAATGTCCCGGGCTAAGCTTAACATTATCCAG